>VWZD01004966.1:1490922-1564578 GCA_013396695.1 Sakesphorus luctuosus | reverse complement strand
GTTCCAAACGAAGAAGGAAAACTAGGAGTGGAGGAAATATTGATAATTCCTAGGAATCTCCTTGCAGTCCGAATCGGTCCCCAGGAAGAGGGGAAAAAAAGGTCTGCAGTGTCCTGAAAGCAACTGTGTCTCTCCCTTCTTTCTCTCTCTGAAGCTCAGGGTGCCCAGAGATGGAGTGGGAAAAGCAAAGAGCAGAGCCAGCTAAAAAGAGCTCACTGGCAAGCAGTGGCTCCTTTTCTGATGCTGCCCAAAGAAAACCACCACTTCACTCCTGAGTCTTGGAGTCTTCACTCCTGGGACTCCAACCCTAAACCCTTTGTGTTGGTATGGTGAGAAAAATTGTCTGAGGGGGCTCCTCCCAAACACCACCTTCCTGTGTTTGAACCTTTAACTCTCTGTTGAAACCTCTGTGGAGGCAGGCACTTCATATGTTAAATCCACTTCTGGGAGAAACTCAAGCATGCTGTCTTTTACATGTGGGTAACACTTGCAGAGCTTGTTTTGCCAGTAAGTGTCTTTGAATTGACTGTGGTGGGATGTGGTGCAAGTTGTGATGTAACATGGGGCTCTTTGTAAGTGCAGATTTTGATGAGAACTGGTCTAAAATCTCTAGTAATTTTGTTTTCTTGTTCCTCTTGTGAATTGACTCCTTTCTTTCTATGGTCCATTGTCGTATGGATGGTGTTTAAAAATGAAATGTCTTCCATCTGCTTAAGAAATTTGATTTATCCCTGGAGGCTTGAACTGCTGTCTTTACTAGTAGGAAATAAACAATATTCCAGCTCTCCCTAATTATCACCCACATGCCTTCCTGTAGATCCATGTCTCTTGCAAGGACACTAGAAGAGATGACTTAGGGATCATGGCTTGCATTTTGCCTGTCCTCTGTTCCTTCATCAGTTTAGTCCTCTCCTCCTGTTTAAACTTTGTAAGTTATACACACTATTTAGAACAATTAAACAATGGGCTGAACAGTGGAGATGTGGCTTGCCTGGGACACAGTCAGTTGTTTCAGGTGGCATTAGTGATTTAAAGAAAATCTAGATATTGATAGTAAAGCACCATTTTATTACAGCCTGGTCACGGCCGGGGTCACACAGGGGGCCCATGTCCCGAGTATGTGTCCACCAGGTATACAAAAACTCAGTCCTTTTAAGCAGTTAGCCCTGAATATTATCTATTACAGGTACTCTGTAGATTTACATCATGGAATTATACATTCTGTTGTTTATGTCTTATGTTGTTTACTATTCTTCATCCCCCTCTGTCCCGGTTCTGCTTCCCCCCGCTCTGTGTTAGAAAGCACTTCTCAAGTGCTTCGAGCTGCTTCTCCATTCAAGCAAGTTCCTTCTTAGTTGCACGTACTCAACTCAACTCTAGTTCTCTTTTTATCTTAACTGCCCACTGCTTGGGCTGACCCCACTTGCAAGCACTTAGATTACACTACATTTTGCAAAGTCTCAGCAAATTCAAAAGCTGGCAACAATATAGTTAAATTTTAAGCCATATTATTTGCCTTTGTTTCATTAGGAATGCAACTCCAAAGGACTTACAAGGGCATGTTACTGGTGTAGTATAGTCTTACATTATGGGAAACATTGTTTTCAAAGTACAGTTTTAGAGTAATACAAAGATTCAAAGGGCACATCTTGGAATATTGGTATTGGAGAAATTTTTATTCCTGCTGCCTTTTCCTTTCAGAGATTCCAGTAAACTTGATATCTCTGAGAGAAATTTTGTTGGTGGGGATGCTAGGATGTTGTCACTGCTAAGGATTGTTCTCCTCTGCCCGCAGTGTATGTGGCTTGGCCTCTGGCTGGCTTAGCCCAGGGGTGTGGTTTCCAGTTATGCTTAGTCTAGTGTGGCTGTGGGTTGCCCCACAAGAGCAATCTCAGTCCCTTGTCCCTTTGATAGGTCTGTGTGGATGTCTGCTGGATGAATCAGTTCAGCTTGTTGATCTGATCACAGAACTGGCCTGCAAAATGGTGAAACCACAGGTTGTGTGGTATTGGCAAGCCGGTGTGAATTGCTCTTCACTGATCTCATCAGTATAGACCTGATGGAAGGATGGAGGGAGGCAAGACCCACCATTTTTGGCACTGATTTGCTGCTGCTTTGCTTTGCCTTAACAGTAATGTGGAAAAACTTTCTTTAGAGACAAGGGAAGGTGAGGATTCGAAATTCAATTTCTGTGGCTCATGTAGGCATAGGCCTCTTAACTGTATTGTACTTGTACAACAGTCTTAGTGCTGTATGAGCATCCGAGTGTGGTGAAAGATCAACTTAAAGATGTTGCAGCTGGTGCAGTACATTAACTGGTGATGCCTGTTGTGGTGGAAACTTCTATTCATTAAGAATGGAAGCAAAGACCTACTGTCTTGTTTTAGTTGGCCTACCACAGACTTATGTTGTGAGTTGTTGCCAGAGAAATGGTCAATCTAAATATGAAAAGCTTTATCCCCTTGTTAGTGCCTTGACTTTTTTTCCTTAATCTTGCCTTTTAAATGACTGATGTCTAGCAGGGGGTTGCTTTTTGACCCTTGCTTTCAGAATCTGAATCACAGTTTTGCGTGCTCTTCCCACCACTCTCTGCTGATGCATTGTGATACTGTGGTTTGACAAGCCTGGCCTGGGCATGCACACACAGGAGGCACAATCCCACTCTCCTTCTGAGCCGATGCCGAAATGGCAGCGCTCTGATGCTGAGTGTCTGGTTAGTCAGAGGAAGACAGAGCTAGCTGTGGGAACATAGAAGCTGCTAAATGGCCCTTCCTGTTCTCCCTGAATGAATATGTGGCAGGCTGAAGGGGAAGATGTACATAGGCTGAATCTTACACATGAATTGTCAATTGGATCACGTAAATATTCATTCTGATGGAAATCAGAGCTTCATGGTGTTACATGCAGCATGTCTGTACAATAAGGACAACCCCTACTCTGAAGAATTAATAATTTCTACATGTAATAAATTGACAGATATATTGAATAAAAAGTGCCACAATAAAATACCGATTAACAAAGTAAATAGAAGCTCCACTTATGCTTTGCCTTTGAGTCCTTGTGTTGATGCTTCTTGTCCTCTGTTCTCAGTCTCTGAGATATCTTTCTGGGTGAAGCTGCCTTTCTCTGTTCTTTCCCCCTTCTGATACATTGCATGCAACATTATCACAATGAGTCACGTTTGTTGTGTCTGAGGTCTGGTACTGCGAGAGTGAAAATTCTTCTCAGATGTAATGTCCTTCTAAGAGGATTTAGTTGCTCTTTTTGTCCTGGATAGTGCATGTTCTTGTTATCTGCCAGTATATTCAATAAACGGTTGGCACTAGTCTTATGAGGAGCATCATATTTAAACCAAGCTTGCAAAGATTTGTTCTGTCTCCGTGACTCTTCCATGCTTTCCCCTGTCCCAGCTGTAGTAGCTCTTAGGATGGATCACAAATGGGTATTTAACCATGTAGTCACAAAGGTCAAGAAATTTGAGAAGAGAAGCATAACTTGGACTTGGTTAGGAATCCAAGTGTTAAACCCTGGATTCCTGACTTGGGATAGTTTAACTGTGGCCAGCTTTAAATAGTAATTATTGAATGTTCCCTTTTGCTGCTTTGTATCAGCAAGCTAGATTGCTGGGTAGAATTCTGTAAATACATAATTGGCTCCAGTGACTGTATTTACCCAATAGCTTAAAAGTTTTTCCCCATAATCAGCTGAACAAAACGTTACTTGTAAGTGTCATCCTTGCAAGCTGTGACATAAAAATTACCTATGGTTGTAGGGCCAGGTGTACTAATGGCTAGGTTTGGGGGATTTTTATCTTCTAAGGGTAGTTGGCAGCTTAGTTTTGGAGTCTACAGACTTTTTTCTTATGAGGGTGAAGAACTGTACCATGGTAACTGGTTGCTTAAGAACTGACTTTTTTCTGCCCGGTGAAGTCAGTGTTTTTTTCTCAGATTAGAATGTTACATTTTTAAACATGTATTGTACTTAAGTTTAAAATGTTCTAATTAACTGTGTTTATTCCTTTTCGTAAGAATTTCTGAGCATAGTAGCGTGCCTATCCTACTTCTAACTGTCCAAACACTTGGTAAACAGACTGTAAGAAGAAAACAACTTGTGATCCACTATAGTAAATACATCTGTAGAGCCTTAAACAGGAAATGACCCCAACTCCTTCTGTCACTTTGGCTCCAAGGCCATAGTTCTGGAAGCAGTGAAGCAAAAGAAGGACTCAAACTGGGCTGAATGAGGAGGAGTTGGAAGATCCTCCAATTTTGCATCTTGAAGCGCATCGTTCACTGGAACATTTTTGCTCCTCCGTTTTTTTACAAGTCTGCACAAAGCTTTACTACTGCTCAGTGTGAAACCACTGCCTTGAAGCATCTTTCCTGTTTTGAGCAAATATCGTTGTGTTTCTGGAGGACCTGAGAGATGTGTTATCACTTACATATAGTCAAATCAAGACTGCTTCCTGTCCTTTGCTTATTGCACACAGAAGAAGGCTTGTGTTGGAAGGATATCTGGCAAAGAAATCAAGAAACTAGATTATAGCATGAAGGGCAGAAGATTCTCATTTCCCCATGAAAAAGAGTCATGCTCTTCTGAGGACTTGATACCTAAATCATCTTGTATGTACTTGTTTGCCAAGGGTTTGTGCAGTTACAAGGAGGAACATGGGAACAATTTCCAGAATGCTGTTGCTGTTTGTAATTCCACATTGTTTGATGGGGTACAGTAAAAAATGAAGGGAGGGTAATTAAGCTCTAGGCATGCTTCTTAGACTCTGGATTTAACAGACTACATTCAACCTCAGAATAAAGAACCAGAAAATGGGAAATCTAAGTGAGCTCAACCTCTGAAGATAAGGTGGATGCTATTGTGACCATAATGGTGTGTAGCTTAGTGGCACACTGTGACTTCAGTTGATCTAATCTTGATTCAGCACTTGGCTGAAGGTCCAAATGTACCAGATGTTCTTACTTAGAGAAAGATCCATAGGAATAAATATTATGTTCTTACTGTGTTTGGCAATGGCAGTGTAAGGTACAAGAAAAATTTAGCAAGTTTAGTCAAAATACAAACTGCACAGTAAGGCTTTTCCCCACCACAGAAATATTTCTTTTTTTTTCCTTGCTGAAAAACTGTAATTTTACTGCATAACCATTGAAAAGGATTACTACATAACTCTTCTACTTAGAAGCAGAAAGAGAGAAAAGTCTGTGTCCAACTGAAAAAAGCTCCTGGAAACTTCTCAAGGTAGATTGTAATTATTGGAGATAAAATTCTGCTATAAGTAACTAGACAAGTAGCCCTGGGTGTTGTTGCTTCTTTACTGTTATCCAGTAATTTTAGGTAGCATTTATAGCACTGATGGGCTTGGGTGTTGTTCTTTGATGAGAGGAAGTACTCTATATTTGGCTGAATAATATCATGTCTTGCAATGCCCACAAATTGGCTCAAAAGCTTGATTCAACTTGATTTGTCTGTCGTGCCCTACTCCCCGAAGTACAGTGGAATAACAGAAGTAAAATTGCTCTTGAGTCATTGTGGTAAATGCATCTGTAAGACAGGAGAGATGACACTGTCTATTCATGGTTTTTGGCCCTGAGATCATGGTTTTAGCAAAAGGCAGTATGCTTATGCTTGCATGTAGGAGGCAGAAGAGTTTAAGAAGCTTTTTAAGTATCAAAAATTCTTCTTCCAAGGCTGAATGATGTGTCTGCTTGAATGTTTTCTGAGCTTTGTGAGGAATCTGTCTTTTATTTAAATATACACTTCAGATCCTGGAACTTGGTCCAGGAAGTAATATCAGAAGCAGTTCTTAATGTTAATACAGACTCTTCTCCCGAGAAAAATTCACAGGCATCTTCAGCCTGCATTTGTAGGGAAGCAATGGTTATTTCTGTATGTGTGCATATCTTCTCACTCAAAAAAACTAGTCCCACAGAATAAAAGTTTCATGAAGACAGGCAGCACAATAAAGGGAAAGGACCACAGAAGCGACTTGGCTATGGGTAAAGTTTCCTCATGGGTTTGCATTTTGTTAGACATAAAAGAATCCTCTCCCTCCATTTGGCAACACATGCACCAAAATTGACTGTTAGAGATGAACCCATCTGAAACTGGCTTTGTTGATCCTGTTTTTCATGTAGCTGTTGGGATTATTCAGGTGTGCAAGTTGGAGTCCTGCTGGACATAAACCTATTTCCAGGTTCCAAAGTAGTGGCAAAGGTCCAAGTGGTTAGTTCATCAAGCTTAGGAGATATTTATTCTTCTGTCATTCAGAGGCAGAGGTCTTTGACAGGCTTTAATGGGGTTGTGCTTTAGGACTACTCAAACGCTTTGGTTGGTTTAGGATGTGGCTGCTTGGTTGCATAGTGATATTTCTGGTGAGAAGCATGTTAAGGCTGTGTTTTGAGCTAACTGGCTGCTGGTTGTTTGCCAGATATGAATGAGGTTTGGGGTGGGGTGGTTTGGTGTTTTGTTTTGTTTTTTTTTAAAATGTTTAAACTCATGAAGTTTTTGGCCTGGGTTTTATCTGTTAACTCCTGATATTGTGCTTATCCACATCTTAAGGGTCTGTGGAGGCTTTGTTCTCTTGTATACCAGAAATTTTAACTAGAATATCTGAAATAATTACTACTCCTAGTGATCCACCCTGTGCCTCTGAGTGGCTGAATATGAGGTAAAATATTGCTGAATGTCACAGTTTACAGCCTGGCAACTTCGATTTGTTTTAGCATGCTGGGTTATAAAGTCGTGCTTTAGGAGCTGCATACAACTGTCCTGAGGTAATGTATTGCCAGATAAGATCCTCCTGATTGCTGGGTCTGGTCTGATTGAACTGGAAGGAGGCTGCAGGCTTGACTCTATTTTCCCGCAGGAAATACTTGTTTCTTGCTCTTCAGGCTGTGTTACAAGGCCTGTGTGCCTCAGCGTGGCCAGGGCAGGAGCCAGCTGAGGGCTCTTGCAGAGGGAAGGGAAGGAATGATGTCCTATTTACCTCTAAACATCCTCAGCATCTTGAAGCACAGGAGAGACATTTTATAATGCAAGTTGAACCAGTTCTGATGGTCTTTCCTAAGCAGTTACATCAGAAAGGCTAGGGATCCTTACTTCTTTTGCTGATTTTTTTTGTTCTTTCTTTTTTTCTTTCAACCTTCCTCCCCCTCCACCTTTTGTCTTGCTTTCAGTTCACCCATCTGCATCTGGTCTTGCCCAGGCAGCTGCTGCTCTATTTGTATGTTCCCTGGGGGAGCTCTGGTGCGCCTTTAAGATCTCCTGTTGCTTTGGGAATTCACCTTTTAGACATGGTGCTTCATTAGCCTCTCTCATTTATTTAGTACTGTGAGAAAAGATTTCCCCTCCCCAAAAGCAGAAGAACGAGTTTCCAGCACCACATGCTTGAGAGAAGAGTGTCTCTATGTAAATAGAGCAGGTTTAAAAGCTATTGGCAAAGGAGCAGCTGAGGGTTTTTGAAGGAATATTGTTTGACCGAGTTGGCGCTGCGAGGCCCTTTGGAGGCTAAGGCTGAAGAAATTCCCCTGCTCTTTCTTGCCTGGGCAAGGCTTGCCCTCTGATGAGCGACTGTGCTGCCCCTGTGCACTGTTGCCTCTCGTCCCCTGCCTCGATCTCAGCACGGTTGCTCCTTTTTGTTGCTGCTTGTTAGAGAAAAAGAGCCATTCTGGGCTTTTTGACCATTGGGTTCTACTTTTCCTCATTTGCCATCCCTCTCCCCTGCTGGGCGTTGTGGGAGTCGGCCCCTCTGCAGGCGATGGTGGGAACGACCCCTGCCTCACTTATCATCAGTGACAAATCAATGGCAGCCTTCAGAAAGCTGCCCCAGGATCCCCGCTCAGCCCAGCTCTGGAGCAGTGGGAGGCTTCCCTGGTGGATAAAGGACTCCTCGCAGCTCTGACTTGTTGCCTTAAATCTAACTGAGGAAACCTTTTCAGTCTCTTCATCAGCGGCCCCCTCCCTTCTGGATTTGTCTTGGGAAGGTGGTGGCTGATGGAAGGGGGGCACATGGGTAGGTGGGGGGAGATGGGAGTGGGGGAGCATTGGGGTTTGTAACACTTTTCTGTTTCCCTTTCACAATAGCCTGGCTAGTGCATGCAGAGCTGGGCTCACAAAGCCTTCCTGAATTGCCTGGAGTCCTGCAGGGCTCCTCACAGTGAAAGTTTGCTGTGTGTATTGCTACCAACAATACAGCTGGGCCCAGCAACAGCCTCCAGCTTTGGGCAAATATTTCTACAGCTTTTCCTTAATCGCTTTTGAGGGGAGGAGGGTGAGATGGGTTTGAGAGGTAGGAGGGGGAAAGAAATTTTGTATATGCAAGGGAGGCAAAAATGGGTATGGGTGCAGGGATTCATCTCTGGCTTTTGCAGTCCAGGCTTCTAAAAGGAACCTTTGTCATCATTCAGCACCCACGCTAGAGCTCGAGAGGGTTTGGGGGAGCATCGATGTTGAATCTGAAGAAGGGCAATTAAGGCAGACAACACATAGTTTCGGCCCAGCCAGTCTCCTTTTTTTGTTTTTCTTTAAGAAGCAAACATAGCTGACAAGTCTCTTTTGTGTAGTTTCACACAAAGTATTGGTGTAGACTGAAAATATGGACTTTCCTTGTGCTAAGTATATTTAGCTTATTTCTGCTTAACCATTCCATAGGGTTTTATGCTTGATTTCCTATTCCCTCTATTACCTTTAAATTATATCTCAATTTGTAGTTTATTTGATATGGGTCACAGCTCCAAACATGGAGGAAATCAGAGAAGTGATGTCTCTTTAAAACAAACTATTTCAACTTCACCATCTGATGGGTTTTGGCCTTGAATGTTCCTTGAGCCCATTACTGTAGTCCTGGGGTAGAGAGGTAAGCTTGTGTCTATGTGCTGGTTCTGTCTCCTGTTTCTAAAGCTGCCCTGGAGATAACCTATACAGGATCAAACTGCTTCGTTGTGTCAAGAAGAGTTCATGTGAGCCCACTTCCCTGTAGCATTATGAGGAAAAATTAGCCAGGCCACCTCCTTTAAACATTCCTTTCCATCCCTGCAGGGCTGGCAGCAAGCTTAGCATGCCCACGGTTTGGAGTCAAATTTACCTTGGTTAAGCTGTGTCACATGTGTATTAAATATTAAATGCCATCTGAGACCTGGTGTTCTTGTTACAGTAGGAGTGATATCAGAAGCATAATTCTTGTTCCAGATGTATTATGTCAGAAATTAGATTTGGGCTGGAAATGCTTACCTGTGTCAATATTCTCCCAGAGCAGGGAGTACTTTTGCCCTAAGGTCTTGGTTGCACAGATGCTTCACACTGAGCACACCTAGAGCTGCACATATGGAGACTGAACTTTCTGAACTCTTGGGCCAAGGCCATATGCAGGATGAACAAGACTACTGTGCAATGGTAAAGCTTGGAGTAAAGTTGTTAGCGTGGATATAACCAAGGCTTTTCAATAAAGGATATTCTTGCCTTTCATTTGGAAGTGGGCATAGAATATGAATCCTTCTTTATAGGAGAAAATTACTAACAAGCCAAATACAGATCTGAGTAAAAAGAATATAGAATAATACTTGTATTTATGGAGTTGTTCTGGCAACCTTACCCTCACTAGCATCTAGTGACTGCCCCTTTATTTTATATTAATCATGATATAGTATTTGTAGATGCACTCTATTCGTAGAGCATCACAACTGCTAGTGAGGCAAGGTTTATAGGAAAAGAGAACAACTTCAGTTAGACCAGCTAATGTGGCTGGAAAAACAAACAAGCTTTTGGGAGCAGTTTGTCCTGAGAACTAAAATAGAAGCCTAAGTCTTTAAATTAGACACAAGTTGAGAACAGTTGCTTTGAGTGCAGCTTGACTGTGTTAGTAAGTTAGAAATTCCAAATAAAGTCCCAGATACCTCTGGAGCAGAAGGGGCATGATGTGTAGGAAAGAAGTGGTGCCATAGGGGCCAAGCATACTCCAATCCTTGCCTGATTTTCTCTTTCAGTTGGTAAAAGCTTCACCAATTTGTAACTTTTCAGGCTGAGAGGTGAGGGAGAGAGAGAAGTGTTTCTGCTTAAAACTGTCTGTGAAACTTTGGTTTGGAAAATAAGGATAGAGAGAAAATGCTTCTCCTCTCCATGTTTAAAATCTTGCCGTACTATAGAAAAGTTTGAGAATGTTTGTTAAGCCTCCCATACTCCAGAAATTAAGAAACCAAACTGAAACAAAACAGAGGGGGCTTAAGGATTTTTTAGTTTCTCTGAAATTCACCCATGAGTGGTGGAGTTGTAAATACTTTTCAAATATTCAGATGTTTCTGATACAAATGTTGTATGTGCTGAGTAGGAGTTAAAAAATCTGTCAGCAAAAGCCCCTTGAACGCTTTCTGAAATGGATGTTGACTGGCCAGTGGCAGGCTTGAGTTGAACAGGAGCTCTGCTCCAATTACTGCCCTAAGTGAAGAGCTGCAGAGGAACTGTGGTCTATGTAGTGCCTTCTGAGAGGCTCCCTCTGGGCTGAGTGCTGCTTTGCTGGCCTGCAGGCTGTGAGCAGGAGGAGAACGCAGCTGCAGGAGGTTATTTCTGTGCGGTACAAAGCAGTATTGAAGGTTGTGTTGCAATGCAAGAGCTAGTGTGCAGAGCTATGTCATCCTGTAAGCCATGCACACAAAACCAGTGCAACTGTGTGATGTCAAATACTGAATAATACAACCTGTCTGTCAGTTCAAATTATCTCAGGTAATTTTAAAGAGTTAAATTTTTGGTAGCTAAGCATGGAGATGGAAAACAACTGTTCTTTTGCCATTGGCTTGTACCTGGCTTAACCTTGTATATGGGTGTACTCAGTGGTAATAGAGAGAAAGGTGACTGTGCATGCACCTGATTTGGCTCAAGTCTGAATTTATGGGCATTTTTCAGGGGATTAGAAAAAGAAGTTTATGAGGAAGGAGTAGCAGAAGAGAAATGGATCATAGAAGTAGGGAAGCTTGTTAAAAGACAGAAAGGAATAAGGAATGTGGGCAGGTGGAAGCAAGGTTCTGGGCAGTGGGTGTGAGATGGAACAATCTGCTATGTGCTCTCTTTTCCTACATCTAGCTCCTACATCTAACCTGTACCTCTTACTCCCAAGTCCCAGTTTTCTGTAGTGGCTCACTCACAAAGTAACTTGTGTCTTTCATGTTGTTTTCTGTTGCCTGTCCTTTTTCTTAGAAAAAGGGGACTCTCAGGTTGAGAGGCTTGAGGCTGATCTGTGTGGCACAGTGTTTTGTTTCTATATCACCTGTGTTACTTCCCTGTTCTTCCATTGTGTTTTATGAGCATCCAACACTTCTGAAAGTTATTCTTTGGCATTTCAAGTTGGACACTTACAAACAGTGGTTTCTGGCTTGGGACTGTGGCTGTCAGAGATCTAGAAAGCAGAGCTGATGAAACCACTTACAGTAGAAAGACATGAAGATGAATCTGTGTTTATTAGCTACTTGACTGCTGTGGTGATAAATACCACATAATAATTCTACCTCTAGTTCAGGAGTTTCTGTTGCAAATGAAGTGGGGATTGTGTGGTGTCACGAAGTGGAAAAAGGGGCCTGTTGAAAGCTGTGCAGGTGAATTTAGTTTTGGGATTTCAGTAAAGCTTTTTGTAAACTTGTTTATAGTGGATTTTAAATGTCCTGTGTAATCAATAGCAGCTGGATTAGTTCTTATGAAGCATGCTATCTAAGATACCATCTTTGCCAGACTGTTGCTCAGTTCTGCCTACCAGGAAGCAACTCTTTTAAATTCACACCTGTGAAACTAAATTTACTAAAATCTTCTAGGACCTGGTCCCTCATTTCTCTTCAATGGAGGGAGAGCTGGTGTTGGGGTTTTTCGATGTGTCTCTTATCATGGTGTTTACTGCTACCTCTGTGGTAACCTGTTCCTCATGGACTATTCAGTGTTGTCTAATTTTTATGCTCTGTTGGGGAGTATATGGGTGTGTGTATATATGCATGTACTATAATATTTTTTTCTTGGAGTATGTCCTTTATCAGTTCCCCTCTGTTTCTGCTCCTTCAGAAAGAGGAGGTCCAAGTTTCTCTTTAACACTGTGCTTGCAGCCTCTTTCATCCTCTTTTGACCCATTCCCTGGTGAATGAGAAAGTTGAGTAAAGACCAGAGGTCTGCACATGAAAAACAGAGGGAACATGAGTTGAGATCCATGTTAATTTCCACCCTCCCCCGGAAACTGCCCCTCTGTAATTACAGTTCCAACATCCTCCAGAAGAACAGAGCCCTGTCCCCACTACAGCCCCCCTGGTAAATCTGATGCTCCTTGCAGAAGGGAGACCAGACATGGAGCAGAGCAGGTCAGCTGGGGCTTGAGAACGCTCCCCTTTGGTGTCTTCATTGCCAAAGAGGGGTGGGGGCTGTTCCTCTTCCCAACCCCTTTCTTGCCCCTTTCCTCAAATCTCCCAAGTAAATACAATTTTATTTTATTATATTGCTGCTGATCTGCTGTTGTTTTTCATACAAAAAAGGTGGAAGGGGCAAGAAGGAACGAAAGAGTCTGGCGACAGGAAGAGATGAATTGCCGAAGAATGACACTGGCAGGGACTATTGTTCATTTTAACGCTGGAGCAGGAGCAGAGAGAAACGTTCACACGCCATTCTTGGGCATCCTGCTGGGCAGGCTAGGAAAGGGGCATTCCAGCTGGTCGTGAGATTTGGCTGGACAGATTGAATTGGGCTGAATAGAATGCTTGCCGTTTTTTATTATTATTTTTTTTTCTTATAAAGAAACCCTCTGATTAATTGCAATGGAACCCGATTAAAGGGAGAGTCTGAAACCCACACAGACATTAACAGACATAAAGCTGTCAGCCTACTGGTGTGTGATAACTGGGCCTTAACCCTTTAAAAGGCTAATGGGGGAGAGGGATGCTCACCAAAGTCGTCATTGCTCAGTCTGTGTCTATATGTTTGTGTGAGAGAGGACTTCCGTCATTTGGGGAAGTTGGGTTCACAGCAGGAGATCTGTAAACAGACTGTATCTCATGAAGGAGACTGAAGAATGAAAATAAAGTTTAGGGTTATTTTGTTCATGGAGAGGTTCCATGGAGGTTGTGCTCAAATCTTGCTGGCTATATTTTAGTGGTTTTGCACAATTCAGCAGCCCTTGTCCGTGTCTGTCTCTCCTTCTGTTCAGTCCTGAATGTGGCAGTAGGAAAAATCTGTGAAGAGATCTGTAAAGTTCTACAGACTGCTTGGGGAATGTTGCAAAAGAACATGGTAGAAACACAAAGAACGTAACTAGGTAAGTATATAAAAAATGCTGTAATCTGTGTGAGAATAAAGCTGTAGTTGAGCCGAATTTGGGGACTGATGTGGAGATTGAAAGTGCATGGGCAGCTTGGCCATACATTATCTCAGCAGTGATGGGATGGAATTTCAGGATGCTTAGAGACCCCATTCTAGGAGTGAAAACTCATTTTTGTTATATATTTATTTAATTTCAAATGCGTTGGGGAAAAGTCCATGTTGTGATACTTCTGATTTTCTTTAACCAATTTTTTTACTCAGCTGATTTAGTGTCTGGACATGGTTGAATGCCCTCTGCTCATTCTCTTGCTTCTTTAATGCCCTGCTTGTAGCTTGCTTCTGTTGAGAAGCACAGATGATTTATTCAAATAGACTCTTCAAGCTTTGAAAGGAGTCTCTGTGTTGCAGTGTGAGGAGATTGCGGGGAGGGGCAAACGCTCTTGCCCTTCAGCAATGTTCAGCTTCAAGAGTGGCACAGTAAAGGATGGCACATAAGATCCCTAATGAGTATGCTCTCCAGTAGTTTTATCTTTTTTCAACAGCACCCTGTACACATGTGTGCCCACTGGCTCGGAAATGTTTCCGTAGAGAGGTGGAAAGAGTGGAGATACAGTTGGAGCAAACAAAGGCCCTTTGTGGGCTCTGGGAAGATGACAGAGGGATTGCTTTTTGCTCTCTAAAGCTCCTCATTCCCTTCCAATTCATGGAATGATTTAGGTTGGAAAACACATTTAAGATCATTGAGTCCAACTGTTAACCAAGCACTGCCAAGCCCACCACTAAGCTGTGTCATTAAGTGCCATGTCTACGTGTTGTTTAAATACCTCCAGGAATGGCGGCTCTACTGCTTCCCTGGGCAGCTCACTCTGATTTTTCCAAATATATCTAAACTAAGCCTCCCCAGGCATGACTTGAGGCCAGTTTCTCTTGTCCTCTGCTTGTTACTTAGAACAGACCGACCTCCACCTGGCTATAAACTCTTTTCAGGTAGCGGTAAAGATCTCCCCTGAGCCTTCTTTACTCGAGGCTAAACAACCTCAATTCCTTCAACTCCTCCTCACAGGACTTGTTCTCTAGACCCTTCACCAGCTCTATTGTCTTTCTCTGGAACTCTCCAGCACCTCAGTGTACCTTTTTGAAGTGAGGGGCCCAAAACTGAACACAGGATTCCAGGTGCAGCCTCACCAGTGCTGAGTACAGGGGGACAATCACTTCCCTAGTTCTGCTGGCCACACTGTTGCTGATGCTGGGATGCCATTGGCCTTCTTGGCCACCTGGGCACACTGCTGGCTTGTGTTCAGCTGCTGTCAACCAACACCCCCAGGTTCTCTCCGACAGGCAGCTTTCCAGCCACTCCTCCCTAAGCCTGTAGCGCTGCTTAGGGTTGTTGTGATCTAAGGGAGGACCTGGCAATTTGCATTTTTGAACCTCGTATTGTTGGCCTCAGCCCATTGATCCAGCCTGTCCAGATCCCTCTGTGGAGTCTTCCGACTCTCCAGCTGAGCAACACTCCTGCTCACCTTGGTGTTGCCTTTAAACTGACTAAGGGGGCACTTGATGCCCTTGTTCAGATCACTGATAAAGATAATAAACCCGACTGGCCCAAATACTGAGTCCCAGGGAACGCCACTAGTGACAGGCCACTAGATGGATTTAACTCCATTCATCACCACTCTTAGGTCCTGGCCATTTGGCCAGTTTTCTACCCAGTGAGCAGTGCAGCCAGGAGAATGCTGTGGGAAATGGTGTCAAGGCTTTGCTGAACTCTAGGTGGACAACATCTACAGACTTTCTTCATCACTAATCAGGTCGCATTGCCATAGAACCTTTCTGATGTGGGGAAGTCGCTTTGCTTGTTTTCCTTTTTTTGTTTTCCCCTGTATCTCTGGTTACTTCCATCAGAATGCAGGTTGTGCCCTCACTGGCTTGGCTTCACAGGAAGCAGCTCTCAAATGGGGGAATCTTTGTGTTCAGTTCCTGTTGGGAAAAGTTTCATAGAATATAAACTATTCTGAGTTGGAAGGGACCCACAGGGATCATCAAGTCCAGCTGTTAAGTGAATGGCCCATGTGGGGATCAAACCCATGACCTGGATGTTATTAGCACCACACTCTAACCAACTGAGCTAGTTGTTAAAGTGGGAGTATCTTTAAACTCTCTCTACATAGAAATTTGTTTTATATCAAATGTTGGAGTATTCAAGGAAGAAAGGCACTATGTTAGGTCCTACAGTTCGTCAGTAAATATAGAACAGCATGAACAGACAGGATCTTGCATTGTTTTCACTGCATCCTCTTCATGAAAAAGAGCCTGCTGCAGGAATGGCTTCTGTGGGCAACTGTGTACCACTCCCTTTGAGAACGTGGGATCTGTCAAGACCCCAGCCCCAGAGACTGAAAATACAGACTTGCTCTCAGCTGAGCAAGGACGAGTCAAATTTCATGGTAACTCAGGATCAGTGTAGACCAAGGAGTTGGGAATGACAGTTTCCTGAGGTTGTTATTCTGTATTTTAAACGTGGAGAGAGGAAGGTAGATGAGAACTACTGTAGTTGCAAAAAATCTTAGGAGCAAGTGGGACCTAAAAAGTCTGCTGTTCATGCAGCTAAGTGGGAGTTGGACAGTGGAGTCACTTCTGTACATAAACCGCCTTACTCTATGCTCACTTCCCATGTCTTCTCATTTCTCTTCTGTTTGTGGCTTTCCTTCCTTCTTCCCTGCCACCTACTAGCCCTGCTGTAGTCCTTTCCTGCAGCTCTGTTAACGTTTAACAAATTTCCCTTCAGTTCCTATGTTTCTTTTGGCTGTAGCTCAAGGCAAACTCCCCAGATCCAAAACTAATTTAGGGCTCTGAGCAACAGTAGCATTTAAATGTTGGCTTTGTGCCATCAGGCAGACAGGCTCTTCACTGAGAAGAAATCTAATTCCAGTGTTTATTAGATTAACAGTGGCCTCAGGACTGGACTTCCTTTTAATGTTGGCCTTTTAATAATTGTAAGGCTAATACAGGAACTTGGGAACCCCCAAGAGGGTCTCAGGAGCCTGACTCTGACCTTTTTACTTAGGAAACAGGACTTGGATCCAACTTAATTTGGGTCAGGGAGTGCAGGGGAGCAGACTGGTGAAGCAGAGCACAAGGTGTTATTTTGACTTCCCAAGCAGTGTGTGTAAATCCTTCCATGTTTGTGCAACAGAGACTTTTATTTCCTGCAAGTTTGTTTCAATGAGCTCTCTGGGGCAAGAACCTAGGTAGGGAAGGGCAAACTGTGCCCTGGTTAAGAGTTGGAGTGAGACCGAATCTACTTTAATTTCTCAGGCTGGCCAGAAGCTCTTTGGGAAGTCACTTAGGGCTGAGGTTCCAAGCATGAAGACTGCCTGTGGTTGGACGTGTGAGTACTTTGTTATACTAATTTCTTAGGCCAGCTGTGTAACAATGGTCTAACTTTCTACTGATTTTAATTGACCTGGCACCCAAATACTCACAGTTTGGTGCTGTTTGACTTCCATTTTCTGCTTCTGTGTTGAAGATAATACTTCCCACTTGGTTCATTAGTAGAGAAAGGCACTCATAACACTCTAGTAGTAGACACCTCACGCATACCTAGAAAGATGTTGTTCCGTAATTGGGCCGTTTTGCTTTTTGTGCATCTTCCTCTGCCTGCCTCAGTGCTGTTGCTATTATTTAATTGAAAGTAAAGCCCAAGGAGAACAGTACAAAACTGACTGTAAGGGATCCTCTGGTACTTTTCACTATTGTGGTTAATTTTTCTGGAGTGTGAGTATGAGTGAGCTGTGGAACTTGCAGGTTTGTAGAGGCAGCACCTGAGCCTTACAGTTTAAGCAGAGGGAGAGTTTTATGACCACTTTCTAAGTGTTGTGAAGGAGTCTGAAGTCCAGGTGCTGTGGGAGGTGTAGGTTGGTGCTTCATGGACTGCCTAGAAAGCAAACAAATGTGGGTGGGCTGACGAGGGGCTGATATACAGTACAGCTGCCCTGCAGTAACCACAACACTGACACTCTTGTTTTTCCTGTTGGCAGTTCTGTCAGAAAGAACTTAGCCCGTCTGAGCCCATAAACCATATTTACATTAAGCTTGTGTTTTTGAGTGCACATGTGTCTGTATATGTGTGTGCATATATATATTAAAAAGATGTTGCCGGTAAGGGTTTCTTTTTCACTTCTAAGCAGAAAAGGCAGCACAGTTGCTGCGATGTCTCTGTGGCTGTGTGGTATCTCTCTCTTTGCCAGACCCAGCCCTGTTCTTCCAGCTCAGTCTGTCCAGTTAATAATTGCCCCTTTGCCCCTCATCCTCTGAGGACAACATAATATCATGTGTGGAGTGACCTTTTAGAAAACAACTTACAGAACAACTCTCTTTGTCCCAAGATAGCTCCATTTATCTTGTGGTTTGTGCTTTTGAAGTCCTCCTGCCTGTAGGATTGCAAAAACGAGCTTCTGCCTCCTTATTGCCACAAAACCACACTGTGTCTCCTATCCCTTCCCTGGAGGACTCCTCTGCTAGGCAGAGCTGTTGTGGTTGGCGTCCCTTTCTCTTGTGTGGCAGAGAGCTGGAAAGCTACAAAGCTCAGACGCTCCACCACCAACATCATGGCCTCTTTATAGGAGACCAAAATAAATGCCTTAAAATGATCTCTCTCTGAGAGAACAGTCTCTATCTTGTCCAGAAACCTGGCCTTTTCTATATCATGCTATAATGATGGGAATACTCTAACTGCAGCCCACAAAAGCCAAAATAGGCTTTTTTGGAGGCAGAATTCGTCCCCTTGCACTATGTGCCTGGACAGTTGCAGTCCAGCTAGAACCTAAAGTTCTGTTGACTTCTACCTTCTGAAAAGAAGCATATGGCTGTCTTTGTTGGTGTATTTTGGGACTGACCAAGACAGAAGTCTTGAATAGGTTAAACAAACAAAAAAACTTCTGGGTTTTGTAAAGAAGTTGAATGCATGTTCTGAAGGGCAGAATGTCCTTACAAGTCAGTCCAGTGCCTGGAGCATCTGAAAGATAAAAGAAACTGGCTGATGATTTCCTGTGGAACAAACATACTTAGAGTAGTCCTGAAACCTTAAAGACCAGTTAAAAAATGGCTTCCAAATGTGTCATGAGTAGAGGTATGGGTGCTTTGTAAATCCAGAGAGCACTGGACAAGCACTGGTGCAGTAATTAACAACGGTCATTACTGGTGTGGGAGAGGAAGCAAAAGCTCAAGAAGCTTCTGAATCGAAAGGGAAAGGAGCCAATTTCCCGAAGACTCTATGGTAAGGAGGTCACTGGATTCTGAATTTTCCTAAGTACATTTATCCTTGCAACCCAGATTGACAAATGCCACTTGCAGTTTTTCTTGGATCCTTGAAGCCTCTGAGCACTAGTTTTCAAGCAAAGACATCAGTAGTGCTTCCTTCCCTTAACTGCTTCTGTTGGCCACTCCATTGTCCTTTTCCCTCCTCTTGAGACAGCTTAGCTGCTTGTGGTGCTGCAAGTACATTGGTGCAGTTTACCGACAGTAGATTAAAATAAATTGGCATTAATTTCAGTTTTTCTTAATGCTGTGATCTGTAACAAGCTCTTTAGTAGTATCTGTCAAAACTGGAAGCCATTGCTATTCAAGAGTATATGCAGACAGGATGATGCATAGCTGTCCTCTGTGAAACTGAAAACTGAGAGGGTTTTTCTTTGCTTGTTTTTAGCTCAAGTTTGGTTTAGTTAGCCCATGCATGGTCAGATGACAGCTGTTAAGTAAGGAATTCAGTGAAATCTCAGGGATGCATGCAGTGTGGAAGATGATGTGATGGGAATGGGAGCAGAAACAGAATGAATGTTGGAAAAATACTGATTGTTTGTTTGTCTTAAAAGTTAATACTTGTGTTACATAAAGGGAAGCAAAGGCAAAGAGAGAGGAATGCACGTATGCAAATTAAACCTTTGTTTTCCCATATTGTAGTGATGAATGACAGATGCCAAGCTGGTTTTCATTAGGTCTTGTAGGCTACTTGCATTCTTCTCCATTCAGAGAAGGGCAAAGTTTGCAAGGTTCAGAATTTCTGAAGTAGCAGTGAGGTTCTGATTCTTGTTTTGCAGAAGTTGTTTTCCAGAAGTGACAGGGTATGTATGACTGTGGCTGTAGTAAACCTTGGGTGCTGCTGTAGCTGAGGTTATGTAACGATCACTTTAGGATGACTACTTCAAGAATGAGAGAGAGTCTGTCTATGAAGTAATAAAAAAGTTAAAGGAAAGCTCATGGAATTTAAAATGCCACTGTTTTCTGCCCTGTAACTGGGGAAACAAACTCCAGTGTTTCATTAGTGCCGATGAATGTCTGTAGTTTATCTCCATGAGCTTTGATGTAGTAGAAAGATTTCTGACTTTTCAGTGACTTTGATTCTCAAGTGCTGTCATGTAGTGAAACTATAAGGTGACTGTAGTAGGTGAAGTACATCAGAGTACCTTTTTGCTTTGGATTATCTGTTAAAAACAGCGGATTGCTCCTCTAGCTGGCATTTGGCAATTGCGAGGGTCACCTGGTAACATTTCTGCTGTTGTGCTATTATGTTCTAAATTGTAGTCTGCTGTACTGTATGATTCATGATAAATGAGCGGGAAATTATTTGCAACATTTATGGGACAGGAAAGGGTAGAGGTTGTTAGTGTGTGGGTTTAAAAAAAAAACCCACAGGAAAATCCACCACAGTGAAAGAAATGGAAAGTTACGTGTCTCATGTTGCTGAAGTGACTAATTCTTGCAAAACATGTTGTAGGCTTAAGGTAGTATTTTAAAGGGTTTGTCTAGCATGTGTGTATTCTGAAAGGGTTTGAGTCACATAGCTCTGCCTGTCAGGCCCTTGTGGTCCAGCTAAACATTCCCACACTGTTCTACAGTGGACGATGATGTTTCTGCATGATGTTATGCAGCAACTACCTTTTATTATTCTGCCTGTTTCTGAGTGGTATTTCATTTCTGTTTAATGTTGTTGAGTGGAATGGTCCATCCTGACAAGTAATTTGCTTCTGGGGGTAAGTCCCTTGGATTCTTCAGTGTAGTTCTCTGTTGACATGCAGTTGCACAGGAGCTTGCAGCTATGTTAGGAAATGCTCTGTCAGGTTAAAATCAGCACAGCATGTTTCTTGATGGCATCCTTCAGGTATTGCTCTGCACTTCATAATATAATATGGATGACATGCTCTGCTAAGAGAGAAAATCTACAGATAGTGAAATGCCAAGACAGATGGGATGTTTTTAACAGTTATAAGAAGAAAATTTCACAAGGTGGGAAACATAATGCTCCTGCTCCTTGGAATCCAGGTTTATAGGTGGGAAAAATTATTTAGTCCGCAGAGAAAATGTAATATGTGGATTAAAAGTATCTAGGAGGGTGAATCTCTTCCAGTAAGGGCCTTGGAGGTGAGAAGCAGAATGTCAGAGATGGCACACTGCAGCTCATGACTTTCTGAGGTCTTTGCACTGTCACAGGTTCTTGGTAAAATAAATAGATGCTCCCACAATCTAGTGTTTTTGTGCACACTTTCCCTCTCAGAGGGTGTGAGAACCATCATCTTTAATTCTGATCTTTTGAAAGGCTCAAAAGCCTGTTCTAAAATAGCTATTTCCATGGACATTGGACATGGTGTATGAAGCAGGGTGATATGGTACTTGGTTTCTTGAATGTCAACACTGGTTGACAGGCATGTAGAGCTACAGAACAAAAACTGCATTTTCTACTCCCATGCCAGTTGCAGATGTTTGAGGGAACCTTGTAGTTACAAGCAGTGGGACATTTGCCCTTTAATGGCAATTAAATACACAAACTGCATCACTGTATGGTCACATTTCAGCCAGAAGATCTGGTAATTAGTTGAGATGTTTTACCAGGTTATTGCAGAGTAGTTCTGGTGTTATCAGGAAGGACCTTGTCCTAGTTACAGTGGCCAGAACCAGTTTATCACTGTGTGGGTGTAACCAAAAGTGTGTATTCTACACCCTCTCTTATCACTTCTGATGAACAGTTAATAATGGATTGTTGGCAGCAGCTGCCGTGGGCACACCTGACCTCTCAGGTTACAAGATGGGTGTTAGAGAACCCTGTGGGACAGGGAAGTGTTCCTGTCTTCACACCAATGACTCAGCTGTGGTAACTCCCCTCTGGGGAGGCATTAGCACCTTCACACCCAGCCTGAGGGGTCATGTCTGCCAATGGGCCATGAAGGATTCAAAAATATCACAGAATTAAATCACCCATTGTGAAACTCCTGGCCTTGGGGGAGGTAGTGGGCATTCCCACCTGAACCTGAGCATATGTAATCTTGGGGTTTGGAGACTTCTGGTACCACCTGTTGGATCCAGAGGAGTACCAGAACCTTGACAGGACTGCGACTGCCACTCTTGACCAGACTGCAACCATCACCTGCACCAACAGGTGTTATGGTTTAGCTTGGCAAAATGCCAACTGCCCCACTGCCTGTGAGAGCCCCCACCACCAAGGGAAAGGGAGGGAGAGAGGGGAAAAAACCCTAGAAATGGAACTTTGAAATGGCAAGGTTTTTATATTTACACAGAAGAAAAGAAAAATCAAAACAGAATATGATACAACACATATATATTCAAATGTGAAAGGAAATAATAACACCTTCACTGAGTCATCCAACCTAATAATACAGATTCCAACTGCCCAAACCCCAGAAAATCTCCCAAAATCTCTTCAGAGAAAACTCTCAACAAGAGAGGAGAGAAATTAACAAGAAAATATTCATCTCCCTGGATAACAGAGGGATGGTGACAAGGCCTGGTCTCAGGAGAGGCAGAGCAGTGCATCCTCGCAGGTCCAAGGCGAAGAGCAAAAAAAAGAGACAGAAGCTCCACCTCTCTTTTTATACTTCTTGACACTTCTAGATGATGTCAGATGATATGAAATACCTCTTTGGTTGCTTAAGTCAGGTGATGCTTGTCCCTTCTAATTATGTCACATCCTTTGGGCCTGCTAAATTGAGGCCTAGTTGAAACTAAAGCCAAAACTACCACAACAGGTTTTCCTTTCTTTTTACTTTGGACTCAGAGGGGCCACGTGGTGCTCAGCACAGGGGCTAAGGAAAACCATTCTGTTTGTGCCCCAGGGTGCTGGGTTATATATCTGGGGTTTGTGGGTTAAAACCAGTTTTCTCTCTGTGTCATTGTATTTATTGATTTTTTTTTTTATTAAATTGTAACTCTGACTTGTAATCTCTTTTTGAGTTGGGTTCGTTTCTCCTGCCAGTTTATCTTTAAACCAGCACAGAGCTGCATAGGATTCTAAATAGAAGACTGGGGGGAAAAGTCTCAGAGTGATTCAGGCTGGAAGGAACCACAGTGGGTTATCTAGACCTACCTTCTGCTTCAGCAGGGTTTTCCTACAGGACATTGCACAAAATTGCATCCAGATGGTTCTTGAATATCTCCAGTGAGGGAGAGTCTAAAACCTCTCTGTGCAGTCTATTCAGTGCACGGTCATGGGTACAGCAAAGAAGTCCTTCCTCAAGTTCAGGTGGAACTTCTGCGCGTGAGTCTGGCTGTTGTCTCTTGTCCTGTTGGTCTGCACCACTGAGCAGAGCCTGGATCCATCCTCTTGGCACCCTCCCTTCAGATACCTGTAGGCACTGATCAGGTGCCCTCTCAGTTGTGTCTTCTCAAGGCTGAACAGGCCCAACTCTCTCAACCTGTCCTTGTCAGAGAGATGCTCCAGTCCCTTAATCATCTTTGTCACCCTCCTGTGTGTCTCTTTTGTCAAGGACCCCAGAAGGGACGCAGCACTCCAGATGTGGTCACTCAGATACAACTTTTTCCTGTGTATCTGTGCCTGTTAAAATTCCTCAGTTGATTTGAAATAGTGGTCACTTATCTGATACTTCATGCCTACTTTTGGACAGGAACTTCGGACTGAGATTTTGTTGTTTTCAACATGCTTTGGAAGGTTCCTATTTCTGTATTGGGACTTCATGTGTTGTCCGCCATGAGCTACTTCCATAGGCAACTGAGAAGCTGCTCAGAAAACAGAGGATATATTTCCTGTTTAGGAAAAAAGTTCACAGAATTTGCAGTCATTGCCTTTTGTCTGATTTCAAGAACTAAATAGTCTGCAGCTTGACCTGCAGCCATTTCTCATTATCTTTTGTTTATGGTCATTCAGGTGACTTTTTTGACCTGTGTGTGCTGGTAGCCCAGCCAATTTGAATTAGTTTTTGAGTAGGATTTCATGGGAGTAATAATGCCTTTTCAGCTGTACCTTCTGTTCAAAGGCTCTGGATATGTAGAAATAAATGAAACATTAGGCCTCACTACATTGTGGTGGTGTAATAGTAGTGTAACCACTTTTAGAGGGGAAGTCAAGTGATGCAGAAGATACAGATAAAGTTAGACCTTGGTTATAGTCACATTGATTATTACAAGGTGTTAATTTATAACTTTAAGGATTTGGGAGAAGGAACTGTAACGATTGCTTCTTGGTCCTTGAGTCTTTTAATGTTCAAATCAAATCCTTCTTCAGTATTTCTTTGTCAGTGGTTGTTTCTGTAAGTGATTCCTATTCCCTGGGTGCAAGTTGAGGTTTTTGGTGGGATTGCTGATCTTTGCTTCTGTGGGATGAGAATTGGGCTCCAGAGACTCAAATGTGGTTTTGAAGACCTCCTATTTCTTTACCTGAGTGGTGTTTCTGAAAACATGGCTTCTGCTCCATCTCAGTCTACTTCATGCATACACCTCAGTTTGCACCTTGTTGTATCCCTTACTTTCTTTAAACCCTAATTAGCAGATGCCCTGTGGAATTTCTCTTCCTTATGCTTCCTATTCCTTGCAGTCATATGAAGTGCAACATTTTCCAGGTGTAACGTGTGTAGTTGTACAGTTTAATACAGTAATTGAAGGGCGATTGTGCCTGATCTCGTGCCTCTCTCTGGCACTCTGTTCAGTCACGTGATTGAGAACCAGCTGGTTCAGGATTGAGGCATCCCTTCTTCTTCAAATTGAAAGGAGAACCTCTAAGACTGGGAAACTTTCATCCTTACTTGAAGACTGCCAAAGTAGGCACAATACTCAGTTACCAAAAAGCTGTGACATCTTCAGTCTCTCTTCTCTGGTTCATGTGGTTTTGTTGAGGGGTTTTTGATGCTTTTTTTCCTTAACCTTATCATTACTGTGTTCTTCCTCAAGCAAAATTGTAACAATTTGGCTTAAATGGAAAACTTTAGGATTGTTCTTCCTAGTGATGTTCATTTTAGTCTAGGCAGGCTTCAAATACCTGGAGACTATGTGGGTACCCAATCAGAACTGCTTCAAATGGTTCCATAATGGGAGTAGAAAAGAAGAGAAAACTGTGTTGGCTTTTATCAGTGTGTAGTGCCCCTTCTGACATCAGGCTGTTGTGCTGTGCTCTTGCCTTTGCTGTGTCTGCCAGCAGAGCTCTGAGTTTAAACAATGGTTAGCAAATCCCTCTTCTAAAGCTGGATTAACTGTACTTTTTCCTTCTGTGGAAACTGCTGTTTGGGTAAGAGAGGAATCCAAAATTTTCGTTTTCCTTCAAGACAGGCAAGCAAATAAAGCTGAGCTGCTTTGCTGTGGTAATTCAGTGAAGGGCTGAATAAAGAATGAAAATGTATCAACTAAACTGTGTTCAAGACCATTTGAAATGTCCAAGGTCTGCCCTTATCAAGGTATTTATGTGACAGGAATGCCAAAGTGAGCCTGGCCTGGAAGTGGAGAAAGAGAGAAAAGAGTATCTAACACAAGTCTTTAACAACAGGTCTGCAAAGTGTTAAAAAGGCTATTAAAGACTATGCTACAGAATTCACTAATTTTAATCCCAAGTAAACAACCAGATGCTTATGAGTTCTTAAAATAGAGAAGTAAGAAAATAAGTGCATCTGTTGAAGTCAGGGCAAAGTATTCTGATGCTTATTCCAAATTGGTTTAAGAGTGCTTCTGGTGATACCCTGCATGGTTTCTCTATGGAAAAACCCCAAACTCATGTGCCCATCACTATCAGGATTTTCATTCTCTCCTTTTGCCTTTAATTCCATTATTCATATGCATATTGTTTTACACAGTCCTGTATTTCTTTTCCTCTTTGTCACTAACTGTCAAATATTTGTCCTGTATTTTCACGCTAGTTCAATATCCAGTTATACCTTCTGTCCTCCTACCATTTTTATATGGTAGGGTTAAAATTATAAAAGATGGTATTATCATATTTTTTGTTGTCTCTTGTAATAATGAGGTTTGCAGAAAGATCTCTGCCTTCCGTTGGAGATGGTCTGTAGACCAGGAAATGGAGAGTTAGGTGCCTGTCCATGGAGGAGGAGGAACCCACATCCCTGTCTTACTCAGTCCTCGACAGTAAGGATGATTGTTCTTTGCAGAGGCTTCTGATTCTGAGCTGGACAGTCTTAAATCATGCCAAATATGTTTGTAGTTCTGGCTTTTCTGAAGTTATTGGTGCCATTTTCCTTGCAGCATAGAAGAACTAAATGGACACTTAGCCATGGGTTTAGCTGTGCTATTCCATGTTACCGGTACATGAAGAATTGCAGGATGGCACAAAGCAACTGATGGCTGTGAACTTACTACTACTAATTAAAAAAACTACAGTAAGAGTTCCTGTGTTAGGATGGAAGGCAAAAGATGTCATCAATATGGTGGTATGGAATGGTGGTATGGTGGTACGTCATCAATATGGTGGTATGGAACGTATCTCGTTCTTGGTGCCTGCATAGAAAGAAAATTTGGAAAGGCATTACAATGTCGATCATTGATGCCAGGATCTTTTGCAGTTGTTCACTGAGGAAACATCATCCATATGTGAATTTGAGAAAATTCTGATATTGCTAGAATGCTGCCCAAGCCCAACAGAGTAGGAATGTGTTCATCTCAACAAAAGAAAGACCTTATTTTCAGTAGGAACAAACCTTCTACCTGCCCAGGAACATGGTAGAGTCTGCATTGCTGGAGGTTTTCTAGATGCGACTGGTCAGGGTGCTAGGTAGTCTCATCCAGGCTCCCTTTTCCACTAAAGGTTGGACCAGATGATCTTGTGAGATCCCTTTCAGCCTGGACTGTTGCATGATTCCATATTGAAGCAACAACCTGTCGAAGGTTGAATTGCTACAAAATAGTAGTAAGAGCTGCCATCTGTCATTACTTCTACTGAAGAGAGAGAGAGAGAGGATTAGCATCTCTCTTTTTGGAATAAAGCATGTCATCAGGACTTAAAAGAAACAGTGTTTTCACTCTCTCCTGGAAATCTGCTGTTTCTGTCAAAGCAACAGCTACAGGGTCCAGTTTGGTAATTATTTGGTCTGCTTAAGCTTCCTTTGCAATGTCAATGTTTGTATGAATCTGTGACTGCTATATAATAGCTTGGAAGGTTGCAAATGACCTCATCAGCAAAATGAAGCTTTGTATATTAGGTTTTGCTTTATGGGCTGTATTGTTTGGCCTAAAGAAGAGTTGCTGGCAGGGGGTGGGGGAAGCAGAGTGACAAATTACTTTAAGCAACCCTGCCCCCCTTCACCAAAAAAAAAAAAAAAAAAAAAGAGGAAGAAATAACAGGATGATTATTGACTTGTGCTTTTCAGCCAGAAATGACATAACTGCTTTGCCAACTTTAGACATAAAATTACAAAGATCCTAAGTATTGCTTTAAGGGGTATGGGGGCAACTCACTCTGCGCCGGAGACATTTCATACATCAGATAAACAAGAAGGTGTGGAGGATATTTGGAAGGAATCTGAAGAAACTGAGCATACCATGCTAAATATAAGGTGATGGCAGATGTTAAGTATGAGGCTTGTGTTTAGACTGACTTCCTGTTTTTAAAATCTTGAGATTGTTTGTATACTTTGCTAGAAAACTGGTTACTGGATCCTGCTGCTATCCCCTCTGAGGGAACCAAACTGCAGACAGTGAAGATGATTTTTTTGTTGTTCATACCCATGGACAAGGGAGAGTAGGAAACTTGTGATGTGGTCACATGAGGTATCAGGAGAGGCAAGAAAATTTGAGTGACATCAGCTCAGCATCTGGAAATATCTCTGTTTAGCTTTTTTGTATTGTTTTGTATGTATTACATTGATAAAATATGTCAGGTTTTTGCCTCCTGCATAAGTGAAAAGATTTTGGAATATAGAGGATTAGTAAAATGCCCCAGCCTGCAATGTGATGAAAAGTTTTGGGAAAAATATTTGCATGGCTAAGCCCAGAGGTGCCTGTTTGTTCCTGCTGCAGAAGAATATGCAGAAGTGTAAGTAGATATATCCGCTTTGATTGTTGGTCCAGTTGCCTGAACAGCAGACACTGATTTCTGCCCTGTTCCTGGACCACTGACTTAACTGGGATTGGAACATGACACTGGAGGTTTATATACACGCTTGGTTAGTCTTCTGTCTCATGCTCACAGTGTTTAATGAGAGCTGGAGGTAGAGAGAGTTGGTCTTCTGCTAAGGTTTCTCACACTGAATGCACCACTTCCGCTTGTGTTTGAGGGAGTTGGAGAAAACACACTTCTCATCTTTATCCTTCCTGACCCTCTACTATTACAGATACTGTTTCAGGATAATGTCACTGGAGCTCTGAGTACTGTGAAATAATCCTGAGACACCAAAGGTGAAATGCTATCCACACTGAAATCATAGTGAAGATTCTGGCTGTTTGCAGGGCATGCCAGGTTTCATTCACCTTGCTCGTTTTACTGGGAAAGATCCAGGATTGGTTCCTCTGATACTGTTCATAAGTTGGAATCAGTGTGCTCTCCAAACAGTCATGTACATTATTTGCCCAAGTGTAAGACAAGGGTAAATCATGATTTATAAAATGCATCATTATAATGACTACAAGGTTAGTCCCCCTCTAGGTCACAAATTGCAAACCATTAGATTTGCAAAGGTCATAATTTGCAAAGATAAGCGAACTCTGCTTACATATTAGTGCTACAGATATCAGCTAGTGCATATGAGAGAGTGTTGGGATCCTAACGTATCCTTCAGCTCCCAGCAGTTTCAGTAGCATGGTAAAAACACCAGAGATGATGGAACATAACAACTTGAATGAGGTGGGCGGAACACATTTAATACGTGTGTGCATATATATAACCTGATATTAGTAGCAACTTTGAAGATAACTGTGTTTGACAATACAGCAGATCAAGTTACAATTGGCAGACAGGGACAGCTGCATTAATTCGTTCTTTGCTGTTGCATAGCTGTTCCATGCTGCTGTTCACATGGGGAGGGGCAGTGAAGCTGGTGAAAGGATTAAAGAACAAGTCTTACAAGGAGTGGCTCAGGGAGATGGGAGTCTTTTGCCTGGAGAAACGGAGGCTCAGGGGGACCTCAACACTCTCTAAAACTACCTGAAAGGAGGTTGTCGGGAGGTAGGGATTGGTCTTTTCTCCCAGCATGAGAGGAAATAGCCTCAAGTTGTGCCAGGGGAGGTTTAAATTTGATATTGGGAAAAATTTATTCACTGGAAGGGTTGTCAAGCACTGGAGAACAGGCTACCCAGGGAATCACAGAATCATGGAATCGATTGGGTTGGAAAAGACCTCCGAGATCATCAAGTCCAACCCTTGGTCCAACAGCAATCCATTTACTAGATCATGGCACTCAGTGCCACGTCCAATCTGCGTTTAAAAATCTCCAGGGATGGTGAATCCACCACCTCTCTGGGCAGCCCATTAAAAGGTGTGTGGATGTTGCATTTAGGGATGTGGTTTAGTGGTGGACCCTGGCAGTGCTGGGTTAATGGTTGGGCTTGATGATCTTGGAGGTCTTTTGCAGCCATAGCAATTCTGTGATTATATTCAGGAGCTAAGATAACTTGCTTTTACTTCCCCCCCAACTCCCTTATTTATGCTTAGAAATAAATTATTAAGTATATTACCCTAGTTTAAGAATTATTTGCCTTGATGTTGGATCCTTTCTTGTTGGTGAGCCTGGGCAAGATGGTCACTAGTACTTTGATTTTTGTCTTTTCCTCGGGATGGTGATGATGATAGTCTGTGTACTCCAACAGAAAGGGATATTAGAGCTTAAAGGACTTGAGATAAGTGCTTTGGGGTACTGTTGAGGATAATAGTAGAAAATTTCTTTTGAAAAAGTGATTTCAACAGCAGCTACTTTGGAGACAATAGACAGCTAGTTCTGCCTTTTTAAATAGTTTCAGGCAACAGCAGAGGATGGTTTGTTCTAAATTTCCTATGTTGTCAATTTGAAGAAACCTGTTTGATTTTGCGAGAGAGTTGTAGTTAATCTGAATTTCCCTGCATTGCTAATAATTGGATATGTTGCATAGATGATGCACTGCATCCTTAGGGATGACTGTGTTGCTTTTTTTACCTTCTGACCCCACATTACCCACCCACTTGCTGTCTTTTTGAGTCAGGCTGATCATATCTGGTAAGTCTTCTGCAGATCTGACCACTCTGCCCTCTTTTGTTCTTTGTTCACCTCCTGTTATTTCAGCCTTGATCCCTTGTTGAACCAGGTACTGGCCATTTTCTCCAGTGTATGCAGTAACACCTTGAGATGTACGTGTTCTACTAAACCTTTTAAAGGTAACTTGTAGTGAACATGGGGGAAACAATAACAAGTTATTATGCCTTTGGCAGGCTGTGAACAGAGATCCCACAACAATTTGGTTACTGCAATTCAGCAGTTTGCAATGTGCTTGGAAAATAGTTTGTAGTAAGGCTTTGCAACCTGCACTGAAGCCCTTGGGAGCAGGCAGCAGAGGCTGGCTGAAACCTCCTCAGCCAGCTTCAGGAAGAAGTGCATCCCCTCTAAACTTAAATCTGAGCTTGCACAAGTGGATGTCTTCTCTGGGGAATTCACCTGTTGAGAGTTACCAAAGTGTTACATACGATTTTGGAGATACTGCTTTTCTCAATTAGCATGGAAAATAAGGACATTATGAGGATTTTTTTTTGTTTTGCTTAGTTTGATACATTTCATGGTTCATCATAGATACACTAGATGTATGAGTGAGGTAAGTGAAGTCAAAAAGCCTGCAGATAGTTCAGGATGTGTATGACTACCACTTGGGGCACGTATCTATGTAATTCATTCCTTATAATCTGTTGTTTAATTGGAGAGCTTTAGGTTTGTTGGAATTGCAGAAAGAAGGAACCATGCAAAAAAAGTCCAGTCAGACTAGCCTGAGGGCACTGATGATTGATAGAGTAATCATTTGTTTAACAAAGGATTCTGCTTCAGAGAGTTATCCCTCCTATTGTGGTGTCAGAGCTAAGTGAAGCAGTAGCAGTGCTGTGCTCTAGGGGAAGAGTGAGTTTGTAAAATAAAAACGGTGTTCTGATACCTGACATTCCTTGAATTTGTTTGTGACTAGTGCCAGGTTATTCTTCAGGTGACTCGTAAGTCTTTTTTTGGCGAGTTTCTCTTTGCTGTTGACTTCAAACAGCCCCAGTCCAGGAAACTGTGCATAGTAATTGACCTCTGATTTCAACAGAGGAGGGTGAATGTTTTCCTTTGCAGTAGGGGTTGTGTTCATACATACAGTGTGTACATGGACAAAAATCATGATGTCACATTGTACTTGGTGCTTACACTGAACTAGATGGATCTCTTCAAGCTATCTTTTCTTTTTTTCTTCCTTTACAGGTGTCACGAGTAGCAGTGAATGCTCCTGTGGACGCAATCATTTTACATGTGCTGTCAGTGCTTTTGGGGAATGCACATGTATCCCTGCTCAGTGGCAATGTGATGGAGACAATGACTGTGGGGACCACAGCGATGAAGATGGCTGCAGTAAGAATACAATCTTTGACTTGAGTTTGGGAAAATTGAATGTCTTTTTCTCTCCAGCTGCTTCTTGGTTTCTCAGACAAATTGTACCATTTGTATGACAAATGTTTTGGGTTTTAGATGACCTACTTTTGACCGGCATCAGCACTCAGACTCCAACAGAGCCAGTGTCCACCAACATAAAGCACAGCGAAACTGCAACTCTAGCTTTTGCAGCTGGCTGTTGGACATGAATATTTTACACAGAGAAGAGGAACAGAGAGAAGTACTTTCTTTTCCCCACCCTTGCAAAAGCACTATCTGTGAACTAAAATATATGACTTTGCTATAAATATTAATGGAAAATAAACAATGTGAAGAAGTGTTTTGAGGGTGTCTGCCCTCTTAAGTAACACTCTAGTTTCTATCCTGGCTGCCCTAAGAAGGGAGAGAAAGGTAAACACTGTAATAATATTTACTGGTCTTGGGATCTGCTGAGAGACGTTACCTTGCAGCTGCTGTGTATCTGCCCAGTGTTGGCATCTGTGTAGCCGAGCCCACCTAGGTGAGATCTGTTGTGAAATGTCAGTCTGAATGGGTTTAACATGATAGAGATGAATAGAGAAAGCCTCTTTCCCTGGAGACACATATAAGTTGCTTTCTTCCCTCATCTCTTTGGATTCCACAGACCGTGGTAGAATTGAAGGGTGGAAAAAGGCCCTGTTTCATGGAACTCCTTTCCTGAAAGTTTTCCTAGAGCTGAAGATTTAAGGCTCCTGTCAAGGGCTATGAGTGAGGAATTTATCTTCCTCTACTGGATCTTTCTCTAACCTTCCCTATTTTCTGCTGTTAATTAGGAGCTTTCCTCATCTTTGAAATACTGTATTAGAGAATATCTTCTTCCTTAGGTGTGGGAGATGTCAACCCAGCTCTTTGAAAATTTGTTTCCTTCTTACTTGTTGTTTCTTAAAATTTTGCAAATACTGAGCAGCGTGAAAGACCTTGAGTGAAAAATGGGATTTTGATAAATAGGCTGGCTACAAATTGATATGATCAGTGTTTGGTTTAAAGATGATTAGTGAAAGTGTTATTGGGCAAGGAAGTGACCTTAACTGGAGAAATCAAAGAAAGTGGATGAAAACCCTGCATGTTTACATCCAGTAAAGAAAAGGGTGAATGTGAGAACTTACTATACTCAAAAAAATGAGGAAATGAGCCTCTGGGAACTGAAGAAATAGAATTAAAGTCTCAAAAGAACAGGAGAGAGAAGACTCTGTGCAGTTGCACAGGCTAAAAAAGGAGAATCTGAGCAGGAATAAGGGGCTTGGGGAAGTAAGGCATATCCAATAGGTAAACTGGTTTTACTGGCTTCTTTTTAAGCAGAGAGGAAGATTCCTTTTTTGTGTGTAGTTTTGATGGGGGCCTGGGGAGTGGTGAAGAAGAACAGGGGGATGATGGTGGGATTGTTTTGGGGTTTTTTGGTGGGCTCAGTAACTATTTAGACAAGTGATACTTGTTAATATGATTAGCTTTGTCATTCAGCTTTATACTAATAGAATTAAAAGTTTTAAGCCAAGTAGGCATGGTAGTACTAGGGGGTGGGAGAGATAAGATCTTCCATAGGAACTAGCAGGGGGTGGTTCAAAGCTAAGAAGACTTGCTTGTTCATACAACATGTGCTTAAGCTGTGAATCTCCTTGCCACAAAACATTGATTCTGAAATTTCATCATTCTCAGGCAGCAATCTGACAAATTTATGGGTGTATAATCCACTAAGGATTATTAAAGATTAATATGCCACCTCTTGTTTGGGAATTCTTTGTATTACAAATAAAAGCAGATTTTGTGTTTTGAGGAAGAACATTTGCTTGCATGCTACTTTGTTCCACTCTTCTCTTGGCTTCTACTGATGCATCACGGCTCTCTGTGGCCTGAAAGAGAGGAACTTTTTGGTCTTGCACAGTAAAGCTGAAGTTATGATGTATCTCTAATATATTAAGGACTCTTATGCACATTTGATTGGAAGCTGTACAGACTAGGAAGTAGTGCTGAGCTGTGATCAGTCTGCTGATTGGCACTGATGGTTGGGAGGTATATAAGTAGAGGCAGACAACCGAGTGAGACAGAGAATGTAGCGACTGGGTTTGCCTTCTGCTTTCTTTAATTTTCAGTTTCTAAGGTGGTTGGCCAGTGCAGTTAAAAAAAATCAACAAAAAAAAAGTTCTTGTTAATACATGGACAGCAAAAGGAGGGTTAAGGAGAGTCTCTGTCCTTTGGCAGATGCAGAGGGTAGCATAGTGTCAGGAAACTGAGGGAAAGGCTGAGTTACTTAATGCCTGCCTTCTTTGATGTAGTTGTTAATGCCAAAACCAGTTGTCCTCAGAATACTCAGCTCCCAGACCTGGAAGTTAGTGACAGGGACCAGAGTGTCCAGGAGGAAATGATTAGTGACCTGCTTTGCCAATTAGACACCCACAAGTCTGTGGGCCCAGAGGGATGCACCCAAGTGTGGTAAGGGACATGGCAAAAGAACTTGCCAGGCCAATTTCAGTCATTTACCAGCAGTCCTGGTTAAACAGAGAAGTCACATTTGACTGGAAATTAGCAAATGTAACAGAAAGATAATTCAGGTAACTACAGGCTTGTCAGCCTGACCTCGGTACCAGGGAAGGTCATGGAGCAGATATTCCTGAGTGCCATCACACAGCATGTGCAGAACAACCATGAGGGCAGGCCCAGCCAGATGGGTTTATGAAAGGCAGACCCTGCTTGACTAACCTGTCATTTTATTAAAGGATGGCAGCTTGAAATACAATGTGTGTGTTGTAAAACAAAAGAAAAGAAAGCAAGATACTTGGCAGTGAGAGGAGTTACAGCTGTGAAAAACAAGAACAGATACAGGGAACACTTACTATCTTGAGACTTTCAGGTTCGAGATAAAGTTGGTGAGCTTTACTTTGTTTAGTTTTTAATGTTCTTTTACAAAGTGTAAAACAAATTACCACTTTTGGAGTTAGTTGCACCAAGTTTTTCCCCAAATGTACAGTTTCTATATATCACAGACATTTTACACTTGTATTGGTGTCCTTGGAATGTCTGCTTCCCATAGGTATTTTCCCATTGTTTTAGGGGGAGCCTTGCCTCTGCTTACCTGTGACAGAAACTCTTTCCTTGCAAATTTGAGACCCTGCTGTGACAGAAGCCAATTATTCCATGACATGCTTCCTGCTCCGGATCATGTTTACAAGCCAGAGTGCTGTAGTAATAATAGCAATAAACAACCTCCCAGCTGTCCTACCGGCTTCATAGGCTTTCTCTAGAGTCAGCTCTCTGGCTTGCTGGCAGTATCTGGCTTGGGAGCCCTTGCTACACATGCACACAGTGGCTCAGCTGCCTTCCTGCCTTGTGCCAACAGAGACTACTTTGGACAGTCCCTAAAGAAAGCCATGTGCAAGCGGAGGAATGGTTTTCATTCTGCCCTCCTGCACGCCCTTTGAAGTCCAGCATGGTGTGAATGAGTCGTACTTCCTGTGGCAAGGGTGAAAGGACAACTGAGTAAACTTGGCCTGAGGATTGATAAATAGTTCTGTTTCTCCTAAGATACATCAAATTCTCTCATAACCATCCCCCTAGAAGAGCCGTTTTCCTTTGAATTTTTTATCTGTATCATATATAATCAGACTATAAACTTGTGACTTCTTGGGGCATAGGCTTGCTTGCTTAGCTCCATGCACTGCTGTACAATACTTTTTCATTTCAAGGGACTGAAGGAAGAATTTATTCCTTTTGCCTGAAAGTTTACTGAAAGTGGTTTGTTGTTCCCATCTCACAGGGAAATCTGTGCAGTTCCTATTGAGCTACAACTCATTCAAGCCCCGGAGAGGGTCTCTCCCTCTACAGAAACAGGACTGTGAGTGTAGCCTGCTTAGCAGTCCCACAACAACATTTTTTCAGGTGATGTAAGAATAAAAGTCTCGCAGGTCTTTTACTAAAATTAATGGAAACTTTAAAAGAATAATTTCCCCTCTATTTAATCACCAGTCCCTTTTTAATCACCAGTCCCTTTATTTAATCACCAGTCTTGATCTCAGATGCAACTGCTCAGGTGAAGCTTCACTTCTAAACTTCCAAGTTTTATGAATTAGGAACTCTGGTCAAGAGTTCAGTATTCTCTTGTAAACACACCAGGTCTGTCTCTGCAACTTTGTTGTTTTATTGAGCTTGGAGTATGTGTGTTTCCTTTAAAATGCGTCAGAATTAATGCAGTGCCCCCTCGGGCAGAGTGCTTGTGATCAAAGGGCTGTGAAAGATTGTGTGCTGATACTTTATTCATTTTTTCTTTCTTTTTTTTTTTTATCCTTTTGACTGGCAGCATCCTTAAATACAGTTCAACAGTGCAACTGGAAACATTTTATGTTGCTCTGGAACTAGATTTTCTAAAACGTGTGTTAGTAAAATGCAGTGGCTCCTATTTCTTCCTGAGAGTGGACTAACATCCTTTACTTTTGTTACTCAGACTTTTTGCCCACTGTGCTGCAGATCTCAGCAAGCAGATCTCTGTTTGTGGGTATGTGTGTGGTCACACACACACCTGAGCATGGATAGAGTTGGGGGTCAAGCTGCAGTTCTCTAATGTGGGTAACATGAATTTTTTTATTTATTTTTTAAATTGACTTCTCATTCTTCACGTGAATGAGAGTTTGTCTTATTAAACAACCAGTATTGTTCAAAGTGCTGTGTTCCAGAGCTCTGAACACCGGTTGCTTGCTGTCCTTGGGTACAAAGGAACCTGCTCACCACAGGCAATAGGGATAAAGCGTTCAAAGGACAGTGGGACGTGATTCAGTCTGCGTTTCACCTTATAAACTTCCCTTTTCCCCCCGTCCTCCCCCCTCCCCTTCTGCTTGGCCATAAAAGAGTGTGCTGTGTAATCGGAGTTGGGGGGGGAGGACTAGCAGGCTTACGGTAGACCTAGCTTTGCTGAAACCTTGGATGATGTCCAGTGTGACCATGCAGAGGGATGAGCTCAGGGAAATGGTTGGAAGTTCAAAGGCCTTTTTGTGTTGCTCACTGTCAGTTGACAGATGTGCTCTCCTGAGCTGTTGCTGCCCAGCCTTGCTCTTCCCACTGGCTCTCCTTCCTTGGGCTTACTCCCCATCCTGCCTCTCTGCTTTGCCTGGGGAGGCAAGCTGGTCCCTGTCTGTCTGGGCATTTGCCTGCCTTCGGCTCCATCCTTGGGCTTGCCTTTGCTCATCTCTTTTAGTAAATTATTGTTTCTTTGCATAGATATGGAGAGATCAATCTGGAATTGAGCGGGGTTTAAGGCTTAACTGTGTTTATTGTTGACATTACCTAATCATGCTGGGAGTAGTGGTGAAACCATGTTAGTGCAATCTGTGATTGATTCTTGTTGGTGGAAGCCATGCCTATGAAGGACCTGCAGCTGACTTTGGAAGTAATAAATATCCTTCATTTTACAGGTTATAGAAGGGGGACTAAGGAGTCAGAACTGTCCCATGGTCACGCATCAATATCGAGCTGGGAAGAGAATATGGGGATTCAGTTTCTAGTCTTATGGATGCTAATCCAGTCTGTCCTTCAGCCAGATGAAGAGATCTTGCTCCATCTCTATCAGTGAAATGAATTCCTGCTGCTTCATTTGTATTGCCATGTGCCCTTCTTCTGGTGATGGCTTTTAAAATGAGCTAGATGAATTAAAGCAATACACTTACCAGACTGTATAGCTGTTCTGTCATGTCAGGACAAAGTACAGTGGAGGTTGTTTGAGTGCCCTAAGTGTGACTTCTTGAGTTCTGAGTTTCCTCCTAAAGTGAAATTTCCAAACACTTTGTATATATTTACAACTGCACTAATCATTCACTCTGGGCTAGTGTTATGCCCTCAGCTGTAACACTATAGGAATAAAACTCATCAAAATATGAGGTAATAAATGTCCAACAAAAGAGCTGATTAGTAACAACCCTAGAGCAAAGGGCTGGACAGTGGTGGAAACCTGATGTATTTAGAACAAGTAGAAGGAGACAAGAAGTTTCTGTGTAGGCAGTTTGCTTTTTCATGGGAAGAAGGGATGTTGGATTGGAAGGGCAGAGCTAGGAAGGGACTGCTCCCAAGTGAAAGCTGCTCCCAAAATCTCTCGTGTTTTCATTTGAAGCATCTGTTTCTGACCGTTATTAAATTCAAGTTACAAGTTTATGTGGAGCACTGTGCTGGTTCCATTGGCAGTTCCTCTGCTCTGTGAGACTTTAGCCCTCTTTCATTAGTTTGGGATTTTTTGTCTTAAGTGGGTTTGCTTCCTCCTTTAAAGGAAAGCTCCTGTAGAAGGGGATTTAACACCACCCCCCACCAGTGCCCCCCCACCCCATTGCCACCCTCAAGCCCCAGTGTTGTCTGGGCTATTACACACTTGCTATCTGCTGGGTTGGGAATTTGGTCCTCAGAGCAGTTAGTGTTTTGCTCTCTTTCCCCAGCTCCACCTCCTCTGTCCTTGAAGCTCCATTTTTATATCTAGGGGAAGTATGAAATTGGCTAAACTGCTGTGTGTGGGGGTGGAATTTCATTTTGTGTTGTTACCTCATGAAGGGATGCAGCAGTTCAGTGGGATAATGGTATCCACTCTGAACCAGCGCTAATGGCTTAGCCCTCTGGGAGCCTGAAGAATTCTCCCCTGGAGAGTCAGCATGTAAATTCCCTTCCAGGTGGCTCCTGTGCAGTCCTTTGGTGATTAGTCACGCTAAAGCATATGCTGGGAGTATGGTCTTAGGCTTGAAACTGCAGCTGAGGCCAGGGAAAGTTTGCTCAGTGTGCAATGTATGGAAGTTATGCTTAGGGAAGAGAGATCTGATGTGTGTGACTGACCATCCTGAGTCCAGAAATGTCTTGGTTTTATTTGGAAGCAGAGTTTGTGGAGAGTTTCCCACTTCCACCTGGCCTGGGCAAAAAGGAGAACCTCCTTCTTCATTTTGCTGCAGCAACACAGGGGTTCTCAGAGAAAGTGCAGCATAAGGAAACGGGTCAACTATCAAAAGACCAGGGTGCTGTAAAACCTGCAGAATGAAAATACAGATTTCTATCCTATGTCCTTCATACCCCTCTGTCCCCTAGAAGTAGCTGGATATGACCTGGATAAATATCTGCATGTGATATCCTGGACATGACGGGAGGGACCTTTTCCTGAGGGCCAGTGCCAATTTCTGTGAATGTTGAGAGCAGTTACATCTGCAGTGATGTCCTCAGGTGCAGAAATGCCTATGCCGACAGGAACAGCTGAGATGATGATCTGAATTTGTGGTTAGAAAAAGGTGTTAGAGCAAGTCTGAATTTAAATGCACTAGTCTAGTATATTCTTATAGTGGGGGCTTTTAGGACAGGCCTTTGGTGAGGTATGTTGGAGGACTTGCTATAGAGAGCAGTGAATGATTCAGTGTAGTATAATCCATACCTCTTTCACAGGACATTGGCAGCACTCCTGGGCCAAGGGGAAGCAGAGGGTTCAGAAAGCTGGAAAAGCTGAAAATGTGACTATTTGTTCTCCTTACTAAATCCTTCTCCTTTTGTGTGTGGTTGCTGTCTTCACCTTCTTCTTTTACCCCCCTCCCTCCCTTCACGCTCCCACCTCTAGGATAGTGTTGGCAAGGGAAGCAGTAGCAGCATAGCAGAGGAGGGCTGGCCTGGCTGGTGACAGATGGGAGATGCTGTCGGCAAGCTGGGCTGGGATGAAAGGGTTCAGGCATTAGCCTTTCTAGCCCTCGCCCCTTCACATTGCTGCGCAAGTGTTCTTTGGAGAACACACCTGTCAGGAACAGTCTGGTGCAGCCCCTTGCCTATCACAGCTGGCAGCACTTAAAAGTATGAGCCTCCTGGAGCTGAGTGTTCCTCTCATCTCTGGGGGAAGAGCAGGGCTGGTGCTCCCCCTTGAATTCCAGCTTTGTGGCTCCAGGCCTTTTCATACACTGTGGATTTGTAGTTCCACTCCATTGCCAACAGATGCCTGTGTAGGCAAGCATCATCCCACGTCTGTCCTCTTCTTCTGTCCCTTCTGGAAACCTGTAGCAGGGCTTGGACTCTCTTGCCCACACCTGAGGTACAGCAAATTATCCCCAGCAGTGGATTCTTGCTTCTAAGCTTCTGCTTGCGATTTCTTAGACAAAAAAATCTGATAAAGTTCCTGTGCTGAAACACACAGTATAGCATGTTGCTTTGTAGAAGTTCCCCAAAACATTTCTTCTTACAGTTCTCACTCTAAAGAACTGCTGTGTAATAGAAACAGGATGGACTGCACTGGGTAACATGCAGGAAAGTTGTTGATAGTGTAATTTTGCTTCTTATACAACAAGTGCAGTTATGGGAGGACAGCAGGCTCAGGAAATAAAGAGAAAAAAGGAACTCGGTGGGGGAATTACAGCAGCTACTTTATTGTGGAAAGGTCAGTATTTCTCTGGGGAAGAGAGATTGCCAAGCTACAGATCTGCCCTGGCCCCTCATGTGAGGAACAGCTCTTCCTGATGACTTGAAATTTTATGTCTTTAGTTTCTAAGAGGTGTAGCCGTGCTCCCTGAGGAGGGAAGGAACTTTGCTGTCAGGAAGGAAGCGGGCTGCAGCTCCATGAGGTGTCTCTTTGCTCTTGCAGTGCTGCCCACTTGCTCCCCCTTGGATTTCCACTGCGACAATGGAAAATGTATCCGTCGGTCATGGGTCTGCGATGGAGACAATGACTGTGAGGATGATTCTGACGAACAGGACTGCCGTAAGTCTCCTCTCTGAGGGAAGAGGGTGGGTGCAGTGCCTGCCTGCCATGGCTGGGGAAAGTTGACTCTTTTTGTTGCAGGAATTGAAGAGTTTATCCACTTCAGTAGACCTTTGGCTTGAAATAAGTTACATCCTGACTCTGACAGAGGTGTGTGCCTCTAAGCCCTGCTGTCTTGGCACCTGGCTTACTGTTCAGCTGCCTGTTCTGGGGGAGGGGATGCTTCTCCATCCAGCTGTAGAACCGTTTATGCCCTGAAGTCTTTCTAGTTAATATCCCATGAAGCGCTTCCCTGAGCTGAGCTCTTCGTGCCCTCCCCTGTTTGTGGAAACACCTAACCCCTGCCAGATCCTGCTGAACTGCGTGTCTGGCTGACTTCCTGTGGCCTCAGGTTCCACTGTCTGACTTTTCTGCGATGCCAGGCTGTCACCAACATCCTGTCCCTTCAAACAGAGCTCCTTGAGAGGGAGGTGCTGTAGGGATACTGCCCACACAGAGACAGGTTACCCTGAAAGCTGACTGTCTGCTGCCATGTCAGGTACCATCTTCAAAAGATTTACCGTGGTGGCCTGCTAGCTGTGAGCACTGCTGTTGTGCCTCTACATATTACTAAAATGGAGGAAATTTTGCCTGAGTCTTTGACTTCCAACCCCCCCCTTTCCCCTTTTTATTGAGGACAAGAGTTACTTGTGGTTGGCTTTCATTAGAAAAGGTGTTCAGGGATACAACTTTCCTTCTCCACAACAAATCCTCAGGTCTGTACTTGGCAATGCTTGCGTGATAACCAGCGTGTTATGTAGCATTGGAGCCTCAGTTTTGCTGTAACCATGCTGGTTGCTAGGGCTGGCATCAGGCTGCAGATAGGAGCAGAACTGTTCTGCTCTCTAGTTGAGGTCTTAGAGCATCACTCCACAGCCCTTGAATTCTACAAAAGTTTTCTGCATGGAGCTCCAGAGTGACTGATCTCAAGAATTGCAAAAACAAAGCTCCTGTCTGTAAAGTATTCCATGTCCTCTACTTGCATGGAAATGAGTTCACTTTTTGATCAGTATGCACCTGATCTTTGCCTGCCTTTTTGGGCAGAGAGCTGGGAAGCAAGGTTCCCGGGCTGACATCCTCTGTGATGCTGCGGGACTCTGGCCTAAGCTCAGTTTTACAGTCTGTTCAAATATATTCATGAAAGAAACAGTATGTAGGTCTGGGTCTTCCTGGTTTTCTGTTTTTCCTGAAATGTTGCAATGCCCTCATGTCTATGACAGCAGTGGAGAAGGGTGTCATCAAAATATTTAGAGACTAATGAAAGGAGGAAAGCAAAGTTCTGGGCCCGAGAGATTCCCTAACAGTAACCATAGGAGGATTTCTGTTGGAATAAAGTCCTCAGATGCTAATTTTGCACTCCCTTTCCTTTCCTCGTTGGTCTACAGGCAAGCATCCTTAGCAGACTGGCAAGGAGGGTGGACTGAAGCTGCAAATACTGAGGGTTTGGAAGAGGAAGTTCCAATTTTCTCTCTTCCTTTTCAATGAACATTTCCTTTCCTTTGAAGATAGCTTTGGCGCTGTTGTGAAAGGAAGGTAGAAATATAACACTACCAACAGTTATTTGTTAGATAATGATAGGGGCTATTAATTCCTTTAAAAAGAGGCCTGAATTGCCTTTGTTTTGCTGTGCAGGGATATCTTGAGTCTGACTTGGGGCTGTGCTAGCGTACCAGCACAGGATGGGTGGCTTCATATCTCTATTTTGTGTACTTCCTCCAACCTGTATTCTCAGATTTTAGAGCCAGCTGTACTGCTGACTTGTGAATGGAATGGAAGAAAGACATGCAAGAAACCTCACAGTTGCTCTCCTGGTGTTGTTGGGGGAATCAGCTCTCCAACATCATGGTGTCCTTGGAGGGCAATGTTGCTTGATTTGTAGCATGTCATACATTTGGTGTTCTGCAAGCTAAATCTTCGTGCCTTGCCTTCACCTTATGCCCACTGTGTCCCTGCAGCTCCACGGGAGTGTGAGGAAGATGAGTTCTCATGTCAGAATGGATACTGCATCCGCAGCCTGTGGCACTGTGATGGTGACAATGACTGTGGCGACAACAGTGATGAGCAGTGTGGTGAGTTATGTGATTCTATAAGTATTGCCCTCCCCGTGCTTTAAAAGGAGTTGTGCAGACTCCAGCCTGTGCAGCTCTAGGATCCCCTGAGCATGGTGAAGGGTCACAGCTGGCTTTTCTGGTCTGAGCTTGTCGGATATTCCATTCCATGGGCTGGCTGCTTGGGATCTGGGGCTGTGTGGCTTACCTGCTAGGCAAGAAAACCACTTGAGACCTTTTATTCCTTGACATGCCATTGTGAAGTCCCATTAGATTCCTTTTGAATCCAGCACCATGTGTCAATTAAATGAACAATGATGGTTTTGCTCAGGCCCTGCCTGACAGGGTTTCGTGTGGTTTAATGAGAAATCTTGGTTTGGGGTGCCCTAGGAGCTTCAGGAGAAGGGTGTAGTGGTTTACTGAGGGCTTTGTTTGTGCTGCTGTCTCTGCAGATATGAGAAAGTGCTCGGAGAAGGAGTTCCGTTGCAGTGACGGCAGCTGCATAGCTGAACACTGGTTCTGTGACGGTGACACGGATTGCAAGGATGGCTCAGATGAAGAGAATTGCCGTAAGTGCTCTCCTTGCTTTGTAACCACAGGAAATAGCCCTTTGGACCTTCTCCTGTCCTGGATTTTGGCACGTTTTCTGCAGCAGAGATCAAAAACAAGTTGGTCCTGCCTGTACTGGCAGCTGTCCTGTCTTCAGCTGCCTACCCCAGAGAGCAGAAGAGGATGGTGTCTCTCTTGTGTTACCTCACAGGCATATTTGTCTGTGCCTCACTGCTTCCCTCTTCCTTCTCATGGCTGTGACCTTGAGTTAGAGTAGGAGGCTTATGCTTTACTGAATATAGCTCTATATAAAGCTGTAGGAGTTGGAGGGAAGGGAAGAAAATTACTCCTTTCCGTTTTCTCTTGTCTGATTCCTGACTAAAATTTTGGAAAAAGGGTGGTGCTCTCCTCATTGAGAGAATCCTCAGGTACTGCACACTGCAGGGACTGCCTGCCTACCCAACCTCTTTTCACTGAGATGCTTTATGCGGGATGTTGCCCAAAAAGTGACTGATGGGGAAGGGGAGGACATGAGAACCCGTAACAGTTGTTTTCTCCTTCACCTTCACAGTTTAGACGTAAGTGGGACAGGAGTTTTTATCGTGTCCTTTCCTAACCCCAGTGCCTCTATTCTGTGTCTTGTCAGCGCTGTCCCTGTATTTGGAACTTGCAGTGGTCCCTTCCCCCACTCTGCTCTCCTTTGAGAGCGTTTTGCAGAATTTGTTCTAGATTGCAGGAAACTTCAAAAGGCTCTGGGAGGGGGATCAGGGCCACCAGCTCCTGAAGGGCAGTAGGAGTGGATACATGGGGAGTTGTCTTTTATCTCTCCAGATAATGAGAGTTGGCAGGAAGCCAGGGGCTGCAAACATTTCTGAGCCAGGAAAGGGATCTAGGAGGAAGGGAGCCTCTTCTCTTTCCCTCTACTTTACCCCTCTCTTTCTTTTGTTCCCTTGCCTGTCACGTCACTGAAGGCCATGGATAGACACTCAGGAAGGGAGAGGAGGTGTTCCAACACTGCCTCCTATGGGAGTGGAGGGGCACCCAGACCTGGTGCCCCTGCTTCTCTGAGCTGGAATGCTACTTCAGTCCTGGCTGGCATTTGTCTCTATAAGTAACTTGCTAAAGACTTCAGCTTGGCTACTTCCTGTTCTCTTATTTTCATCCATGTGGTTGCCATCTTTTCCTTATCTCCAATCATGCTTACCATTTATCTAGGACTAGGTGGGACTGCACTGATCTTTTTTGTGAGTTTTTTGCCTGTTTTTTTTTCTTTTGGGGATGTGTGTATTATAATTGAATAATACAACATGATAATTTAAGTCACTGAATTAATTTTCTCCTCAAGGAGACACAAACACTCCTTTCAGGCTCCTTTGGTGAGGCAAACATTAACACACATTTTCTTATCCAATCACTGCACACTCACTGAATTAAAGCTCTTAGTGCGTGGCTTCAGGCTGTGCCCACTGCTTCAGGTTGGAGAGACAGGTGTAACTCACTTCCCAGACTATTCTTTTTCAGTCTTTTGTTTCTCTTTCGTTTAATGGATTTATTTTCAGAGCTACTCAGCCTGGAGAACTTGTATGCCTGAAACATGCAGTTAATTCTCCAGACAGTCTGAGAAGAGGTGTCAGATTCTATTGTGTGGGACTCAAAATATTTTCCGTCCCTTCCCACTTAGTGTACTGTTGAGAAGAGAACAGTAGGCAAATCCTTGACTGCAAATCTGTTGGGCTTTACCCAGGGTCATCTCTCTCTGGCAGTGCTCCTCACTGGAAAGGCACGGTTGGTTTGTTGGGAGCTTGAGAAGAAAGGGAGGGGCAAAAATCCTCAAAGGTCAGGTGCAGGCCTAGGTCCTTTGCTGCTTGCTTGCTTGCTTTGGTCTTGAAGTGTTTATTTTTGTTAAAATTCTAAAAGAATCACACTCTAATGCTGCATTTTGACATGCCTCAGTCCTTAATACAGAGCTATCCCAAAGGGTATCTCTATTTTTGCATCTGTTTTTTAATCTACCTTTTACAGATTTATTAAACAGTTTAAACACTTTCTGGAGGGCGCTAAGACAAAGTGTTTCAGGCATAAGATGAAAGGTGACAGTCTTAGATCCCCTTCCTCATTCATAGCTCTTTGCTTCTCTATAATGTAATGGTTCTATAGACTAACATCCTGTGTAACTTTTTGAAAAATTATTTTTAGTGGATTGTCTACATCGGTGTCGTTTTGTATATATGTTTCACCTGCTTTTCAATGAAGCAAAAGCAGCATTCAAGTTCCTCTCAGTAATACAGGTCATGCAAAGATATGCAGCAATGACTAATAATTTCCAAACCCTTTCCATTGAACACTTGCTAGTCCATTACTGGACTGAGAAGGTTGCTTTTAAACAGGATTGTACCCTGTCACCTCATACATTTTTTCTTGGATTCCCTTCTTAGCATCAGATGTTCCAGCTGCCACCTGCAGCTTGGAGGAGTTCCAGTGTGCATATGGACGCTGTATCTTGGACATCTACCACTGTGATGGCGACGATGACTGCGGGGACTGGTCTGATGAATCTGACTGCTGTAAGTTAGTGCCGGGTCACGGACTGCTCCAAGCATCTGAGCTGCAAACCTAAATGGATCTTTCATTGGCTGGAGAGGAGTTGCAGTGTAGATGGCAATCTAATTGCTCACACATAAATTGGCTCTTTCATTATTGGGGACTTTTTAACTCTGGAAAGTGAGAATAGTGTTGAGAACTGTATAGGTAGTGCATTTTTGCTTACAGGAACCAAAGCAGTTTCTGGGAGAAACCTATTCAGTATTAGGTTCTGTAGTAATGGAGGGTAAGGGGTACTGAGGTGCTTTGGGAATTGTACGTAGGGTCTGAATTTGCTCTTTATGTTTTTTACCATCTCTGCAGCATCTCACCAGCCTTGTCGCTCGGGAGAGTTCATGTGCAACAGTGGCTTGTGCATTAATGCTGGCTGGAGATGTGACGGAGACTTTGACTGTGATGACCAGTCAGATGAGAGGAACTGCAGTGAGTACTGGGAACTGGTGAAAGCATTCAGTTTCTATGGATGCAAAAGAATGTTTGGGACTCTTAGCTTTGTAATTGGGTTTCTTCTGATCCTCTTGCTCATCTAATGTTCCTTGTTTGGTCCCTCAGCTACATCTATGTGCACAGCTGACCAGTTCCGCTGTAAGTCAGGGCGCTGTGTCCGTCTGTCCTGGCGTTGTGATGGGGAAGATGACTGCTCCGATAACAGTGACGAGGAGAACTGTGAGAACACAGGTTTGGTCTGCTATCTTGCTGCTTAATAGCTAACGTTTCCATCCTGAGGGTGACAGGTAATAGGATTGCTTCAGTGAGTCCAGCGTAGAGTTTCTGTCCTTCCCAAAGAATGGGATTTGTAGTCTGCCGTACATGCTTGCAAACTTATGCAAGTCTATGTGCTTAAACTAATTTAGCTGACAGTGTTTTCTGGTCACATATCAGATCCCTCCATCTTCCCATCCTGTCCCTGCCACAGAGCTCTGAGACAATTCCATTCAGTTTTGGAAGCATTAATAATGTGCAATGTCACTACCTTTGTCACATGGGCTATGTCCAACTTGCACATTCTAGATAGTTCGGGATAGCTTTCATGCTGCCTTGTGAAATTGTTGAACAATTCTAGCAGCCAGCAGAATCAAAAAGGACATTTAGTGGAAGGGAAGAATAAAGCCTTTATTTTGGAGCTAAGGGTGTCAGCTTTCCCCTTAGATATTTGCACAGGAGCTATTCTTTCTAGTAATCATTTCACATATCACCATTCTTTTGTATGATGGTGGTTATGGGGAATTGGAGAATTTCAATAGACTCTAGTGTTATGGTAGGATTCAAGGAATGTCTAGAATCTTCTCTTTTCCTGAAAGCCTTCAGGATGCCTATAGGCCTTGCTGAGCAATAGTGTGTATTGATCCATGAATTCATCCTAGTGAGGGGAGCCCAGCTATGCATACTGACCCTGCAGGATGAATGTATCCTAAACAGTGAATTTAGGGGTGACAAAGTGGATTTGTGAAACTGTACCTCTTGGTTTGGGGCTGTTAAGGAGCGGAGTGTGAGTGTTCTACAAAGACAGCTGAACTCAGAGGACCTGCAGAGGTGCACTTTGTAGCCATTTGAGAGCAGCTGCTCTAGGCTGGTCAGCTGTCATGAGCATCAGTGTGGTGATCCTGGAACAAGCCATTGTACTTAAAGACAAGCCAGTAACTCTGTTTCCTCGTCCTGATAACAAAAGTACTTGGAGGTTCTGAAAGAAGAGTTGTCACCCAGAAGTCAAGTCAAGCTTCCAGAGCCTGAAATTCAACTTTTCTACCTCAAATCAAAGCCAAGGAGGTTGAGTACAGCTGTTGTTACTGTGAGGTTGTTTGTGCAATTCTTCTTTAGCTCTGTGGTATATAAATAGGAATTAAATTGAGACTTCCAAGCAGAATATGTATTAGCTCACCTAAATGGCATAGTGTAGTGTCTCAGTGCCTGCAGCAAGAGTCAAAATCCTCTTGGTTTTAGACCAGAATTGTATTTTTCTTGGCTATAGGGAGAAGATATCTAATCTAGTAGGGCAGTCAGCTGATGTGAGGATCTTTATGTTTGATATGACAAATGAAGTCCAAGTTCCATAATCCTTCATATAAAGTATTCCTGTGCTCCGAAAAGTGAATCTGCATGTGATTTGGTTTTATGTTCCCAGCTGCTATGCCTGTTAGTTCTTAACTGTACTTGTTGTTAATCTCACAACTACGCTTTTCCACACTGCTTACATGCAGTCTGACAGTCTTACTGTTTCTTTCCTGATAACTGTATTGTCTTGTAACCTTCCTGAAATTATCAGATGGTGATGATTTAGGAACCATTAACCAAGTCAGCTTAAGAGGTGCAAGAAATAGGAGGCAACAGGACAGTGCAGATAGTGCTGAGGAAAGAATCAGATTGGCGAAGTCCCTACGAACAGTACAACTTTACTTGTAAGAATTCTGTACAGTCTCCATGCCAACAGCAGAAGTTGAAGCATGTAACTTGTGTGAAATCCTCTTGCCTGAGCTCAGATTTCAAGGATGCATGTAAATCTCATTCCAAGTAAGCACAGTGCAGTTAGGGCTGGACAAGATGTTCCTTCCTAGTCAGGCTTAAGATCCATAGCCATGCTGGGGTGACAGATCAGACAATTAAAGTGAAGAATTGATGCCTCCTTTGCATGCGCTGAGTAGGGTTGTGGAATCTGGAACCAAAGAGAGCTATGCCTGGATTTTCCAGTCATGCTGAGAGAAATTAATTACCTGAACTTCACAGTAAAGCAACAGTGGACTCAGACTAGAGGAGAGTTTCAGATAGGAGGAAGATATCTGCTTAAAGAGAGGTGGAACAGTAAGGAGTGCGATACGAGCTGAATTCAAGGAAAGAGGAAGTCATGGATTTGTGTTCATGTGAAAAGTTTGTAACCAGTCTTACAAAATGTCCTGTATCCCTTTCTTCACTGTGGCTATTGTTCTATCAGTGAGCTGTGGTGTGCTACTTACCCTTTTTCTATTGCAGGCACCCCTCAGTGTGCCCCAGACCAGTTTCTGTGTGGGAATGGGCGTTGTATTGGCCAGAGGAAGCTGTGCAATGGAGCCAATGATTGTGGAGATGGCAGTGATGAGAGCCCTCATCAAAACTGTCGTAAGTCCTCTCAAGTTCAGTCTTAAACATAAATGGAGACACTGTAATGTGTGCAAGTCTATCTGGTGGTACTGAAGGATGTGTGTAAGAAAAAAAGCCTGGACTGTGATAATGGGAGAGAGTTGAATACTGAAGAAAAAGGTGTTTATAGTTTTGCCAATTACAGACTGCACACAAGGAATAATAGGGAGAAGATTATGATCTCAGATATCAACATTTGTCTGCAGAGATAGTGAATCCTAAAAACATGTTGTTCTGAGCTCTGTTGTCTGGTTTAGTAGTGGCCTGCAGAGGAGAGCTCTGACTGTGAAGAGGAAACTTCCAGCACAGCGTATGTCCTTTCTCTCTAGCTCAGCCTGGCTTGAAGTGTGACTGCTGCCTAACTGCTGAGGGCAAAAGCAGCTGTCTTGTGGTTTTCAGTTCAGTTATCTTCACATGTTCCTTTTGCAGGTCCACGGACAGGGGAGGAGAATTGCAATGTCAACAATGGTGGCTGTGCTCAGAAATGCCAGATGGTACGAGGGATGGTGCAGTGCACTTGCCACACAGGTTACAGGCTCCTGGAAGATGGCCGATCATGCCAAGGTGGGGTTTTGGAGCAGTAGCCTCCTCCCTGCTGCTTTGATGTGTTTGCAATTGATGGCTATGATAGGGTGCAAATCAGAGTGTGAAGGCATTAAGCAAGCTATAGGTGAGATGTCTGGTTTGTTGAGAACCTATCTAATGATAACTTTCTTCCTTTGTCTGTAACATGCAGATGTGAATGAATGTGCTGAGGAAGGTTACTGCAGTCAAGGCTGTACCAACAGTGAAGGAGGCTTCCAGTGCTGGTGTGAGCAAGGCTATGAGCTGCGACCTGACAAGCGTAGCTGCAAAGCTCTAGGTAAAAGGGGTTCAACCTGCCAACACAGCTGAAGGATGTGTGTTGGTCCAGTTCTCATAACTATTGTCTGTAATGCTTTATTGGCAGCATTGTGCTGTTCACCAAGCCAACAAATGAAGAAAAGAAAGTACCTGGATTTGTATTAGATGAGCCCAGGCTGTTGATGAATGCCTATGAATATTTTGGATGATTTTGACTACTGTTTCCTTTCCCTGTCAGTGGAAAGGACTCCTCCTTACCTTCTTTCCCTAGTCCCTAGCCATTCCTGGTGACCCAGATCCTGGGACAAAACTAGCTTTCTGTTTCTGTTCAGGAAGTGTCTTAACCTTTCCAGTCAGTGAGTTTGTAACTTTATTCCTCTAATGTAGGAGCTGAGGAATTAGAAATTCTGTTTAAGTCTTAAGATGTTATGATGTTGATACTGGCTTGGGGTTTTTTTCTCTTCAGTGGAAGTACCTGCTAAGTTTATATCTGGCTGAGGCAGATTTCAACTGTGTCCTACCTGTAGTATAAGATGTAGTAGCTCATGTAGCATGAGCTAGGAGATGGATATAAAAGAAAGGAACTATAGTCCAGCTGCCAAGTGGCTTCCTAGTGGTATGGTTTCAGAGGCTGAGGTGAGGCAGGCTTAGGTGGGACCTGGAATGATTACTTCTTGCTGAGGTTTATAACTGCTCATCTTTGAGTTAGGACTGTGTATGGAGGATGTGAAAACAGGTCTCTGAAGTGTTTTGCACTTGGAGGTTGATTTCCTGCTGCCAGTACTGCAAAACTATGTTCTGGGACTTGGTGCAGAGGGAGTGGTAGGCAGGACCCTGTCAAATGCTGTAGAGTACTCCTAATGCTGTCTTCCCATGTATTCTTAGGGCCAGAGCCAGTGCTGCTCTTTGCAAACCGAATTGATATCCGACAAGTGTTGCCTCATCGCTCAGAGTATACGCTGCTCCTGAACAACCTGGAAAATGCCATTGCCCTTGACTTCCACCACAGCAAGGAGCTCGTGTTTTGGTCTGACGTCACACTTGATCGCATCATGAGGGCCAATCTGAATGGTAGCAATGTGGAAGAAGTGGTTTCCACAGGGCTGGAGAGCCCAGGTGCGTCACCACAAAAAAGGCAACAGCCTGGGGTGGGTGAGTGGAGAAAAGTGGGTACCAGCATTCAAAATGAAGTGCATCTCCCTGAGCATGGGTGTGGGTTGGATGGAATGGATCTAAGGTGAGTATCCCCCTGGAGTTAATCTTGGCTGGTAGGGGAAGAAATGAGAGGACTGAACTGGATCTCTTCTGAAGCAGAGAGGGAGGGAACTATTTTTCTGTGCTGATCCATGGTTTCATTCTGTGCTTAATTCTCTCTTGGAGATAGGTGGACTTGCTATTGACTGGATCCACGACAAATTATACTGGACAGACTCTGGGACATCTCGAATTGAAGTAGCAAACTTGGATGGCACTCACAGGAAAGTGCTTCTGTGGCAGAACCTGGAGAAGCCCCGAGCAATTGCCCTACATCCTATGGAGGGGTAAGTGAAACTAGAAGACCCCCCCCCAGTGAGCCCTCCATGCAGGTGTTTCCAAGTGAACATTGAAAACCCCGTTCTTGGTCACAAAGATTGCCTTTGGGCTCAAGCCTTCTTTTGGTACTGCCAGTTTGGGGGACTGAGCATTGCTGGGAGCCTTCAGAGCCTTAATCCTGCTCTGGGCCCTTCAGCTTTCACCAGCCTGGCAGTACTGACTGTTACTTTGTTGGCTGTCACTTCTCTCATGGCTGTGACCCGCTGTCATGCTCAAAGTCACAGGGCTGATATTGTTTTGCCCCAGTAGGGAGTGAAGCTGGGTACAATATGTGGGCCATGAGTTTTCTAGCCTGCCTCTCCCTGCCTCTTCCAGTACTATCTACTGGACTGACTGGGGCAACACTCCCCGTATTGAGTATTCCAACATGGATGGCTCTAACCGGCGCATCATTGCGGATACGCACCTCTTCTGGCCCAATGGACTGACCATTGACTATGCAGGACATCGAATGTACTGGGTGGATGCCAAACATCATGTCATTGAGAGGGCTGACCTTGACGGGCGGAATAGGAAGGCTGTTATTAGCCAAGGTGAGTAACAGGGCTGTGTACTGGAAATGCTCTCTGCAGTAAAGCACTGTGCTTCTCTGAGTTTCGGAGACACTGGCTCCTGCTTCTGTGCTTGTCTCCTGTTCTTTCCCTGTGGAATGAACTCTGCCACCACTGAGGGATAGCATTTGCTATGCAGTCATGAGTGGCTGCATCAAAAGGAACAAGGCCAGCAGGTTGAAGCAGGTGATTATCCCCCTCCACTCTGCTCTTGTGAGACGCCACCTGGAGTACTGCTTAAGTTCTGGTGTCCCCAGTGTACGAAGCACTTGGAACTGTTGGAGCAAGCCCAGAGGAGGGCTGCTAAGTTGCTAAGAGGACTGGAGCACCTCCCCTATGAAAAGTTAGGGCTGTTCAGCCTGGAGAAGAGAAGTTTGTGTGTAGACCTCATAGTGCCTTCCAATATCTGAAGTGGGCCTGCCACGAAGGCAGAGGGACTCTTCACCAGGGACTGTAGTAGTAGGACAAGTAGTCATGGATACAAATTGGAAGAGGGGAAATTTAGGTTAGATATTAGGAAGACATTTTTTATTGTGAAGGTGATTAGACACTGGAACAGGTTGCCCAGAGAGGTTGTGGATGCCCCAGCCCTGGCAGTGTTCAAAGCCAGGCTGAATAAGGCCTTGAGCAACCTGATGTAGTGGAAGGTGTCCCTGCCTATGGTGGCATGATTGGGACTGGATGATCTTCCAACCCCTTAACATTCTATGATCGTGTGATAGCAGAGAGGAATTGCCTGTTGTATTAGTGTAAAGTGTATTTGAGCAGGTTAACTGTGGTGCAGCCTAAGGGGCAGTGGAAAGAGCTTTCCCTGCTACTCTGGGTCATGTTAGACCTGATTATATCGCTGTACTGGATATGTGTTACAGGGCTCCCACACCCATTTGCTATCACTGTGTTTGAGGACAGTCTGTACTGGACAGACTGGCACACCAAGAGTATCAACAGTGCCAACAAATTCACAGGCAAGAACCAGGAGATCATCCGCAACAAACTCCACTTCCCTATGGACATCCACACACTGCATCCTCAGCGTCAGCCAGCAGGTAACTGCAGAGAGGGTAGAGACCCATTGAACCACTAGACGACCTGCAGGCGCCCATCGCTCTGTAAAGAGGGTAGATGGCGAGGCTGAACTTGCCACACGTGTGTGGGCACATCCACGCCTCTGCCCAGGGTTGTTACAGAAGTGGCTCCACGGGCTGTTCTGCCGAGGTCGCTTAACCCCGGCACGTCGGAGTTGGGTGTTACTGCAGCTCCCCCTGCTGACACCGGGGATGGAGGCCTTGCAGTAGGAAACAAATGGGGCTTGCTTATGTGGGAGGGGGCTGAAGATCCTAAGTGGTCATAGTAATGACTGACACCTCCCTTATTCCTCTTCAATTGCCATAATCTGCTCTAGAAGTGGATTTCTTTGATTGTTTATGTTAAAATTGAGCTCTAAAAATGGAGTTAGCACTTTAGTTTATATAGAATTACAGACTATGCTGAGTTAGAAGGGACCCACAAGGATCATTGAGTACAACTCTTACCTCTGCTAAGAGGACAGGACATCCCCAAGAATCACACCATGTGCCTGAGAGCACTGTCCAAATGCTTTTTGAACTCTGTCTTATGTTTCCTTATTGTCAGTTAACTTCTAGGTTGACAAGTTACCATATCCATGTGGGTTTTGTCACCTCAGCTTGTGTTTTTCCTCTTTTCATTACTCTTTGCTTTATGCGTGGTTGTTTTTGTCTTTGGCTACTTGAGCAGGGAGAAACCGTTGTGGGGACAACAACGGGGGCTGTACCCACCTCTGCCTGCCGAGCAGCAAGGATTACACCTGTGCCTGCCCCACAGGCTTCCGCAAGACCAGCAGCCACGCCTGTGCCCAGAGTAAGTGAGGTGGGGCCACAGCCTGCATGCTCAGATGTTCAGTGGGTGGCAGGAGGTTGGCAGTGGGAGTAAGCACCAGAACCACTTGCTTCCAAAGAGATGCAGCTGGGTGGACTGAGTTAGGAGTATTAAGGGTCCTGCCAGCAGATGCTTCACCTTTTTGATGCATTCCCCTGTTGTGCATTCTCATTGCCTTCACTAGGCTTTATGGGTTGGGATACAGAGCAACTCCATCCTTGAGTCGTTATTTTAGGACTGCTATTGGTGCCGTACTATCTGACACAGCTGATTGTCTCCCTAAAACTCCCATAAGAGCTGTGTTAGTAATGGACAAAAAATTCAGTCCTCTTCACTGGCACAATTTCTCTTAGTTTGCAAACATGTGAAAGGAGCAGACCAACTATCTCCTAGATTCTCAAGAGCTATTTTCAAGTAGCTATTTCACTTGGAGTGGGTCTGTGCCATTCTTTGAAAAATATGGCTGACTTTGTTCCCTTAGCACAGGTTGCCTGCCAGGAGAGAGCTCACAATTATTCTGTTCCCCCTTGCCTATCCACCCCACGCATCCTCTCCCTGTGATATTTTGCCTCCAGTTAAAAAAAAAGACCAAAGACCTGCCAATGAGAAATGGTCTAGGTGGTTAAGGTTATGGATATAGCAGGGAATTGTCTGTCTATCAATGTGTTGTTGAACTTAGAGAAATTAAAAGAAGACCTTTCGACCTTTGATCAGGTCTTGACAAGTTCCTGCTTTTTGCCCGAAGGATGGACATCCGTCGGATCAGCTTTGACACTGATGACCTGTCAGATGATGTCATCCCCCTTGCTGATGTTCGCAGTGCTGTGGCTCTAGACTGGGACTCAAAGGATGACTATGTGTACTGGACAGATGTTAGCACTGACTCAATCAGCCGAGCAAAATGGGATGGATCGAACCAGGAGGTACAGTGTTAACTGTATGTGGAGGTCATCTATCCGGGAGACTGCTTGAGCATCACATTTGAAACCAGTGGGGTACTCTGGCCTTTTAAGGCACTGCAGTTCATGGTGGATTTGTTGTAGTTTGCCTAGTTGTGGCTCAGAAGAGCCCTGAGATCACTGGACATTTCATACACAAGTCTGGTGTATTTTCCTGCTTGTATGAAAAACCGTGAATGAGGACATCAGGCATGGTGATGTGTGAGCAGCAGTCAATTCCTTTGTTGTAGCCCTAAAAATCTGAAGTGTTAAAAGCTATATTATGTTGTACATTTGGAACAAGACTCATGCTCCTTGGGAATGCTTTTTGCACATAGCCTTAGGCTAATGTTACCATAAAGGAGGGGAACAGAGTTCAACATTAGGATTTGCAGTTTGAACAGGCACAAAAAATAGACGTTACTGTAAATGTAAGACTTACTTGGACTTCTAAGTCCTTAATGCTCTCTCTTGTGTGGCTTTGCTCTGCTTAGGCTTTTGACTCTTGAAAGTTAATGTTGTTTGTGTACGGGTAGTGCACTGGGCAAGTGCTTTCTGCCTAAGGTCTAATTTCACGTAGGATTTTTTCTTTTTGTTTTTATTTAGGTTGTGGTGGACACTAGCCTGGAAAGTCCAGCTGGACTGGCAATTGACTGGATCACCAACAAGCTATACTGGACTGATGCAGGTACTAGGATCCTCTGCTTGACCTAGACTTCTGTCTTATTTATTGGTCAAGAAAACTGAAAATCAGCTGGGTAGTTCTATCTGTCTCATTACAAATTTGTCTGTTTGTGTAGCAAAAAATCTCATGTTTCATCTTATGTGCCTCTAACAAAATGTGAATTGAGGGTGCAACCCTTAGTTTAATTATCTTTGCAGTACCCCCCAGTACTAGTTCTGTAGAAAGATTTATGGTAAAAGTCAAGCATCACTGTTGCCTTGCTGCAGAACTTGTAATTGTGTGTGTCTGTGTATCTTCCAACAATCTATCTTGGGGTGCAGCAGGTAGTATTTGGAGGATGTTCTCTGCTGGAGAGTCATAGTTTAGAGAGATGTAAGAAAGATTATTCTTTTCTAGCTGTTTTGTCATACCTATGTAGATGCCTTGGGAGCTTAGAAAGGGCTGGTTTACATTCATGTAGAACTCCACTTCAGTAAGAGCCGCAGAGGTGACTTGAGAGAATGGAAAGTGACACTTTGAGCCCCATTTCTTACCTGTCTTCCAGCTATGAACATAGATGGATGGAGGGGAAGAGTTCATTGTTGTATGGATTTGTTTTTCCTTAGCTCTTGCAATTCCAGAGGTCTTTGATCCCTTTGTCATTTTCTGTCTTGACTTTTGTAGGAACAGATCGGATAGAAGTCTCCAACACAGACGGCACCATGAGAACTGTTCTAATTTGGGAGAACCTAGACAGACCTAGAGATATTGTGGTGGACCCTGTTGGAGGGTGAGAGATTCTTTCTTCTGGAATGACATAGCAATTTGTGCATGTCTAAACATGTTCAGGTTCTTTGGTTTTGTGCAATTGCTTTTGTCACTGGTGCCATTGTTCTACAACCTGCCAAAGACCGAAACTAGAGACCTGATTTTAGATACTAATGGAACAAGATAAGCATTGATAATTGCCTGTTGTGCTGTAGAGCTTGCAGGATCGGGCTGATGTTTTCATTTGTTTATCCTGGGGATGTAATAACGAAAGATGTTGTACAAAAAATGTTGAGAATGAGGCCATCTATATGTTTCTATTTCTCTGTTTCCCATGTATGTTGAATTTGTATTCAAGCTCTCTGCTTAATAATTAGTTTTAGTCAGAAGGATATCCTCAGACCTTGTGGAGGTGGAGATAGGGTGGATAGGAAAAACTTGCCGGCCATTGCTTTAGAAGTTTTGAAGGTCTTCAATGAAAGTGAGCTATTCTTTCCTTGAGTGGATTAGTGGAAGACAAATGCAACAAGAGTGTAAAGGGCCAATAGTGGAGACTCATAAATAATTGGTTAATTTTTAGACCTTTACCTATTTTTTTAAATTTTCCTACATATTAGGCCAGCCGATGAGCAGTAGAAGGTATATAAATTTGATTATGATCTTAGGTACAAGAACCCAAGGCTGGACATGAGTACGATATTAGTCTAATGCTTCTTTCTGCTTGGTCCTGAAGACACCAGGCTCTCTTGCTTCTCTGTAGCACTGCCCGGCTGCAGTGGCAGTGAAGAAGTGTGGGCATTCACTTCTGTCTGGGCTTCTTTTCAGGTACATGTACTGGACTGACTGGGGAGCCCACCCCAAAATTGAACGTGCTGGTATGGATGCCTCAAATCGCATGGTGATCATTTCCTCCAACCTGACGTGGCCTAATGGCCTGGCCATTGACTACGAGTTACAGCGCTTGTACTGGGCAGATGCAGGCATGAAGAGCATCGAGTATGCTGGTCTGGATGGAAGCAACAGGAAGGTAGGGAAGCCATCTTTGAGGAGACAGTCTGGGAGCCTGAGGTGTAGGTCTGATAGCACAGAGTGCTGATGGCCCCTGCCTCTTTTTCTAGTTGAAAGGGAAATTTACAAATCAAAGCGCACGGCTGCTTTCACTGGGAGAGAAGAGCTCCCTTTCAATTGCAAACTGTGTGTGAGGGAAGCTCCTTTTAAGAGCTAACTCATCTCACTCTCCATTTGCTGTTACTGTATGGTATGATGTTGAGAAGGGGGCAAGGGAAACCTCTTCCCCTTAGTGACTTCTTAGTAATATTTTCTTTGTGGGGGACTGCGGGTAATCTGACCAGGTGCTGATTGGGAGCAATCTGCCTCACCCCTTTGGACTTACTCTTTATGGTGAGAGAATCTACTGGACAGACTGGCAGGCCAAAAGCATCCAGAGCGCAGACAGACGGACTGGGCAGTCTCGGGAAACTCTGCAGGACAATCTGGAGAATCTTATGGATATTCATGTTTTCCACCGGCACAGGCCACCAGGTACAGAGCTTACCCCAAGCCACACTGAGCTGAGAGCTCGCTCAGCCTCTGCTGTGTGGCATTTCTCTTCTGCAAGAGGCTGATCTGTCAGCCCTCATTGTCTAAAGTGTCTGTGTAGAATATGAGAGCATTAGAGTCAGCTCTTGACTAGGTATTTAAGGGCATTCTAGGGCGCCTTTCTATAGCTGTTGCATCCCTTTTCTGTGTGACTGCCACTGGCTTATGGGTTTCTTGCCCTCTTTCCTGTAGCACATTCAGCATGTGAAGTTAGGAATGGAGGCTGCAGTCACCTGTGCCTTTTGGCACCACTTCCGAAAGGTTACAGCTGTACCTGCCCTACAGGGATCAACCTGCAATCTGATGGCAAGACCTGCTCCCCTGGTGAGTCCTCTCAGTAGGTTCCTCATTGCTGTTTCGTATCACGGCTACATTTTGCCTCTGCCTCGTTAGAGAACAAAGTTCAATTTTATGTGCCTTACCTACTCTGCCTGTTTGATGCCTGTACCTTCAATTTGAGTGAGAATTACTGTGGAGAAACTTACTGATAACTGGATTGATGAAGAAGAAATTTTTCTGGAAATTTTTCATGGGCAGCTAAACCAGATGTCATGTTTTTCCCCATAGTTTGCTCTAATCTTAAGGTGAAATCTTTAACTACAAGGTGCTATATTCTTTAACAGGCCTGATCGCACTTATCCCATGGACCCACTTTTGGAGGACTCTTTCCATGGAAGGTGCTCGGCTTCAGGCCGGGGTACAGCCACGTTTTCTCCTTAGTGGAAAAAAAATTACTCCTAATGCCCATTTCCCACACATATTAGAAGTAACTCTTCTATGAGTGCACTGCTTTTCAACTTGGATGTAAAGAAGCATTATATGATGATCAGTAAAGCTTTTGTACACAGAGTGTTCATAAGCCAAGATCTGCCTGAGACACTTTCCATTTTCCACTGAAGTGCGTGTAACCTCCAGAATTTGATACATAACTTGTTCCTTGCTGATGCCTGTCCATTTTCAACTCTGCAGGAATGACCAGCTTTCTGATCTTTGCCAGAAGGACTGACATCCGGATGGTCTCTCTGGATATCCCCTACTTTGCAGATGTTGTTGTCTCAGTCAATGTCACCATGAAGAATACCATTGCAATTGGAGTGGATCCTCGTGAAGGTCTGCACTTCTTAGTGTATCTGACTGTGTTTGAAAGGCAACAAGTGACTTTGTGTCTAAATGTCTGAGTAAAGACCCAGACACAGATCTTACTGTAGGTTGTGAATTTCGGTTTTTTTTCTAGTATATGCTGCAAATAATTGCTTTCCAATAAGGAAGGGAATATCCTTATAGGAAAAGAGAGAATTCCAAAAACCTGGGAAGAGGCTGCCTGCTATATTGAGTGAGGTGGTTCTGCATTTTGGATTTCAGAAAGCCTTCCTCCTGCTGGGACTCTGGCTGTTTGTGTATAATAAACATCTGATGCTGTGCTGGATGTAAACACACTGTTGAACAGTAAGGTAGATGATCTGATTGCTGTCCTCTGGGACATTTTGAGAAATCAGATGTAGGACTCTACTAGTATCTGCTAAAGTGTTTTGTGTTCTCTGTCCTTGAGTAAAAGTCAGAGTGTCAGTACTTCCACATATTAGAGGGAGAACTGGAACAAGATAATTGGTACTGTTCTATCACTCTAGCTGAATAATCTTTTTTCTGTTGTTATTCCTTTGCAGTCAGATCTATTTTGAATGGTGTAGCTGGTAGTCAGAGACACGGATGTGTTTTATAAGAATTTAGCTGTTTGGTTTTTAGGATTTGGTTTGGTTTGGTGCTGGGCTTTTTGAAGTTTCTTTTTCTTCTTCCATCCAGGAAGGGTTTACTGGTCAGACAGCACACTGCGGAAGATCAGTCGGGCTGCCCTTGATGGCTCACAGTTTGAGGACATCATCACTACAGGTGAGGGAAATTTTGGTCTGAGAGCCTCTTGCTGCCATGCTACATGAAGAGAAATTCTCTGATACCCTAGTAGAATAAATTTTGGGTAGAAAGGCAAGCAAAGCCTAAAGCAACTGCCTGATGAGATGGACAAGAGGAATACCCCAAGTTCCTGACTAAGCGGGGAGAATAAGCAGTGACCAGTATGTCTTTCTATTTATTCAGGTCTTTTGACTACAGATGGGCTGGCTGTGGATGCTATTGGCAGGAAGATCTATTGGACAGATACAGGAACTAACCGGATTGAAGTAGGCAACCTCGATGGCTCCATGAGGAAAGTCTTGATCTGGCAGAACCTGGACAGCCCTCGGGCAATAGCTTTATACCATGAGATGGGGTTAGTGTTCTCAAGAGATTATCTAAGGGTTAACACAGGACTTATGATCTCCTTTTCCATAATGCTTGCTGATTTTTCACCAGGTATATGTACTGGACTGACTGGGGTGAGAATGCCAAGCTGGAACGCTCTGGGATGGATGGCTCTGGGCGTGTGGTGTTGATTAGCAACAACCTTGGCTGGCCTAATGGACTGGCAGTGGATAAAGCCGGGTCTCAGCTGCTCTGGGCTGATGCACACACTGAGGTCTGATTCTGTTCTTCAGCATTGTTTGTCACTGGGGCTCTGATAACTTGGGAGCTGTTTTGAAGCTCTTGAACAAGCTATCAAAAGAGCAAGGGGAATGTAAGCTTTTCTGAGAGTATGGGCTATGGGGGGAGGATGAACCTGAATAACATCACTCGTCTAGACTCTGTTTCCCTCTTGATACAATAAGTACTAACAAAAGGAGCACTGCTTTGAGTGTGGGGCTCATGTTTTACTTCTTCCTTTAGCGGATTGAGGCTGCGGATCTCAATGGTGCAAACCGCCGTACCCTGCTGTCTCCAGTGCAACATCCCTATGGCCTCACTTTGCTGGACTCCTACATCTACTGGACTGACTGGCAAACTCGCAGCATTCACAGGGCTGACAAGGACACTGGTGCCAATGTCATCTTGGTGAGGGCAAACCTGCCTGGCCTCATGGACATTCAAGCTGTTGATAGGGCACGGCCCCTGGGTAAGTTCCCAGGATGCCCTTGAATCAGTGGGTGCTTGTGGTGACTATGACTAAGGCAGTCCTTCAGGGCTGTCATTGGAAAAAGTTCTTTGGTGTAAAGCATGAGCGATAAAGTAACTTCTCAAAAATCAGCTTTTCTTTTTTTCTTCCCTCTTCTTTACCTATACACTTTCCTCTGTTTAGCAAACCCTAGAGGTCTAGTCTTTACTACTGCATGCCTTTTGACCCCCTTCATCTCATTTCCTTCACTGGATTGCACTGACAACCTCATTCATACACACTAGCAAAGCCACTTTCTTAGGAGGACTGAATGAGTCGTGCCCTATTAGGCTTCACCAGAGTCTACTGGCATTAGACAGTTTACTTTTTTTAACTCCAAGAGACATTAATTCCTCTTAAACTGGTTACTGAAATCTTATTTTAAGTTCTAGTATTTTTTCCCAGTCATTGCAGGCTTCATCTTCCTGTCTGCCACTTCACTTTGCAAAGTCAATCCTATATGACCCCATCTTGGGGATCCTATATGACCCCATCTTGCCTCCTTGTTCTCAGTGGAAGTTGTTACTTTGTGCTATGACTGTTCTGGTGGAATTTCCGCAATGTACTTCTCCAGAAAACTCTGCTGCTTTTCCTGTGGTTACTGACAGTACATCATCACTCTCGACAGTGTAACTTTGCAATAGAACTTAAAGCTGACCAAAAGTTTAGCCATCATATCCACACTGTCTTCTTCCCACTCCTTGCACCTGTCTTCTGGGCTTATTCCCTCCTAGTAAATGTATGCTGGCTTTTTAACAATGAAGAAAAACCCAACGACCCTAATACGTCAGGCACTTTCAGCAGGCTTCTCTGATGCCTTTGTTTATTTGCCACTATGTGCAGCTAAGTTGAAACAGAAGCTTCTTTGTCAGCCTGGCCTCTGGTGCATTGTCACACTGCTTCCCCACAGGGTTGGATCTTTCTGTCAGCATTACTGTTTGTAGTAATAATAAAGCTAAACTGCAGTTGCATGAAACTATGAGCATTTGGCTGTTCCTTTTCCATGGGAAAACTATGATTAGCAAGGAATGAAGGTCAAGATTTTGCTTCTAACGATCCCTCTTCTTCTGGGCCTTCCCATTCTCCTTGCCAACCATGCCCATGCCCACCATGAATCTTGGAGAGGAGGCGAAGTGTCTCTGTAAGAAGGGCTGTGGATTCCCAGCAAAGCTGGGATGGTATGAGTGAACTCAGCTGCTAGCAAGTAGTGCATGTATGTAGCCTTTAAAGTAAAGCTTTGATCTGTGGGATCCTTAAACTATGTTTTCCCTGTTTCTAAAGGCTTCAATAAATGCGGAGTTCGTAATGGTGGCTGCTCCCACCTTTGTTTGCCTCACCCCACTGGTTTCTCCTGTGCCTGCCCCACTGGCATCCAGCTGAAGAGAGATGAGCAGACATGTGACTCTTCTCCAGAGACCTACCTACTTTTCTCTAGCCGTGCTTCCATCCGTCGTATCTCGCTGGACACCAGTGACCACACAGATGTGCACATACCTGTCCCTGAGCTGAACAATGTCATTTCTCTGGACTATGATAATGTGGATGGCAAGATTTACTACACAGATGTATTTCTGGATGTTATCAGGTAGGTGCCAGTTATCTGCTTGGACAGTGTCAAGGGCACCCAGAGACTTGTGCTGATTGTGCCACAGTGAGCCACACAGTGAGTGTGCCAGCAGATTGGGTAGACTGAGATGCTGGCACTAAACCACTACTTACACCTTGTGTTTGGTACACAGTATCATGTGTATATCATTGAACTAAATGCTGAAGGTTTGTTTAACCTGATGGAGACTATGAGGAAAGAGGTATTAGGGAGGTGGGAGTATGTAGTGGCCCTGTGGTGATCACATATGGAGGTGTGAAGGCTTTTCAGGAGCTACCCATTCCTCACTGCCATTTGTCATTGTTTCCATCCAGACGGGCTGATCTGAATGGCAGCAACATGGAAACTGTGATTGGTCAGGGTTTGAAGACTACAGATGGCCTGGCAGTCGACTGGGTTGCCAGGAACCTCTACTGGACAGACACAGGACGCAACACCATTGAAGTAGCTAGACTGGATGGAAGCTCTAGGAAAGTGCTGATCAACAACAGCCTGGATGAGCCCCGAGCCATTGCCGTCTTTCCCAAAAAGGGGTAGGTATGAGGTTATTGGTGGGGCAGGGAGAAAGGCTGCACAGAGGCAGATTGGAAGAAGATTGTGGGAGGAAAAAAGAGATGTGCCATGTGGCTCTGCAGGTACCAGCAAGGGGCTGACACAGAGTAACATGTAATCAGGCAGACAGTGAATTAGAACATTGGGCCAATGGCTGTGAGAAGCAGGCTACAGACCATACTATCTTTTTTGAACCTGAAGCATCTGGCAGTTTCATTCATAACTAAAACTTTCATTAGGCTAAATGAAATGGTCTTTTCTTCTTACACTTGTCTTTTGTCTCCTCAGGTACCTCTTCTGGACAGATTGGGGTCACATTGCTAAAATTGAACGGGCAAACTTGGATGGCTCTGAACGTAAAATCCTGATTAACACTGACCTAGGATGGCCCAATGGATTGACTTTGGATTATGACACCAGAAGGTCGGTGAAAGATTTTCTTATACTTGCATGGGGTTAAGGGATGTAATGATTTTTTTAGCCCTCTTAGCTTTATGGGAGTAGCACTGTGGGTTTGGGTTTGTTTTAGAGGTGATTTGGTTTTTGTTTGGTTGAGGTTTTTGGGGTTTTTTTTTCTGATCTGTCTTATTGATTCCATGATCTTGGCTAGTGGCTGACTAGAAAGTGAGGTATACATGGAAGCGCATCTCTTTCCCTGTTCCTTCAGGATATACTGGGTGGATGCACACCTTGATCGCATAGAGAGTTGTGATCTCAATGGGAAGCTACGCCAGGTGTTGGTCAGCCAGGTGTCGCATCCTTTTGCTCTGACACAGGTAAGAAGATTTTCCTGCTTCCGCTGTTCTCCATGGTATGTTGATGAGTTTGGACAGTGGAGTTCAGGGACAGGGAAGTGTTACAGTCTGGGAAACCAGGATGGCTGAGGGGGTAGTACTTCCATCTTCTCTGGAGCTAACAGAGGAAGTTTGCCTGAACTCCTGTGGGGTGTAGACAGTTATCTTTATGATAAGAGGGTAAGGGTTTGAAAAGGCTTTTGTTTTGTGCCTTCTGCCACTGGGATATGTTTTTTTATGGGTATCTTGTGTCTACATGGCTAAACATGCTAATGGCTGTGAATTTTCTTTGCTGTCTCCCTGAGCAGCAGGATAGATGGATATACTGGACTGACTGGCAAACGAAATCTATCCAGAGAGTGGACAAATACTCTGGGCGGAACAAAGAGACAGTCCTAGCCAATGTTGAGGGATTGATGGATATCATTGTGGTTTCCCCTCAGAGGCAGACAGGTAAATAGGAGGACCTGGATTTGGGCAAATGCTAATTGTAGGCAAAAAGAACTCTGAAACCACTGTGCTACTATGGATGTCAAATGAGGATGACATCCTTTCTTGTACTCAAACTATTAATACATCTTCCCTCAGCACATTCCTTGTCTACCTGTGACTTTTCAGTCAAGTACATATTAATGGTGTTCTGTTAGAGCTTTGATTAGCAAATGTCACTTTCTGTGTTGCTCACCTGACATTGTGTTAAAACAGAAAAATGTGAGCTTTTTATTTTTTCCTCTGTGCAATTGTGTTGTCTGGGCTTCTGTCTCAGGATTTCATGTCTTCATTTCAAGACTGCCCTAATCCAATCAGAGTCTGGCTATTGTCATCACTTTCTTAGCAGTCAGATGAAGGGCATGTGCCAAAAACATAGTAACTTGATGGATTTCTGTGAAGTATCTCTGGCTGAGCAGGAAAAAAGGTTGTTGCTCTGAGCTCCTACTTGATCACATGCAACACATTTAGAAAACTGTTTGTTCCTTCCAGGTACTAATGCTTGTGGAGTGAACAATGGAGGCTGCTCTCACCTCTGCTTTGCCAGGGCTTCTGACTTCATCTGTGCGTGTCCGGATGAACCAGATGGGCGGCCCTGTTCTACTAGTGAGTTTACTGAGTGTCCCTGGAGTAGCAGCTTCTGTAAGTGAGCCACTGCTACTGCTTACACAGTGGCAGCCGAAGCAGCTGGGGCTCTCCAGTGTATCAATCTTATGCGGAGTAGCATATTGGAAATAAGGCAGGTGGTTTTGAGCAATAGAACCACCTTCTGCTGGCAGACTGTGTTTGAGATGGCAGAGGTGCTCGTACAAGCTATAGAGAGTTTCAGAAACAGCCTATCAGACTCGGTAATCTGTCGCACAGTATTGAGGGCCAGCTTATTTGTCTCTCTTGTTCTAGTTCCTGGTGTGGTGCCCCCTCGTCCTGAACCAACCAGTGTAAGGAGGAGAACTCAAACACCACCTGGCAGAGTAGATGCCTCAACAACCAAACCTCTCTCATCTGTAGAAGCAGTGGAAAGGAAGTAAGTGCTCTTGTTCTCTTGTAATGGGGGTGTGAAAGTCACAGCTTTTCCATGGTGCCACCTGCAAGCCCCCTCTAGTTGTCATCATCCAAATGTACCTATCCCTAGCCCAAAAAGGCTATTCCAGCTCCAGATTTCACATTCTTAATGGGGGAAACAGTATGACAAAGAATGCAGAACACTGTTGAGCTGGCAAGAAAGAGGTGTGGAGTCTTTCTCTCTGTTCTGTTTAAACGTGTGTTTAGGCTGACTGTGCTGAACTGTTAAAATCCTCCTTAGACTATGTGTCATTCATTTGATTGATTTTTAGCTCCTAATTTTGAGAACTTTTTTTCTGAGAAGAGGGACAGGGAGTCTGTCACTTTAATTCACTGACACATCTCAGATCTGACCCAAACATCTGAGGAAGTGATTCTGCCCTGGCTACAATGGGATAGGCTTGCTTGGGACAGAAAAGAAACTTGGCAGCTCAAATATTGAAGTTACAATGCAGGTAGTTAAGAGACTTTTTTCCTGCTAATTCCCTACAGCCTGCTGTTTATACAACCCAGCAAAAAGTATGTTCTATAATATATGGCTGAGTTATTTACAAGGCAAAAATTCCACTTTGTTGAGTATGATTTATTGGATAGAAAGCTCTTAGTCCTGATTCTGAGATGTTTTGATTTTTGCTTCAGCACTGATGCTGAAATTTGTTTTCTGATAGACATATACCTGAGGGGTGAATTTAGAATGACTCAGATCTACAGATATTGTAGACTGGTAATTGATACATATATACACACGTCCCTGTACTCATTTGTAAGTGGTCCTCTCATCTCTGGAGGCAGAATACTGGAGAAGAGAAAGGCAGACCTCTGTTTTTGAGCTGGAAATGGAAAGGATATCAGTGCTAGCCCATTCTATCCTGGTTTTTGATACCTTTGATACTGTTGATTCTACTTTGAGTAACTGACTGTCCTTCTGTCATTCAGCTGCTCTGACAAAGATGCTAGGCAAGGCTTGTGTACTCATGCCAATGAGGCAGTGCTGGCAACCATGGGTGAGTTCTTTAACTCTTCTCCACCAAGAGTCTTCCTACAGATGTGCCCAGGCCATTCCAGTCCATAGTGCCTGAAATTCAAGTTTGTGAAACTCAGACTTGAATTACTCAAATGCCCTCTGAACAGAGCAAAGTGCATCTAAGGACAAACATCAGTCATAGACATTCATTAGCCTATGTGGGGACTTTTCCAAATGACACTTTGGTCTGAAGAATAGTTCTGTTTTCTTTCATCCCATACCTCATCCATTGGGTCTTCCCATTAATGATAGTCTTCTTCACTGTCCTCTTTGTGTTTAGTTGAAAATTGTTGACTAGGGTAATTGTTTCCCACTCCAGGACTAACCTGTCAGCAAGGGGGCATAACTCACCCTATTACAAAGTTCTTGATGCCCTATGGTTTGTTCCTTGGGGCCTGGGTGGGAGGAAAGGTTATAATAATATGTTTGGTTGCATATGAAGCTGAACAAAAGGACTGTTAAACCTTGATGTGCTGATATTTTGCTTTACATACTTCTGTATGGAGAACCCCCTCCCATTAGGCATTAGGTGTTACACCAAAGTCAGTATTATCCAGTAAAAATTAAGATGAGTGCATAACTTACCTTTGATGTTCATTTTCAGGAGAAGGACTGCATGTCAGCTACATTATTGGAGGTCTTCTCAGCATCTTGTTTATTTTGCTGCTTATTGTTGCTTTAATTATATATAGGTAAGTGATCTTTTTTTCCCCTCTCCTGGCCAATAGTAAACTCCAGGATTGCAGGAGAAGAAAGTTCCTGAAAACACCTAATATTTCTTTATTGTCATTTATAATCCTTTTGTTCTCCATTGGAAGCATGCTTGATGATTTTATTGGCAAGGTTTGAATCCTGTGCAACTGAAGTGTTGAAAATGCACTTTTATTATTATAAGCCTTATTGGCTAAAATTCTGCAGAGAGCTTATGAGTTATAGACAGGGATGTGAGATAATTTTTACCTCAGTAGATGTATGAGCTGATGTGCTTTCTGCCAGATAACTTCACCAGTTCCTTCCAGTATAACTTTTGTGGTTACGTGGCAGTGCCTTGCTGTACTTGCAGCTGGTAAACGGACTAGTAGCTGAAGAGCCAGGTGAAGCTGTCATTCTCTTTTTGAGGAAAGTGAAGATAACTGGAGCTTTCCTTTTGCTGAGCACTCAGGAACTTTGGACACTGGTTGTAGGGCCCTGTATCTTTTCTGACAGCTTTCTCTCTCTAGGCATAATAAGTCCAAGTTCACAGACCCTAGCTTGGGGAACCTGACCTACAGTAATCCCTCATACCGGACGTCTACCCAGGAGGTGAAGATTGAGTCTATTCCCAAACCAACCATGTACAACCAGTTGTGCTATAAGAAAGAGGTAAGAGCTGCTACTCAGGACATGGGAGCCCATACTGTTGAGTATTACAGGCCTCAGTATGTGAAAATGTTGCAACTTGTCAGCATTTACTTCTAGGAGATAGGAGAGAAGCTTCAGTGAATTGTTCAGACTGCCATGGAGATTAGCCAGCAGCACTTCTTCCCCAGTGAGCTGTAGTGAATTTAACATGTCTTTAGTTCTCTGCTTCTTCTCTGTTCCCACAGTGCCTTGTATTTCATTTGCATTGGGTGCTGGCCCTCAAAGTACTTAAGTAAATTGGAATTGTCTTCCTTGGATACGGGTCTTGGTTAGTGACTGTTGTACCACAGTTGCTTTGGACAGTCACATGGGTAACCAGGCAGCCAGAAGGCAGTTGGTAACAAGAATGTGGCTCCTGGCTGCACACTGCCTGGAAGGGGTGGGATAGATTCAAAACTGGAGCCCTCATAAAACAGAGCACTTTAAAGGCCCTTCATGCCACAGGATGGAGAGGGTTTAATATGCTATCTTGTAGCACTTAGTTTCTCCTCTCTTTTCTCCTCAGAAGCTTTCTTATCACTCAGATAGCTTCTCATCTTCCCTCTTCTGATTTCCGTCCACATCCTCACGTCAGGTATCACTGCTGTGTGTGTTCAATCCTGCCTCCCTCTCTCAAGCTCTGTTGTGTGGCTCAAGCGTGTCCCATACTAACTGCTCTTTCTTGGTTTTTCCCCTCTCCTGCTTTTATGTCCTTACACCAGCTCTACTGCTTGTCAAGAAAGTATAAGGAATTCTCTATGGCTTGTCAAGAAAATATAAGGAATTCTCTATGGCAGATTCTTTGCTCTGGGCAGTCCGTATGGGAGACTAGAAACATTGTAGGACTATTTACGATAATCTGTGAGATCATTTAATTCCTGTAGTGGGGATCACAGCAAGACTTACGCAGGAGAGAGTTTTCTCTGACTTGGTTTTTCAAAGTTATTATCCAATAGATTTCCCAAACTTCCATGCCATTTTAGCCTTATCTACAAAGGATAAGCCACGATTATTTATCTGGGAATCTAAATCCTTTCCAGTTTTCTCTTAATTCTCATGCTTCTATATATACCCAAATCTATATTTTCCACTCCCTCCACATCCCCCTTGGGGATAGATCAGATGTTCTAATGCTTCGTATTTGTCAGTGAGCCAAGTTAGACAGATTTCACTGCTTTAATCTCAGTGTGGTCCCTTTAGCCTCTGATAATTTCTGTTGTTTCCCTATAATCTCCTTCCCCTGTATCACTGTGAGACTCCAAGTCAACAGTGGTATTCCAGCTGTGCTTTCCTGAGAGGCAAATCTAGAATGACTCAGATGTGAATATATTGCAGACTTAGAATTGATTCCCTGCCTGCTTTTACGGTGACTTTTTTTGTCTATTCCTGCTTCCCTTTTTGTTTGGTGGGTTTTTTCCTTCCTTTTTAGCCTCAATGTTCTTACTCTCTGCTGTCAGGGAATATGTATAGTTGAATTAGGATAGTGAGCTCATCCTCATTGCCCTTGCATGATTTGAAGTCTTACAGAGTTTGGAATAAGCTCTTGAAGGAAGGATGTGTCAGGAGATAGTAAAGACCTGAAGAGAAAGTTAGAATGGGTTCTGTTATTGTGGCAGTTAAAACCAGTGGCTGTTTACATGGAGGTCCTGCTTTTGGTCTGCTTCACTGTCTTCATTCCAGCTCTGCATTGCTCTTTCCTATATTTGTCTGTAGATGTATTTTCTCATTCATCTGTCTGCTCCCTAGGCTGGTCCTGACCACAGCTACACAAAGGAGAAGATCAAGATTGTGGAAGGGATATGCCTTTTATCCAGTGATGATTCTGCATGGGATGACCTTAAGCAGATTCGGAGCTCTCGCGGAGGGATCCTCCGGGACCACGTCTGCATGAAGACAGACACGGTCTCTATCCAGGCTAGTTCTGGCTCACTGGATGACACCGAAACTGAGCAACTGCTACAGGAAGAACAGTCTGAATGCAGCAGTGTTAACATAGCAGCAGCCACTCCTGAACGGCGTGGCTCACTCCCAGACACAGGCTGGAAACACCAACGCAAGCCCTCCACAGAGAGTGAGGTCTAAAGTACATGTGACTTTGGAAACACTCTGACCTTCCCTACCCTCCACTCTGCACAAAAAGACAGGACTCTGCCTGCTACGCAAGGAAGGGCACGGAGACCAGCCTTTCTGACAAGGCCCAGAGACTGTGACTGCCTTTCAGCAAGGAGCTTGGGCAGCTGTGCTGTTGTGGTTGGAGAGGGAGGATGGGTGGGTTGGAACCCAGAGACCCTTTTGATTAATTTTCACTGTCTGTGGTTTATTTATATGTCCCCTTTTCCTTGAAGCTGCCGTGTTAACTTTTGCAGTGACTCCTCTGCCTGAATCTGGTTCGGAGTCTGTGTTCCCTGGCAACCTGCAAGTCCTGTGCCATCCAGCTCACGGTCAATGCCCATGAAGAGAGCAGAGCTGCCTCATTGCTGGCTCCTGGTCACAAGTACCCCTAGTCCTTCCAGCACTAGCAGCACTCTTTGAGGCTTGGTGTTGAGGGGTCTCTGACTTGAGAGAGGTCTTGGTATAGATGAGGTATACTTTGGGGCTCAAGAGGACACTGACACAGCATCAAGTCACCTTTTAAAGGCATAAAGAGGGTAACCACAGTTGCCATGACTCACTCCATGAGAGCATCACTGCTTACTTTTACATCTGCTACTGAAAACTTTAAGGAATGCTCAGATTGGAGCACTGTGTCTGTTGCTGGCAGTGGACACTGCTCCTGTTTTCCCCTCTTCTGTTAAAACATGTTTCTGCTCTGGGAAAAACAGAGTCAGCAAATGGCCCTTTCAGAACTGTTCCCTGTGGGTACTAGAGTCTGAGTGCTGAACTTGAGGGAAGAAGAGATTGTATGTTTCTTAGCTCTACAGAGCTAATGGGAGGCAATGGATCTCAGCAACACCTAAAGTCTACTCATTTTTACCTAACTGTTATATAAAAAAAGGAAAATCTGCTAGATCCCCACTAGTCCCAATTCTGCAAGGTCCCAGATATCTTGTCTTTTAGGACCTTTTACTACCATAATAAGGGAAAAGAAAGAATTCCTAGGTTGAGTCTTTGCCAGGAGAATGCTCAGTTAGGAGCTGCTTTATTACTGGGCTTGAGCCCATTTGACCTAGAGTGGGAGACAATAATCAGGGAGCTGCAAGGGCCATTTAAAGTGGTCATTTATCAGATAGAATTGCACTTTAAGTTCTTCTGTTACCACTAAATAGGTCTCCTTGCCAAGTAATTTTTCGCATCAGCTGCACAAGCTTCAGTTGTTCTCTGGCCTTCAAGGCTTTTACCCTCTAGGGAATGTCATCCTACCCTTGCAGCTACAGCCCAGCTGCATTTGGAGCTGGCGCTTGCACGCTTCCAAGGACCTTTTCATATTCTCTTGTCATCTGTTTGTTCTAAAGGAAAAAACATAGAGAAAATATCTCTTGACACTTCTTCAAAAATGAGATTTATATTAACCTCTGAAGTCACATGTTAGAATATTGTGTTAAGCCAGATACTTGGAAGCAGAACCTTACAGTGAAGAATTTCTCACTGCAAACTCTGTAACCTCTTTATCACCTAGAAAGAGGTCAAGTACATTTCCACCCATGTTGTAAAGAGAGCAAGACTTACACTAGGGGTATGGTTTAGAAGTAGGGGGAAGGTGCATCTCCTGTGCCTAACCTTGTTTATAGACTAACAGGCCAGCTACCCCTGAAAAACACAGCAGTTGCCAGTGGGTTGGCTGTACTTTTCACAGCAGAGGTAGCTGTGCAGAAAGGGGAAGGCTGGAGCTTCAACCTGGCTGGGTGGCTTGAAACTCTGTAACTGCACCATTGGGCTGACTGGTGTATGTTCCTGTGGAAAATGAACTGGAGCTAAGGCTTGGAAATTTCCCTGTGTAAATGTGGGATTCTTCCTTATTGCCAGAGGGATTTATTTTTATTTTTTTAAATTAGATTTTTATTTAATTATTTATTTGATTGACTCCAGCCTGGGAAGCATTGATTTTGTTGGGCAGAGGTACTTTGGGATTGAGGTGTGGATTCAACTGGGAACTGAGAAAGGAGTGTGTATCACTGGCATGGACCTTGCCCATCTAAGCTGCCTCATGCAGGGACAACACCAGAGGGCTCAAGTAGGCAGAAGAATCGATTAGGAAAGAAATGTGTAGGAGCAGGGGCATCAGGGCTGGGAGTGAGGAGATCAAGGAGGAAGACTGACTTGTAGGAGAGCATGGTTTCTTTGGGGTTTGGAACGAGTCGTTTGGGGGCGGGGCTTTGCCCCAACAGCTTATGGAAGCGTGCACCAAAATCATGAGATGGGACAGGGTTGAAGGGAAACAAACATCTGCCCAGACCTGTCACTTGAGGGTCACTCAGCCTGTCAGAATAATTGCTGTCCGAGTCACAAGTGTGGAATGGGAAGGAAAAACACAGTCTTTTCAACAACTCATGGTGCTTGTGATTTCCACCTTGATCAATATTCTCTGCTGCTTCTTAGGAGGGACCCTGCACACTCCAGCCTAATAACCATTCATAACTGCTCTCTGCTCCCTTCCTCAAATGATTATGGGGAAAAGGAGCAACAAAGTGTCACACAACCTGTCCTCTACTGGTGAGGAGGGCAAAATTAGTGTCTTTTTCCTAGAGACAGCCCCAGTGAGATGCTGCCTAGAGGTTCCATCATGGTTCCCTGTTCTGGGGAGAGAAGACCCTCGTTGCACTTAGGATATTAAGAATGTAGAAAGGCTACTGGAGGATGATCTCTTGAGCACTGATTTACTGTGTAAAAAGCAAACCTCTCTCCTGTCTGTCCTGAGCTAATGTCAGTGATTCCCGTGTGTTCCTGTGTAATGGTTTTAACGTTACTCACTGGAGACATTGGACTTTCTGGAGTTATTTAACCACTGTGTTCAGTATTTTAGGGGTTGATGATAATTTAATATAAATTTAGCTTTTCTTAACCATTCTGTCTGGCTCTTGGTTATGAATCATGCATGTTATTTGGACTCTCCTTTGAAAGAGGAGACCATTTTGTGAAGAACCTCAATTTTGCTTTATTTGAGAGGAGCAAGAAGGTAGGAATGGATCTGGGTTCTTAGAATAACCTGGTTGCAGCACACACTGTACCCCTGTGACTTTGAATGAAGGGCCCAATATCTGCAGGCAGTTTTGCAGATTCCTGCATACACATCATACCTCTCACTGTGCTCCCACCTTGCTTATTTTCTCTTTTTCCACCCCATTTTAATGTGGCAACAGCAGAAAAGGATGTTCTTTTTGGAATGTATTAGGACTGTAGAAGTCCCAAGGCTCTGCCCAGCAGAAAAGAAAGCTCTGAGGAGCTATTTTTTCTGTCTGTAAGGGGTTTTGTTCAAACTTCTGGGGCATTTTTTTGTAACCATGAGTTTAAATAGTACAAAAGGCTGACTAATGAATGAATCATTCACTAATAACTGACACTGCAGTACTAGTGCTAATCTTGTAACACATTTTGTCCCTTTCTGATGAAAGAAGTACCCAAAACATTTAAAACATTTTAGTTCTATTACTGCTCATTGCACAGTTGAAGCACAGCACAAAAGTGATTTCAGTCAGGTCATGCAAAAATAAAACCACCTCACTTTTCACAAAATTGATGGTGTTGACACAGGGTGGTGGGGAAAGATGGCGCTGGAAGACTAATTGCAGTTGTGTGCATGGCACTCTGCTGTCCATTGTCTTTTATTCCAATTACCCCATGAATTTTTTCTTCAATTGTTTTGGCTAAAGTGAAGAAGCAAAGGAGGGAAAACACACTATGTCAACACCACACCCCCCTCCCACAATGGGTCTGGCTGGAAGGGACTGCAGTGGGTCCTGTGTTCCAACCTCCTTGCTCAAGCACGGTCAGCCTAGAACAGCTGGCACAGGATTGCATCCAGACACTTCTGGAACTGAGGGAGACTCCACAACCTCTGCCTCAGTACATGGTCACCCACACAGTAAAGAAGTTCTTTCCTCATGTTCAGGTGAAGCTTCCTGCATTGCTCATTGTCTCTTGTCCTGTTGCCCTGCACCACCGAGAAGGACCTGGCTCCCTCCTGCTGGCACCCTCCCTGCAGGTACTGACAGGCACTGACGAGGTGCCCTCAGTCGTCTCTCCAGCTTCTGCCTTGCAAACCCGCTGGTCACAGTGGAGGAGAAAGCCCGCTCTCCTGTAACGGGACCTTCCCCAAAGCTGAATCAACCAGCCCCGAGCTGCTTTAGCCCTCGGCCAAGGGGCCCGTCGGCCTGACGCGGCTGCCTCTCTTGGGAGCTCAGCAGCGCTGCTCTCCAGGCGGCCCGGGCCCCGCACGGCCCCCGGGGCACGGCTGGCAGGGCTGGCGGGGGCTGCAGGGACTGGCGGGTCTCGGCACTGCCGCGGCACCGGGGGCTGGCAGGGGCTGGCGGGGCTGACAGGGGCCGGCGGGGGCTGCCGGGGGCTGCCGCGTCACTGGGCGCTGACAGAGACTGGAAGGGGCTGGCGAGTCTCGGCGCCGCCGCGGCACGGGGAGCGCGCGGGGCGCACGCGCAGCGGCTGCCGGATTCAAACGGGCCAATGAGGCGCGCGGGCGGGCGCGCGGGCGGGGCCGGCGGCGGCCAATGGGCGCGGCGGACACTGGGAGGTGCGGGTGGTGCTGGCGATTTC
>VWZD01004966.1:1419650-1490855 GCA_013396695.1 Sakesphorus luctuosus | reverse complement strand
TCGGTCCGCCCGCGCGGGCTGGGGCGCTGGGGCGGGCGGGGGCCGCCTCCGTCCGGCCATTGTCGTGGGCCTGGGCGCTGCCGTGGGGGCTTTGCCGAGGAGGCGGCCGCTGGGGCGGTTCAGGGGCTGGTGGGCAGAGGGGCGCGGCCCGTTCCCACCGCCCCTCCAGAGAAATGCGGATCGGCACCTTCTGGCCCCCGAGGCCGCGTGCGGAACCGGGTCCCCCTCTGAAATGTCCTGAGGAAAACGTTCCCTGAGGCAACTGGAGTCTTAAAGCGAACGGTGCGAGCTCATACTTATTTCTGCGACTCTGTTGTTGGATGCAGGTGATGGGTCTTGAATCCCCGGGAGGTGCTTCCTGTTGAATCCGCGCTAGGATTTGGGAAGAGAAGCTGGTTAGACGTATGGGGCCCTTGTTTTCCTCCCCACACCTTTCCCCCATTTCCCCCATTCTTGTGATTCTTCAGAGATGGTAGCTTTCAGGCTGATGTGAAAGGGGTTTTTCTTCTGAATTTAGAGCCCCTCCAGGGAGAGAGCATGAAGTTTTGCATGTCAGAGACTGAGGAATGAAACTCCTGTGCAGCTTAAGCAAATGTGGACTCTGTTGCAAAAATAAAATTAAGGAAAAAAAATTACGTGCTACAGTTTCCTAAGTGATTTGTGTTTGTTGTGTATTACCTAGTTCTGAAACTTTTCTCTATTGTTGCTTTAGTTTCTGTATAGTGTTGGATTTTCTGCTGCTTCTGCTGAACTGTAGTGCTGTTACAGTTGTGCTCTGCAGGTGCGAAGGGGATGAGTAGTTGTTGGAATGTTGGGCTACCAGCTGTGGGAGACCTTCCTTGTGTATTAGGTGTGTATTGCTGAAAGCACTGCTGTAGGCTTTCAGTGAACACCTCTATTAGGCTGGAACGGTAAAGCTGCACATTTCCAACTGCTGGGAGTCTCCAATACTGAAGTTGCCTAACAGGCTGCTTTCAAAAATCCATTACTAAAACTTTGGGGTGGGCTCAGCTCAGAAAGAAAAATGGGTGCAAAGTGTCTGTATGGTTTTGACTCGTTGGTGTCCAACATTAGATCACTTGATTGTGCAAAAGCTAGAATTTGATTTGATTGCCTTAGGCTCAGCTTTCCATTAAGCTTTGCTGTTTTGGTAGCTTGCCCCCCCCACATAGAACTCAAAGATATGCCTTTTTTAATCTCTCCCCCCCGCCATTTCAAGAGTTGTGATAGAGTTAAGCTATTTAAGCAACATCAAGAGAGCAACATCAAAGTGTAATCCATAACAAATGGCCTTCAGGAACGGCAAACTGATTCTGAATAAATTGTTGTAGATGTATTGTAGATAATTCTCAAAAACACAAAGTTAGGAGCATTAAGTAGGGGACCTATTACATGGGAAAACTGTGTGACAACCTGGCAAAAAGAAACGAAATTTGACTTTTAGAAGTATGGGAAATAAAGACTTATTCAGAGCACTTAATATCTGTACTGATGGGAGACTTTTCCCTTCATGTTCTAATGCAAGAAAGGAAATACATGGTGATGGAACGTGATTGCAGATTGTTGTACAGATGTGACTTGTATTTGGTGGGACTTAACTTTGTTGCTGGTTCTTGTCCCTTCCCTGGGATGGGTCAGTTATGTAACCTGGGCCACTGCTTCTGAAAACCTGGTCTGCTGTGGTGGGGCTGGTGCTCTCATGCTGGGGTCTGTTAAAACAGGAAGGTCGGTACAGAAAACCTGAATTTCGGTGTAATGCTGTGTGTTGTCTTGCTGTGCGTGTTAGGTAATAGATTTATAGCTGAAATGCACTTGGCATGTCGTATGCTCCTTCAGTCAATCCTTTTTTCTTTTTTTTTCTTGCTACCCTGATTGTGTCAGCCACAAATTTAGCACCTCTGTTTGCCCCTTTTTAAGGATCAGTTATGAATATCTTGGACAGTACATACAATTAGAAACTGCTCTGAATGTTTGGTGGAGTAGAAATAACTGTCTCTCTGTCTTACATATCTAATTTGGAGGATTTTGTTGTGTAGGATGTATGATGGGAAGGACACTTGAGAGACATAAATACCTGTAAACTTTCAAATTAAGGTTTTCAAAATCATGGGCAGTGCTCATCAGGTTCCTCTTTTTTCTCCTTCATATCACTTGTCTGTTCCATGCTACCAGCAGATAGTTTATGAAAGAAACTTACAGACTTGTATTGCTAATTTGTTTGTAAACTGTTTACCGTAAGTGGTTTGTGAAGTTTCTGCCAAGAATAGGATGGCATTAAAGCCATTTACATCTGTAGCAGAGTGGTTGGGTTCAAGACAACGTGGTCTAATCTAATGCAGTGTTGCTATTGTTGCCGATGCTTTATTGTAGGCTGTTCCAGTGGTTCATGATAAAGGAGTGGAGTTCTGAAGTGACATGAGAAAGCCTTGAATCCTCGTGTTTAAACTAAACATTGCCTTGCACCAGGCAGTGTTGGTATAGCTTTTTTGAATAAGGACTCTCTTGACTTGAGCACTTAGACATTATTTGGGCTTGTCTCTTAGGACAGCTTGGTTGCTGTGAATGTCAGATGTTGAAAAGCAGAAGCTGCTGTGCATGTTTGTGCCTCCCCGTTACAGAGGGCAGGTTGAGGTGGTGGGAAAAGTAGCTTGGTCAGTTATTCAGTGTGGAGTATGGCTGGTGCTGGTATTGCTTGGAAGAGGCTTCTTTCTTCAATTAGCTCAAACGATGGCTGAAGAAATACAGCCTTGCATCATACGGCTTGATGTTTTTCTGGAGGAGGAGGCTAGTGAGACGCAGTTTCCACCATACCAGCTTCTTCAGTTGCTATTGTCACTGTAGAGAAGGCATCTCAAAATGTCAGACGATGGGCTGGAGAGATTGCTGATGAATCAGCTCTGCTGGAGCGCTGTCATTACACATCTCGCAGCAGAACATGAAATGCGGGGATGGTACGGTGCCCGGCTATTCGTTCATACCTCCTTTGGAAGGCACTGTTTCTCCTTCCTCGCGGCAGGCCTTGCCCCTCCTGTCAGGTTTCAGAGCTGCTCCCTACTTCAGTGAGGGATTTGCTGGATGATTGGTGGCCTTGGATAATGCCTGCTGCCTGCTGTGGTATGACCGCGGCTCGCTCTGTTAGAGTCGGAATTGTTCTGACGGGTATGGGCGTTCGGGGTGTGACTCTTGCGGACAGCAGCCTGGCGGCCCACGATGCGAGGCGGCCCCACAGCCGCCCGCCCAGCCCCGCGGGAGCCGCTCCGCGGCGGCGGGACCGGGGGCGGGATGTGCCCGGGGTTGCGGCGGACACAGCGCGGCGANGCGGGCGCTGCGGGCGGCCTGCTCCCCGTGCCCCGGCGCGGCCTGCAACACGCACTCGCCGAACGGGAAATGTCTCCGCGCCGCGGGGGCGCAGGCGGAGGGGGTGCGCTGCTGGAGGATGCTGGGGATGGCTGGTTGCGGAGAGAAGCCGTGCTGGAGGGAGCCGCGCTAGGAGGAGGAGGGAGCTCGTGGTTAGTGATGTCTCCGCGGGAGCTTTCCTTCATCAGCAGTTCTGGCTGTCCTTTTAAAGAACATCACATGAGACTTTTCATGCCTGAGCTTTGTAAACACCTTGAGGGGTGGAGGAGCTTGCAGCTTATAAGCGCGGTCCCACTGACACCTTGCACTCCGATCGGCCGTCCTTAGAATTATGTCAGCGCACACAAACTTGCCCATGGGCTGCCCTTTTCCCTTTTGCCCTTCTCTGCTCCATAAGGCTGGCTTCACTCCAGGCTTACCCATGCAGTTAGGCATTGCCTTTGCTCTTAGCTGTAACAGAAGGTCGGTTTATTTTGCATTGTCTCACTTTTAGATGCATGGAAAAAAATGGACCTCGTTACTTTTAGAGACCATATATCAAAACATTTTTTTCCAGAGAAATCAAGTATTATTTACCTTCCCAATAACTTGCCCTTTGTGCTATTAAAATTTCACCGAGTTTCAGAGCATACAGTCTAGAGCAGGCAAGAGAGAATTAAATGCAGTGTGTTCTTGAATGGCATTTCATTCCTGCTGAAGGAGTAGCTTCTCTCAGCTGCCATGTACTCCACAACCTGCAAAATAACTTTTTTAGTATTCATTTGTCCTTTTTTTCCATTATTCTGAGGTCTTGCTATTCTTTCTTCAAGTGTCTTGCAACTTATAATTTATCTATCAATTGAAAATACCAGCTTTTAAAATTTTATGAACTTTTATTGCCTAAGCAGCAAATAATCTTCTGTGGGTTTTTTAACCTTGTTCTTTGGTCTGTCATCAAAAAATATGTGGACTGAATCTGAAAAGCACATGTACAGTCTTACTGAATGATCTTCTATCTTTGCTGCTTTTGTAGGTATCCACAATTCAGGATTGTTAGCTGAACTTCAATTTTTCCTTTTGATTATATGGAGTTTACTAAAGCAGTTGCAGTGTTTCACTGACTGATCAGGCTGTCATTCTTAGATTCGTGTGTTCTTCAAAATACTTAGTGTGACCAGGTGGTGTTGAAAATAAAAAACTATTATGATTGCTTGAACCTTTTTTCTGAGCTACTTTATGTGGTATCTAATGGGAAGATTTGGCTGGCAAAATTGAAAAAACATCTTGGGCTAAACTTCTGTTCAGAGCCAAAGAGCAAATATGACCCCAAACTGCCATGAATGAATAAAAAAATCTTCCTGCTAGGAAAACTGGGAGCTGCACTGGCAGAGAACTGTCTGCTGAGAAGTATAGTTTTGTCTGAAATGTGACATCCAGCTCTATACTCCCCAAGTATGTGCCTTACTGTATTGGAACATTTCAAACAGATTTTTCCTTTAAAAAGGCCTGTCTTAATTTCTCAAAACTTATTCTTGACTAATACTTTTGAGAATCTTTTAAAATACAAAAATATTATGTTCTTGTGCAACACTAATATTCAATAGGTGAAAGTGAATAGGAAGTAGACAATCAGTATCAATAAACATCTGGGGGTTTTAGCATAAAATGGCTTCCTAGTTTGCCATTCTACATTTTCTGTAGAAAATGGTCTGGAACTGACACTTCCCAGCAAAATACAGTGGTAGGTGATGAGTGTATGCCTCAAAAGAAAACACACTGCAGAACGTTTATAATGTAAAGATTTTCCTTAGTGGTACCCCGTGCTGTAAGTTGTGAGGTTGATGCTTTTCAACCCTCCAAAGTGTAGCGGGAAAAGCATTTACTCAGAAGTTGAGTAGGAGCTGTTCAGAGTAGTGCATGTTTAGTCTAAACTTTTATGTTTTGACACAGTCTTTAAATGTGTTGATAAATTTGTTTCCCAAACTTGCTTATTTTCAGTTGGTAATTTCACTTTCGTAATTCTTGGGTATGTGTTGCCTTGTAAATATTTTCTGCTCTTGCCACTTTTTGCATGATCTCCTTTTGAAAGATCCTATTCTTTGCTTTGTGGTCTTCATTTTCTCATTGCTCCATAATATAAAACCTTACCCTGCCAACAACTGTCAGGGAGGGTTTGTTGTTCATCTCCTTTGCAGATTTGTCAGCTGACTTGCTTTGGGAAATGTTGTGTTGATGATGCCTTTAATGACAAATGTCTCTCACAAAACTCACTTTAGTGGTTCAGTCACTTCAGAGGTCTTGTTTTCTGATTTCAACCCAAATGAATATTGTTACTGAAAGACTTAACTCTGCTTGTTCTGAGTTGTGGTAACAAAGCAGCTATGTAGGTCAGACACTTCTTTGCTGCAGATTCACCAGTAATAACAGAATTTAGCTGTGTTATCCTGTAATGAAGCCACTTGCTATTTGTATGTTGAAGTTATGACTTGGGTTTATGTGTCTTTACAAACAAGCTTTTAAGAAAAAGCTTTTTGTCAAATGTGGGATACTCTTACCATACAGAACCCAGTGACTTAATTGGAAGGAGGAACAACAGTCTTTTATTCTGGTAAATGCAAGATGTGGACAGGACAAAATCTTGGCATTAGGACAGGCATGAGCAGTCATGAAGCCAGAAAGACTGGATGTTTAAGCAGGAGCTTTCCCTCTGTGCCTGTGGAATACTTTCTGAGAAATTATCTGTTCTGAAGAGATTTGTAAATTACTGGGAGGAGTATAATTTTATCACTATTTATAGATGTCAGATTCCTGGCAGAAGGTGACAACCCATTTTGTGATTGAAGTAACCATTGTAGATGTTAACTCCTAAAAAATAGTAGGGGAACTGAGTTGACCAGACTGAAAAAAAGAAATAGGTGAAACTGTTTCATGGTCATTTCCCTCCCTTCCTGTCTGTCCCATGATGTGTTCCCTCCCGAGCTGAGTATATTGTGATGCTGGGAAGGGAAATCCTAGACCCTTTTCTTCCAGGTTCTGTAATGCATTGCTGGAGTTTACAAACACGAGGTTGTGTTTTGTGGCATTGAACTATTACATATGTGTAAGGGTAAAAATAATTGTAAATCAGTATCTGTCTTGCTATGGACAAGCCTTATTAATAGAGTTGCTCCTAACTTTAGGATTTGAACTGATTGAAGATTATAGTAAGGTAGTCACTGTCCTACAATAAGATTTTTTTCCCTTGACAGAACAGATTTCTAGAGAGAAAAAAATGTTTTATTTCTATTTTTGAAGTAGGAAGCTCATGCTTCTGTTAGTTTTCTGAAAGAACAGCGTGTAAATGGGGATCTGTCTTCGTACAGGTGCCGGTTTTATCGTGCTGTTTCTGCTGCCGGTAGATGTGTTAGTGCTTTCTTCCTCTCTCTCTTTTCTTTGAGAATAACTATTGCCCTTCTTTTGGTTCCTTGTGCCTTCTTCCAACAGAACAAGATAGAGAGGCAGTAGGTTGAATTACATCCCAGTTTCTGATTCAGATTAGAACTACCCAACTTCCCTGTGCAACTCACTCTGCTCGTTGTTGGCCGTGTGTGAGTCTGGGCAGAGAGCGCTGTATCTGCTTACTCTGCCTGCATCCACGCTGAGGAAGTGCTCCATTATTTCTGTGGTGGTGCATTAAGATGATGGTGTTCCTAATGCAAACACAGTTAGTGCTGGCAAAGCTGCATCTTTTCTCATGGCACTTGAGCAACAGAGTGAATTCTACTGTGTAACCATGTTCACACTGGGGTGTTCCTGCATCCTTTCCTAGGTGGGCTGTTTGAAAAACTTCCCATGTGAATGCTGTCTCGTCTTTGCTTTTGGAGGCAAATCATCACAATCAGAGCTAGATCTGTTTTATCCCTCACCTCCATGTTTGCCATGAGGATCTTGCTGTTGAGTGTAGGGTGGCACTTATTTTGTTTTGGGGTGCATTTTCTTTTGTTAGGGTTTTTTGTTTGTTTTAATTGGTAAAGTGCACTGAATTTGAATTAGGAGGCTGTTGACTTATATTTAATTTTGAACCCTCTTAGACTGAAGGAGGGGATAAGAGACCAGCTGAGAGCTTCAGGCAGAGAAAATGAAAGCAGTAGAACTTCAAAAGAGTTTAAACAGATGAAAGCAGGATCCATTGCAAAAGGCTGATGGAATTGGATGGAAAAAGGTCTAGTAATTCACTTGCCCTTTTGACCTCTTGGGATTGTTTGGTTTTGGTATGGCCTTTCAAAACTCAAGTTTTATCCTCATTGTAACTTTTAATTCAGAATACCTTTTTCTTGTCAATTCCTGACATGGAGGAATGGTGTGACTAGTGTATGACCCAGAGCTTGTGTTTTTTTCATATAAGTTGAACATTAAAAAAGATAATGAAATGAAAGGAACAGTAGAATAGGCTTTAGGCGGCCTTATTTCTGAGTGCTTGCTTCTTATGTAATGATCAGAGTGATGCTTTCATTCTCAGTGATTTACAGTTCTTTGACTCACTCAACAGTTTTTTGGAGTTTTTTTGCTTTAAAAGCAAACTTCTCAGTACCACTGTGCTGATGTCAAGAAAAACAGCCACATTGCTGTTTGTCCTCCTCATTTCCCCTCTCATCACAAACGGTGATAATGCTTGGATACACTTGTTTATATATGTAGTCAGCTTCTGTTCTGACGTTGAGTCTTGTTTTATTGCCATTGCACACATAAATAGGTTTATGCAGTTATAGTGAGAACCATATTAACATCCATAGGAACTTGTAAATACTTAAGGTAACCTTAGTGTAGTTTGCTGTGGACATGTACTGGTGAGGGTTTTGGAGTTCTTTGTGGTTCTTTTGGTTTTTGTTTTTTAATTATTGGGAGGTTGGGTTGTTATGTTTTTAGTATTGTCTAACTAATCCCAGGAAGGAATAAAATACTGTTTTTATTGTGGGTTGTTGCTAGCCTAATTTTGCTGTTGAGTTAGCTGTATGTTAGTGTTGCATGGCTGACAGAAGGCTTTGGAGAACTTGCTTACATTAATTTATCCCCACTGAAATTACCCCCCTACTCTAGGGATTAATTTTCTGCAGACAATCTCTGAGTATTAGGTAAAATACTTTAGCTAAAATATACAGCTTTGCTGGCATGGACTGAATTTCTGGTAGGAGCATTCTGCTAGTGTTGTGTACTTACATGCATTTAGTGATAAATCGTGTGTGCCAGCAAGTTTGTAGAGTTTTGGTCTTTGTGTATTCAAACTAGCTTGCTGAAATGTTACTCCCTCTCTGGTTTGATTTTGTTTGTATAAATAATGTTGGAGCCCTGTTACTGCTGCTGCTATTTTCATTTTGCTGACCTCCCTGTGTCAGGCACGTTCTCTCATTATTCTTTGAGCAGTCAGGTTACATTGTACCATGTCTGAGATGGGCATTAAGCCTGAGATTTCCTCTCATACCCTAATGGTCAGTGTGCTTATTTTAATCAAAAGGGTAGAGGGGAGGGGGAAAACACTTGAAGGAGTAAGGATTTGAGCCCTACACATGGCAAGACGCTGAACTCTTGTTGACAGTTGCTGAGACTGGCTACATTAGAATTAAGGCAATAAATGGGTTTTGTTCTTCTCGCAGTCACGGTTCATTTCAGTTGTGCTGTTTGTAAAGTTGTTACAATGACTGTCCTTACACCAGCACCCGATTATTTTTTGACACTGATTCATGGCACCTGTTGCTGAGAGCACGTGTCAGGAAGAGTCAGTTTTCTAGTGTTGATGGGAACTCATTTCCTTTTAGTGCCTTAATCATAATATATTCTTCCTCAAGCTTAGGTGAGGTTATATTCTGCATGCCTTCTCTGTTTACTAAAACTTTCACAGCTTGAGACTTCTAGTGTCTGAAATACTACAAATTGTGCTGCTCTCTAATCTATAATGGCTTCTGGTAGCTTTACAGGGCTAACAAAATAGTGGCCTGGTCTTTGTAGCGTGTATCTAAATACAGTTACAAACTTGGGTTGCATATTAGCAATGAGATTTGCTACAGAATTGTCCTTTTTTGTTGGTTGGTTCATTTGGTAGGGGTTTAGGTACAAGTATGTATGTACTTAACATGTATTTTTCTGTTTTCTAACTTGTCCCTGTCTCCACAGGGATTACTGTAATTACAGAGAGCGCCTGACTTACAATGGGGGACGACAGTGAGTGGATGAAACTGCCCATTGATCAGAAATGTGAACACAAGGTAGGAAATCCTGTCTTCAGATTTGGCTTGCTGTGTATCTCTGCTTGTGGTGGTTCTGTAGTGCCTCTCTATCTGGATCACCATGGTTAGAGAATCTTGACAGCCCCATGGCCTGCATATTAACAGGCCTGGAACTGCATTAGTCTATCCAACCCAGAGGCTGAATAACCTTTATTGCACAGATTTTGGTAGTGCTGTATTCTGTATGGCCTAAACTTGTGTGCTGAAAGATCAGTACAGTCATTCACGTGGAGAAATTACTAATCATTGTTGGGCTCCCACCTCCTCATCAGTGGTTGTTAGAACTTTTGAGGAGCAGGGGGAAGACTGGTGCCTCTGTATCCAGATCATGCCTCGCGGGAGAAAAACAAGTATTTGTCCTGTAGCATGTTAATCATACAGATACTGAAGAGAAGTCTGCAGATGCAGCTGGATGACCACACTTTCAAATACAATTGAAGAACTTTGTGAGATTGATGAGTTAAGGTTTGTACTATCACAACATTTAACTGTCCAATTTTTGCTTCTAGCTGTGGAAAGCCAGATTAAATGGTTATGAAGAAGCCCTTAAGCTCTTCCAGAACATAGATGATGAAAAGAGTCCCGAATGGTCCAAGTATCTTGGATTGATAAAGAAATTTGTGACAGACTCCAATGCAGTGGCTCAGCTGAAAGGACTGGAAGCAGCACTTGCTTATGTTGAAAGTGCTCATGTAGCTGGGAAGTAAGTAGCCTTAGTGGCCTTTTCTTGCTGCTCTTAAGCTGTTAATACAGTTTTCATGTGCCTCTCTGAGAAAGGCTGCACATATAGTGTACAGTGGCCACTAACAATTCTGATCTCTGCTGTTGAGAGTGGCAAGCTTTCCTTATAGATGTCCTCTGTGTGTATATTAACCTGTCACAAATTGCATACAGTGTTCTAAGAAGCTTTTAGAGGCAGTAGTAAAAATTGCTGAAATGGCAAAGAAAGTGAATCAGTAATGTGGTGGTGTAGGGGCTGGGAAGTGGAACCTCTGTTCTTGTTTGACTAAAGCAATTTATCTGTGCAGGGAGCCTTGTTTTTCCAGGAGGATATTTGTGTAATTCGTACATGAAATAAAATGTAGTTCTGTTTATGTGGTGTTGCATCCAACCTAACCAAATATGAATCCTCAGACCTGCCAGTTTCTTCATGGATATTTTTTAGTACTTCTCTGTTTAGCCCATGAAATAGGCCATAATCCTCAGAGTGAAAGGAAAGCACCTAACAGGCTAGATTAGTAGCTTGGTCCCCTGACTTTGTGACCTGATAAAATGAATAGAAGTCATTAAACAAACCCAGAGCTTTGTTTAGAAGCCTAACAACCTTGCACACGCCTTGATTTAAAGGTGGTGTAAATAACTGAATTTATTTGAAGCTTGGAAACATAAGTAAAATCCTATGCTGGAGTTAAGTACTGATGCAATATGTTAACTCTGACATACACAGTTCCAGGACATGGCATTTATTTGTGAACCTCGACTTGTGTGTGTTAATACACTTTGGAGAATGTCTGCTATTCACTGTTGTAGTCTGCTATTAGAAACTTGTTAACCATGATCTGGAGTTCTTTTGATTAAAATAGAGGTTGAAGTTGTCCCTTACAAAAGGTTATTACCTTCAAAGTCATCTTAGGATATAGTCCCTTTTATGTGAGGACTTGCTGATTTTTAATCTGGATTTACTGTTGTGTGTGTTCTTTTTTTATTGTGGATAATGGTGTAAAACACTTAATTGACATAAATGTTCCAAAAGTAATACCCCCTCATCTTTCAGGACAACCGGAGAAGTCGCATCTGGAGTTGTAAATAAGGTGTTCAATCAGCCAAAAGCCAGAGCCAAAGAGCTGGGTCTGGATATATGTCTAATGTATATAGAAATCGAGAAAGGAGAGGCGATACAAGAAGAATTATTAAAGGGTCTGGACAACAAAAACCCAAAAATCATAGTAGCATGTATAGAGACACTGAGGAAAGCACTAAGGTAAGCTTTTAGTTCATGGGGGGCTTTTTATTGTTTTCTTCTTTCCTTTTTCCTCACTCCAACAATATGTAAAGGCTAATTTACTGCTAAAGTCTTTAGCAGGCCCTTGTTGCTGTTGCATCTTTCCTAAACTGATGCTTTGACAACAGTTTAGAGCATCATGGGATTTGTTAGATGTGAGAGTTGTCTGTGTTGTGCAAGCTTCATCTGGATCAATTTGATTCATAGTAGCTGGTTACCAAACTTACGTTTTCACAATAGACCTCTGAAAGAAGGGCAACATTAGTGTGTCTTGTTCCAGACTGTGAGCCTTCTCTTCTGAGTACCTGAAATAAACTCACGGATGTGACAACTAAAACATAGTTTGGTTTTTTCCTTAAAAACTCTGTTTTCCTCACTGATATGAGTATGTTTAGTTGGGCACACAGTGTGTGTTTTTAGAAGAAAGCTTAATAAACCCCACTCATTGCACACTAAGCTTCCGTTGTCCATATAATAATTACAAAATCACAGAATATGCTGAGTTGGAAGGGACCCCACAGGGATCATCATGGCCCTGCACAGGACCATCCCCAAGAGTCACTCCATGTGCCCAAGCGTATTGTCCAAACGCTTCTTGAACTGTGTCAGGCTTGGTGCTGTGACCACTGCCCTGGGAGCCTGTGCAGTGCCCAACCACCCTCTTGGGGAATAACCTTTTTCTAATATCCAACCTAAACCTCCCCTGACACAACTTCAGGCCATTCCCTCTGGTCCTGTCACTGGTCATGATAGTGAAGAGATCAGTGCCTGCCCTTTCTCTTCCCCTCACGAGGAAGTTGTAACTGCAATGAGGTCTCCCCTCAGTCTCCTCTTCTCCAGGCTGAACAGACCAAGTGACCTCAGTCATTCTTTATATGGCTTTCCCTCAAGGCCCTTCACCGTCTTCGTTGCCCTCCTTCAGATGGTCTCTAATATCTTAATGTCTTTGTTATATTGTGGCACTCAAAACTGCACACAATATTCAAGGTGAGGCTGCCCCAGTGCAGAGCAGAGCAGGACAATCCCCTCCCTCGACTGGCTGGTGATGCTGTGCCTGATGCCCCCAGGACATGGTTGGCCCTCCTGGCTGCCAGGGCATTGCTGACTCACATTCAACTTACTATTGACCAGGACCCCCAGGTCCCTTTCTGTGGCACTGCTTTCCAGCATCTCATTCCCAGTCTGTCTGTACATCCAGAGTTGCCCCATCCAAGGTGCAGAATCTGGCACTTTCCCCTGTTGTACTTCATATGGTTGGTGGTTGCCCATCCTCTAATTTGTCGAGGTTTCTGCTGGACCACCCTGCCTTCCCAGGAGTCAGCAGCTCCTCTGAGTTTTGTCTCATCTGCAAACTTGCTTAGTAACCCTTCCAGTCCTGTGTCCAAGTCATTTATGAAGATGTTGAAGAGCACAGGGCCCAAGGTGGAATGCTGTGGAGCCCCACCTTATTAAAAGAGAGCTGATAATGCTCCCTAAAAGCCAAATTCAATTTAGGATGAGGTATTAGGTTTCAGTAATAGATTTTCCACATCAAGTGCGTTTGCTGCCTTTGAGTGAAAAATACTGGGTCTTTATAAAATTCTTAGACTTGGTGTATATATAATTCACTGTCCATTAGGGGATTTTTTTAAAGGAAACATAATTTTGGAATTCATGGACAGAGCACTTTTCTGAATAAAGTAGCTCATGTGAAAACTGTATAATGTACATGGAGAGTGTCTTATGCTGTGTATCTTTAGAGGACTTGCTGAGGCACATGTATATAGACCTTGTAAACCTGTTCCAGGTGTCTATAAAAGGTCAAAGCGTTGGGCTTAGCACATTACCTGTGCTTCTGCTAAGTGAAGCCACTGTCCCATATTTAACAATGTATTTTAGCTATTTTAAATTGCCTACTCTAGTCAAATGCCCTTTTAACAACACAGTGTAATTAGAAACCTGCATAACCGTCCCCAGGATCTTTCTACTCCCCACTCCTGTAAAATGTGCTGCATCTGCTTTTTTGATTATGTGCAATATTTTATTATCTTTGATGTTACGATCAAATTCTTTCATGGAGCCCTGTGGGCCTAAACTGCTCTTTCTGAACTGTGTTGCTACCTAAATCTGACTTGTGCTGTGACAGGCTCTCTGCATTGACAACAAAATTTGTCTATGTTGTACATAGGTGGGTAACTTGAATGCAGAACTAGTTTAGCTTCTGATGTTTTCTGTCTTGTGCTAAGGTTTCTGTTCTTTCTTGTATTGTTATTCTTATCTAATTCATATAATTCATATGATCTAATTTGTACAGGCCCTTTTCCCAACATGCTTTCTTTTTGAGTCACAATAGGAAAACAAAAATCTTGGGCAACTCATTTGTTCATATTCTGCATTTAAATTGTGTTGCCTCCAAGATCTCTTTTGAAAGTTTTAATGCTTAATATTTTTCAAACTGGGTGTGGCAATAAAATGTTGTGCACTAGAATTTCTAGAAAGTGACACGCATAAGTTTTAGTTTTTGAGCAGCCTCTTGTACTGGCTTTTTCATGTGGGGCTTGATTGGAGTGAAGCATAAGAAGAAGTGCGCTTGATAGAAGGGTTAATTCAGAATTCTGAAGAGGAAATGCTTCTGAATCAAAAGAGTTTATTGCTTTTGGGGTGCTAATGATATGATACCTTAACTATAGCAGTTCACTTTACCATGAGTTTGAAAAGAAAGTTTGTGTATTCTCATTCGTCAGTGACTGAAATAGGAAGTTTTGTGTATTGAGTTCTAACGTGTAGAATCTGTTGACAAGGAAGGAAAGTGTGCTGGGGAAACTTGTTTTATATGTCCTTCCAGTGGCACATATTTCAACACATATATTTTCTGTGAAGATGACCCAAGCTCACTGTAATTATCTGGTCCAACAAGTGGAAAAGTGACTAATGCTTTTACTGCAGTTTGCCTCCAAGGGTAGACAAAGGAGATTCTGTTCTGATAAAAGAAAAAGAAAAGTAGGTCATAGAAACTCTGGTCTAAGGACAGCTTTCTCCTTTTTTCTCCACCCCTTTGCCACCTATCAAGGGGGCACATTTAAGCACCAGATTGGATTAAGTGCTTTGAAGTAATTTTAGAGGCCTGGTTTTGTAGTTCCAAGATGGGTGTGGAAGGTAATTTTGATAGGGCAAGTATTCTTTAAATTTTACAGTAGCTCAGTAGCATCACAAAATAATAGCTACAGTAATGATGAGTCAATTACACAATCCCTAAATGTGCACTGGAACACGTTCATAGATTGCTTTTTAAAAATGAGTTATTTGTGAATCACTCCCTGGTTTCTTCTGGATGCTGATGCTGTTATTCCATGTGTTTAACTTTCAGTGAATTTGGTTCAAAAATAATTTCACTGAAGCCAATCATCAAAGTATTGCCAAAACTTTTTGAATCTCGGGAAAAGGCAGTTCGAGATGAGGCCAAGCTCCTTGCTGTGGAGATCTACCGTTGGATAAGGGATGCTTTGAGACCTCCATTGCAGAACATAAATTCTGTTCAGGTAGGCAGAAGGTTGTTCTGTATGCAGACACTTGATGGAACACTGTCATGCTCGCCCTTCCTGGTTTGGTGGTGTGGGTCATCTTAAAGTCAAAGCTGGAATGTGCTTTTTAGCTTCCTGTAACTTTGCCCAAAATGTTAGTCAGTCTCTGTAAGGAAATTGTAACCATGTTGTGTTGCTCTGGACATACGTTATGGGGAGAGCAGTCATATTGAAACTGAGGAGAGGAATTGACTAGTAGAATGGTTGCCCTTATAAAAGACTCCTGTGCTGAAAGTCCTCGAGTCAGCCATGTTCATTCTCAACTTTTTTTGTCCCTGAAATATTTTCCTCTGTGCATCCTTTCATACTTGTGATGGTGCTCAGGAAGTGGCATTGCATTATGATGGAATATGCATCAGTCCCTCCTACCCACTTCAGTTAATTGTGTTCAGGTGGGAAGCAATAGCTTGCTATAAAAAGGCATGGTTGAAAAAACTTAGACTTTCATCAAAAGTAGCTCAGCATGTTTGTTTCATCTTAGCTGTAGTGTGTAATAATAGCATGGCTGTAATGGAGATCTTCCTTCATGCTCAGCCATTTTTATTTCAAAGCCTGTACAGAGGGGCCACGCCATTCCGACTGTTCTACAGTTTATTGTTGTGTGAATGATTGCATTGGTAGTATTCTGTTCTCTGGGTATACTTAGACAAAACCTTCTGAACAGTGAATGTGAAGGGGAAGTTACTTCTTTAATGACAGGAAACAGAACTTGGAAGGTAGTGCTATCTTGGCTTTGAAATGGGAAACCTGTAATGAGTTTCTTTGCTTGGAGTATGTGCGTAATGTCTCCAGTACAATGACTCTTCTCCCTTTTGGCAGCTAAAAGAACTGGAAGAAGAGTGGATCAAAGTGTCATCAGCTGCTCCCAGGCAGACCAGGTTCCTGCGTTCCCAACAGGAGCTGAAGGCAAAATTTGAACAGCAACAGGCAGTTGGAGGGGATGCAGATGAAGGTGAACTGTTTGATCTCTGAACTCCATTGAAAAGTATATTACTGGTGTATAGTTTGTGAAGGAAGATGTTAAATTGTAAGGAGCTTGTACTCAAACTGGTGCAAAATGTATGAGGTGCCCTACACAACAAGACATGCTGGGACAGAAACTTTATATGAAATAGTATCTGTCCTTTGAAACAGCAAAATCACAACTGCTGATAGCACTTTCCAAACACTGAGCCTTAGATGATGCTCTAGCCAGAGTTTTGTGTCACACTATTTATGTTTTTCTCTCCTGGTTGCAGAAGGTGATGATGAGGAAGAGACTGTACCACAGGTAGATGCATATGAGTTGCTTGAAGCTGTAGAAATTCTTTCCAAGCTTCCCAAAGACTTCTATGAGAAAATAGTAAGCATAAATTTAAATACTACCTGTTAATTCTGTGGCATGTGGAGCTGATGAGTCTTAAGACTTACAGACATTCTGCAGTGTATGCTTTAGTGCTGCATGGATAATAACAAACTAGTGTAAATGAAATATACACTCATAAATAAGTCTCACAATGGAATTTAGCAGCAAGAAAGCTGTAATTGTAAGGAGCTGAGGCGTGTTCTGGGAAAGGACTGTATTTTGTATTTCATTGTAATTACTGATGTTGAACTGTAGGGAGATCTTGGTTTTCTCAGGATGGATTTAAGATTTTTAATCTTTGGTTTGGGGCAATTATGCTTCTCTAGAATTGTTTGTATTTATAGGTTAATGTAAATTATTTACTCTGCAGGAAGCAAAAAAGTGGCAAGAAAGGAAAGAAGCTCTAGAAGCTGTTGAACTGTTAGTGAAAAATCCAAAGCTGGAATCAGGAGACTATGCAGACTTGGTAAAAGCTCTCAAAAAGGTAATAAATAAAACCTGATGTGCTCATATATATTTTTTTTTAATTTATTTGTATTATAGTTTAAAAGTTACACTTGAGATAATACTCCTGAGTAGAAAATTACTGGCTGAAAGTGTTGGGAATAACCCAATCTGTGGCCCACTGTGTATGCTGAGAAATTCTTCCATGTCTCTGAAACTTGGATTTTCAGTCTTTAAGATTGTTTGTTTGGTTTTTTTTCTGTTCAGGTTGTTGGAAAAGATACAAATGTTATGTTAGTTGCTTTGGCTGCCAAATGCCTTGCTGGACTAGCCACTGGCCTCCGAAAGAAATTTGGACAGTATGCAGGGCATGTAAGTAAGAGTATGTGCTTTTTTCTGGTTCTGTTGATGCTGGACATCTTTTTTCTTTTTTTTTTCCCTGTCAAACCTCGGTACGTTCCAAGGTATTCTTTGTACAGTATGAATGCTTACATACCCCTTGAAGGAGCAGGCACTGAAATACCTGCCAAGGTCTTTGCAGCTTAAGTGTGAAAGGGCCTTCTTTATTCGTATTCAGCAACATAAAGTTTTCTGTTGCAATATAAATCTTCTATACTAAGAAAACTCTGAATTATTCTGCCACGAAATGAACTTTATTTACATTACCTCATCCTAGAGATACACCCACAGAAGTGCATTTGTGGGCCACAGTGGAAAAAATAGCTTCTGAATCAGAGTTCTTAGCAGCTTCATGGTGTCTTATGTTGGTTAGGTTTTCTGAATGCTGGGGGAAGGTAGGTGGTGGATGTTTTGTTTCTTTATTGTCTGTTTTTTGTGTTAGTGGTTTTGGTCTGCTTTAGATAGCCAAAACTTCTGAGATCTTTGATACCAAAATATTCCGGTGATCTAGTTGCAATTTTCACTTGTTTCTCAAGCCTCTATTGCTCTGTTCTTTAAGCTGCTCAGTCATATTTTTCCTGTGGTAAGCAAGAGTGCTGGGGTTAGAGCTTCGAGACAGAGAGGACTGGTGTCCCTGGCTGCCAGTAGTGTTGTATTTCAAATGGGAAGTTACTGAATCTCACTGCTTCAGAAACATCCAAGTCTCCTGAACTCTGACCAACAGTTTGGGCAGTCTTTGATTCTGAAAGCTGTCTGTAGTTGTAAGAAGCACTTGCTACATCAGTTTATACTCGATATCTACAGGTTAATCCTTGTAGCTACAGAGTCAGCATTGAAAAAAGCCAAGCTTCTAAAATAAGGGTGTAGCTCCGTGGTTGCCAAGCAAATGGTGTTGAGAAAATGGACTTTTTCAATACTGTAATGGCAGCCATGAAGTGAATAATCTCTGTACTTGTTTACCTGTTCACTTTGTTTGCTGGATTTATTCACTTGTGAGGAAGATATAGACTTCTCCTGAGAGTGGGCACTGAAGTGTTATAAAACAGAATTGTTGCTACAATTGTGGGATTGTTGGAAACTCTCTTAGCTAAATATAGGGCTGTAAAGTTAGTTTGCAGTCCATGCTCAAACAAGAGTGATGAAGTCCTGCATAGAACCATATTACTCACTGTAATCGAGTGCATCAGCTTCTTCTCTGACTGCATTTGTAGCCCTGGACTGACTTTTCTTCCTTCCCTCCCTCTCCCATGGGACACAGCTTCTAAGTACTCATCCTGGCTGTCAGCATTTTCTAAAATAGAGGGTTAATGATTTTAAGTATCTCTTTCTTTCAGCTTTGTTCCCTGTAGGTCCTAGGGCTGTCTAGCACCTGCAGTAGCAAGTATGAGGGCCTTTATGGTGCAGTCTGTGTTAACTGAAGTTTTTTGAGTGCTGAAGTCTGTGAATGGGGAATTTGGAAGCTGCAGCCCAAGAAAGAATACCACCTGAGCTTAGGTCACTGTGTTTTACAGAGGGTTGAGATCCCATAGGCAGCTTCTGAGGAGAAAGCAAATCTGTTTTGTGTTATGCAAGAGGTTATGACTTCTGCAGGGCACGTGACTGCTTCCAGGCTGTGAGCTGTTATACTTATGAAAATCTAGAAAATACCCTGCCTTGCACCACTAATATATGCATGTTTCTGGCTTGTTACAGAAGTTCTTACTGTTACAGACACCATACTTACATGGACCTGCTCATATTGCTGGCACATGAGAATGTCTGCTGATAGTTCTTTATTTTTTTCCTCTCCTCAAATATTATATTTGTTTGTTTTTCAACAGTGACCGAGCACCTAGATTAGGTAGAAATTGCTGTCAGATTCCAGTATGGCATAGTTTAGTGTCAGGTGTGCTTTTTCAAGGTGATAGGTCTGAACAGCAGTGCTGTAGAGGATTCAGGTTGCTTTAGAATCATAGTCTTGTCAGCTGTGGGTCAGATGAGGACTTCCTAATGAACCATTCTTAGTGCTGTCAGAAAGCTGGGAAAGAGAGCACAGGTTATATGCCTTTTTGGATTCTTACAGTATGAAAGCACAGCACTACTGTGTTGTGTGATTGTTTATTTCCATTCTTTTGCTCTGTATTCCAGACCAGTAGAGTCAGAGCATTAATCTGTAATTTTATGGACTTACACATCCAGTTTTTGTTCAGTTTTGCTATGTAATCATTAAAAAAATCTTTGTTTGTTAGTAGAGTGACTGGAATGAATTTAATATTGGAGATCAGCTAGAAAAAATTAGTTCATACTGCTGTTGTGTACCCCTGGATGGAGACAGCAGGGATATTTGAATTACTGGCTTCTCCGCAAGGTACCAGGGAGCAGACTCTCAGGCTTAGAAGTTATGTGGGTGGGGAGGGGGTTGACTTTTTGTTTGTTTTCCCTTCTCCATAGGTTGTTCCAACAATCCTGGAGAAATTTAAAGAGAAGAAGCCTCAAGTAGTGCAGGCACTGCAGGAGGCCATTGATGCAATCTTTCTTACAGTAAGTATGAGTGAAAATATTCCCATTGTCTGAAAATTGGTCCCTAATTTTGATTTGCTTTTCTCTTTAACGAAACTAATTAATTACTTGTTTATTCAACCTTGTAGACCACATTGCAGAACTTAAGTGAAGATATTTTGGCAGTCATGGACAACAAAAACCCAACAATTAAGCAACAAACATCTCTCTTTATTGCAAGAAGCTTCCGACACTGCACACCTTCTACTCTGCCAAAAAGCCTGTTAAAACCTTTCTGTGCTGCGCTTCTCAAGGTAAGATCAGCAGTTCGTGCTTCTTACATTGACTTGAGCACTGTTGTTCTGAAGCACTGGATTGTTCTGGGAGAAAGGCCATTCTGGTAGTGCAAGGGGCAGTGCTGTGTAGTCCTCAGGTTCAGTTTTGACTGATGTCACACTTGAAGGTAGCTGTCAGTCAAGGGAACAATATCATTTCCTTTTTCTTACCCTCACTGAAGCTGTAGACTCACTTAAGTTTCTGATAGGTTAAGACAGTGATTTGCAACTATTAAACTTCTAGACACTGTCACTTGCTTCTTGCAGATGTCTCTAGCAGGTGTTTGTTGGAATGCTACACACCAGTCAGTATGAATAGAAGAACCATCGATTCATGCACAGCAGTGGCACTACAGCATTTATCAGTGTAAATGATAATCATGTATACCTTTTCCTTATTGCAAAATACTCCTGTCCTTGCTATGGGAGATATCCCTGGCTTAAAAAAATGGAGATTTCTACAAGACTGCAGAACTCTTAACTCTTTGTGAACTTTCATGGCATTAAAGCATGAATGTTTAACCTGTTCTTGTGTAGAAGGCCCAAAGATGGGAAAATACCTGTATCTGAGAAACAGTAGACTTGGTCAGCACACAGGAAAACCATTTCCTTTCTGTGGTGGAGTGTTAGAGATTATTCTGTAGTAGATGCAGATTTTAAAAAAGGGAAGGGGAACTATATAGGTGATGTTTAGACATGAGGTGCAAGTCACATGACAAGTTGTCTTTCTCTGCAGCATATCAATGATTCTGCTCCTGAAGTAAGAGATGCTGGATTTGAAGCATTAGGCACTGCCTTGAAGGTGGCTGGAGAAAAAGCTGTGAATCCTTTTCTAGCAGATGTAGACAAACTAAAGCTTGATCGAGTGAGTATTGTTACAAATGTTGTAAAAAAGGCTCCTTATTTATCCTTGTAAGATGCATCTTAGGCTGGAGAAGATGCAAGAGAATGCTTTAGCCTAGTGGCTTTTAACTAAGATTTTTTAAATTTATTTTTTATTTAAATGCTACTGATGTTGAAAGGAATCTGAAAATCTTATTTCTTTGTAGGTTATCAAGCTTTTTTTTTTTGCTTCTACCTAAAATACATTAATATGCTAACATTGCACCTTACCATTCTTACATTAAGTCGCTGTTTGTTTTCAAGGCTGTATTATCTGTGAGTGGGTTGTGGGTTTGCTTGGTTGTATGTGGGCCTTTGTTTGGTTTTGAACACTTCTTGTACAAAATGAAATTTTAGGTCACAACCATATGGTCTGATTCCATATTACTAGACAGGATTTAGTATTAAAGACTTACTTTCCAACAACTTTGTTGTTGGAACTTTTTCATAAGTTCCCAGTGTATTTACTGAAAAAAGATTTTATAATTTAAGATGCTAAAAATTAGTCTTTAGAGCATCTCTAAATATCAGGAGGACATCAATGCTTTCTCTGTGTATAGATGCACTTCATTTTGAACTAGGAAAATTATTCTGGCAATACAGGGATGGCTGATGCCATTGACTGGTTAACTTTATTATGGTAAGGAATATAAGATAACAAAACTTGGTGAAGTAAACAACTTAGATTTTTCAAGTTTTTTCCAGAGTAGTCAAGTTTGGTACACTGCTGGTGAAGGGACACTGGGCATCCAATTGTTGTAGCTAAATGGCTTCTCCCCGCTCCCTTTTTTCCCCGCTACTTGGCAGATTAAAGAGTGTGCTGAGAAGGTAGAACTAGTCTATGGTAAAAAGACAGGAGGAGCTGCTGATAAAAGAGAAGGCAAGCCTATTGCTGGAAAGACTGCTGCTCTTCCAGGGCCAGGGGGAGACAAAGAAACAAAAGATGCAGCAACCAAACCAGGACCACAGAAAAAAGCATCTGCTGTGAAGGTAAGAGATCTCCCTCCTCTGGGATATCACTGTCCTTTTGCAGGAGTAGTTGAGCCTATCAGCAAAAAGAGTCTGGGACTTTCTGAGAATGTACTTGATGAAATCTCATTTTTAATGATACAAACTGTATTGTTCCTTATGTCTTAATACCAGGTTTTGATTTTGAAATAGGCGTAAACCACTGGAGGCATTCAGAGGAGCCTCAGATGTTGTAACACCAATGTGCTCTCTGGTGATACAGTAAATACTTGGCTGAAGTCAACGTCTCTTCTTGTAACTAGCAAGGTTACTAATTAAGTATTGAGTGTTCTCTTCAGCAAAGTTTTTAGTTTGTCCCTTTGTTTATTTTTAAGTAATTTGAACCATTAGCCTATATTTCTTTAAAATTATTTTTTGTATTTTGAAAACTGACGTAAGTAGTACCATAGATGGTCTTTATAATATGCTACTTAGTTCTCTGTGTGGATTCCCTGGAAGTGACTGGTAGAATAGCTCATATTTTTTGAAATATATTGATACTCTGGTAACCTGAGAAAGAGACACCAGTTGCAAGTTTAATATCTAATCAGTATCCATAGGAGAATATATAGATAAATTGTTTCCTGATCCTTCGCAAATACATCCATTCTTTCCCATTTCATCCTTCAGTGTTTTATGTGTCTTGTTTTTACTGTATGTGTTTCTTAAAACCTGTAGTCTGAAAGCAACATTGAATTAAATAAGCTTTAGCAGAAAACTATTTCTTTGCCTGTGGCTGTTAAGCTACCAAAGAGATATGTATTTTCTTGACGTTAGAATATAGAAGTGTGGAAAAACAGCAGTTCTTTTTGATGGCTGAACTAGAGATGTGTTTGATCTTTGGCTAACTTACCCATTATCTTTCTAGTCTGGGGCCCCACCTATAAAAGGCAAACCAGCTGCAGCTGCAGGTACAGGAGGTGCTGGGGCTAAAAAGAAGGGTCCTGAGACCAAAGAAATATTTGAATCAGAGCTGTCTGTGAGTATTCTGCTGTTCTCTGAAATACGAAGTCCTCTATGATTGCAGCTTTGGTTAATCAGTTCTTCAGCTGCTACAAAGTTTTTCACTGAAGTTAGGATTTGGTTTTTTGGTGGTGGTGGGCCTTTGTTTAATTGGTTTGTTTGGGGGGCTTTTGTTAGGAGAAGAGAAAGCAATATGGATAAATTCATAACTGGTGAAATGGATCTTTGGTAAATACACTTGTTCTTCAGGCTGTTGTTAGCAGGCCATATAAAACAAATAAAGCAATAAATCATGATAATATAATAGCAGCATCTATCATTGCCCCTGAGCTAGGAACAAATGAAAAAGGTAATGAGATGACTTCTTCATATGCAATTTAGGATGCATGACTTGCCAAAGGTGTCTGGCATTGGAAGCCTGAAAATACATTATTCTGGAGTTTACATTGAAACCTGAAATGAAATACAGTAATAATTAAATGAACTAATGCAAGTCTGTTCTGTACTGTTCATATTAAATGACATTTAAAGAAAATTACTGAATTCTGCATGTTAATTGAGCATGTACCTACCTTCTTGGTGGGGAACCAGGTAAACTAAGATATCTGTAGGTCAAACAGTAACAGAAAAAGCTATTGAAGCTTTGCTAGATGTATCTGTAAGTTTTTTGGACTGTTAGAATGAATAATTTCCAATGAATAGTTTCCATTATGCATCCAGCTTATGTTGCTGGTTACGGAATGGACAATGAGTATATGGTTCCTGAAGGTGATAACAGACAGCAGGGAAACAAGAGATGTTTTTATTATTAAATAACTTTAATTTTCCATTTTGCTAAAACAGCAGCAGAAGAGTCTTTTCCTGTCCACCCATATCAACTACTGATTCATCGCTGTCAGTGTTTATTCAGACATGATGCAGAATTATCTTGCAAATTTTGGGTTTGATTTTATAACTAGAGAGTTGGCGCTCAGGGTTATTTTTGACTATGTGCACAGTTTGTCATCCTTTGGGGATTTCCTTTCTGTTGCAATACAATTTAGCAGCTTCCTGAACCCAAAAGGCCCCTAAACTATAACCCGTACAAAATCTTGTAACCTACAACAGAAGTCTTTTCATGTTTTGTAAATGCACCACAGTACAAGGGTCATTTCAGTGTATCTCACCCATCCTTAAGGCTGCTGCCCTCCTCTGAGGGGATCCAGCAGGGTGTTAACCTTGTTCTGTTCTGTCTGCAGATAGAAGTATGTGAAGAGAAAGCTGCTGCTGTCCTTCCAGCTTCTTGTATTCAACAGTTGGACAGTGGTAACTGGAAAGAGAGGCTTGCCTGCATGGAGGAGTTTCAGAAGGTACGTGTGTAACAGCTCATAAGAAGAGAGGCAGGTAGGGAAGGCAAAACAAGTGATAATAATTTCTTCAGCTCTTTAGGGCTGGTAACTCTCCTGAAAGACATACTAGTAGTAGTGGTATGTCAGCACTTCAGATGGATTAAGCAATACTTGCAAAAGCCAAGTGGCTTTTGTGGTTTCAATTCCATAACAATAGTTGAGTAAGTATTTTAGGTTAATGTAGAGAGTTATGCTTTTGTCAAAAATACTTGTATTTTGATTGAGGATACTTAGGGGTCTTTTTAAAACTCCAGATAATTCTAAAGCTTGGTCTCAAAGATAGCTAGGCTTAAGTAAAAGGTTTTGCAATCACTAGGCCAAATCTGTCCTAGTAAGTTCCTACTGTTTGTTTGTTAGACAGCAATTGATTATGATAGTTGATGCTTGCAGTCTTATACAATATTAGCAATTTTCACAGTGGTGACTGAGTTTTAATATTTTAGTGGGAAAAGTATCTAACTTCCATTAAGAAATGGTGACTGACTGCACTGAAATGCTGCTGCAGAAGCCAGCTTTATTCAAATGTGAAGATGTACCATTTTCAGTTGAATCAATAAGTCTAACAAGTAGAAAACAGTAATTTAGATTGCATTCAGGGTTAATCTCAGCTGTGTAGCCAGCATTTCAGTGTGAAAGGTGTACAATATACTCCATCTTAAACAAAAAACAGCTTTTTGAGGGATGGGTGGATTGTTGGGAGTTTTTTGTTTGTTTTTTGGTTGTGTTAAATTCTCAGAACTGGAATGGCCTATAGTAGTTGTTAAGGGCATTTTTTAAAGAACATTCAAAATGTAGTGATGTGAATGCTGTGGTTTAAATGTTGGCTCAGTACCTGTAAATGGGCTCCTTGTAAAAATGGGTCTTGTAGTAAGGCTCTTGAGGTAAATTCTTATACTGAGAATTTCTGCCACTTAATTCAATATTAAGAAAGTATTTAGAGGACAGTTGAGAACTTTGGTTTGAATTTTCTATGATTTTTGACTCACTGGCTAACTTATTGCTTATCCTTTAGGCTGTTGAGCTTATGGAGAGAAATGAAATGCCTTGCCAAGCCCTAGTAAGAATGCTGGCCAAGAAACCTGGTTGGAAGGAAACAAATTTTCAGGTAATACATTATCCTTCAGTAACTAACAGTCCTTTTTTTGCTACTTAGTATAAGCTGTGTTTCCAGTCATAGCACCATGGCCACAGTTCTGTCGGTATCAATGACAAATATAAACTTTGAAATAAGATTTTATTTCTGCTGACAGTTGAGACTTACATATCTTCAAGCATCATCTCTGGATGTTTGTATGTATGTGTGTGTGGATTTACATGTGTGTATATATAAGTTCTAAAAGTAGATAACACTGCAGAGTGTTGTTGTGTAAATATAAATATAACAATACGTATTTGTGTGTACACCCATATTTTTGTGTGTATAATCACACAAAAACATAAATGTGTGTGTATATAAAACATGTCTGTATACATTTGTGTTTATCCACAAATACAAATTGCCCAAAAATACACAAAGACATGAGTAACTTTCTTGCTGTTGTGGGGATTCCAGGTGATGCAAATGAAGCTGCACATAGTAGCACTGATTGCACAGAAAGGAAACTTCTCCAAAACTTCAGCACAGGTTGTGCTGGATGGTCTTGTGGACAAGGTTGGTGATGTGAAATGTGGAAGTAATGCAAAAGAAGCCATGACAGCAATAGCAGAAGCGTGTCAGTTACCATGGACTGCTGAACAGGTGAGTAAGCACCATAGGTGTTCTTTCAATAAGTAAAACTAGAAATAATATGTGGAGTGTCCTTTCCATCTGAAGAGTTAATCCTAAATCTTTCATTTTTTTCTGTTGCTGAAAAGTTGCTTGCTCTCAAGGTGGCTTCTGAGGTAGAATGAAATATATATTCCTATAAAAGTAGAAATAGAATCATCAAATGTTTTGAGTTGGAAGGAACCTTAAGGATCATTTAAGTCCTCCCCTGCTCTGCCATGGGCCAGGGATGCCTTTCACTAGTCCACGTTGCTCAAAGCCCCATTCAACATGGCCTTGCCTTGAACATTTCCAGGAATGGGGCATTCACAGTTCCCCTTTCAGTTTAAAGCCATTCCCCTTTCCTATCACTGCATGCTCTTGTCAAAAATTTTCTGGTAGGCTGCCTTTGAGTACTGAAAGGCTGCAAAAGGATCACTCTGGAGCCTTCTCTTCTTCCAGTTCTCTCAAGGTTTCCTCATAAGAGATGTTCTCTGTCCTTCTAATCATCTTGGTGGCCTTTCTCTGGGCTTCCTTCGGTGACCTTTCTCTGGGCTTCCTTCAACAGGTCTGTATCGTTTCTGTGCTGGAGACTCCAGAACTGGATGTAGTACTCTAGATGGGGTCTCCAAAGACCAGAGCAGAGAGGCAGAATCCCCTCCATTGGCCTGCTGGCCACACTGCTTTTGATGCAGCCCAGGACACAACTGGCTTTCTGGAATGCAAGTGCACATTGGCAGTTCATGTCCAGCCTCTCATCCACCAGCACGTCCAAGTCTTCTTTGGCAGGGCTGCATTCTCACTCTCTTTCCGTACCCCCAGCCTCTGCTGATACCAGGAATTGCCATGACCCTGATGGCAGCACCTTGCACTTGGCTTTGTTGAACCTCATGAGATTCCCCATAGGCCCAATTCTCGAGCTTGTCCAGGTCCCTCTGGATGGCATCCCGTCTTCCAGGCGTATTGACCTCATCACACAACACTGTTCATCTCAAACTTGCTGAGAGTGCACTTAATCCCTTTGAGTCATTGATGAATGCATCACATAGCACTGATCCCAGTACAGACCCCTGAAGTCCATCAGGACTCTGAGCCATTGACCAGTATTCTCTGGATGCAGCTGTTTAACCACTTCCTTATCCACAACAGTCCACCCATCAAATCCATCTCTCTGCAATTGAGACAAGTGTTGTGGGGGATCATGTCCAAGGCCTTACAGAAGTTCAGATAGATGGCATCTGTAACTCCACTGATGTGGTCACTCCATGACAGAAGGCCTTCTGTGGTGGTTGGTCAGGCAGGACTTGCCCTTGGTGAAGCTGTGCTGTCTCAGTCACCTTGCTGTCCTCTGTGTGCCTTAGCACAGCTTCTAGGATCTGTTCTGTGATCTTCCAAGGCACAGTAATAACGAGTAATGGATCAGTATCTCTCTTAATGCTGCCAGAGCAGGCATGCATCTGTAATAAAGGTGTCTTTGGCTGCCTTTAAGTGCTTCAGGAATTTCTGGGTCACCTCAGTTGCAATTTTTTTTGTGTTCTACTACAGTGACACAATTGCTTTTTCCTCTTATCTTGCTCCAACTTTTTCTGTTCACTTGCAATGCTCTGTGTATTTTTTCAGGTGTCTTCATGCCTTTATTACAGTGCTTTGTCATCTGTTTTGCCAGTGAAAATTTATACTTAACTCTCTTCTATTCCAGGTTGTGGCTATGGCTTTCTCTCAGAAGAATCCTAAAAACCAGTCAGAAACTTTGAACTGGCTTTCAAATGCAATTAAAGAGTTTGGCTTTTCTGGGTAAGTCTTTCAAGTAAATTGCTAAGAGAAACTTGAACGAAAATGTTTCTGATCTAGGACTAAGATTTCGTTCTTCATTGCAGCTCTTGTTCCTTTAACTCTGATGCTCGTCATCAGGTGCTCTTCCAGCTCTCACTGTGTCAATGAAAGCATCTGATATTACTAGTGCAGTAGGATGTGATTACATTACTAGATGCCTTATTCATCACCAGATCTTCTCGAGGAGTATTTTTCTTGAGGTGCTATAGGTGTGGCCTGGGCAAGGAGCTGTGGTGTTGCATTTCTGTTACACTGCTTGAATACACCTGCACCGTGGTGTGCCGTATGTTTTATTGTTAAAAAAAACAACCAACCTCAAATCTATGACAGCCTACAGAAGAGTACATGCCAGCATGCTTATTGCTTTCCATGGGAGATGTTTTTGAGACTGGTAACAGGGTGAAGGTTTAGCCAACAAATTAGCTGTCATATGTGGCACTGTGAGGGTAAGAAATGGATTCTCCACCAGAACCGGGGGTGGCATTCCTTAATTTTTAATCAGTCCCGTAACTGAATGTGGTCAAGCATATGTAAAACAGTGTACTGTTAAGAAGAAAATTTCCAAGCAGTGAAGACTTTGAATATCAATTAATTTCACTACTTGTGCAGTTACAATGCCTGCCTTAAGGTATTCTGCAGCTATTAAATGGATAGTAACGTTAAGTCTGGAAAGTAAACTCTTTTTTTCAGCAAATTCCCCAAAAAGAATGTATTTACAGCAGGGTAATCTGTGTGTAGATATGTTACTAGAACAACACTAAGGCTGCAAAGGTGGTACACAAGGTTCAGGAATCTAAACTTTCCTTTGTTTCTCTTGTAAATTTCTTTTTGAAATTTGTGCCTTTTTATGGGAGATCCTGAGCCTGACTAACAAAACAAAAGAAACCCCACAACAACAACAAACCCTCCGCTTTATTATGTAGCCGTGTTTCAGGTGCTTAAAGTTACTTTAGATTCATTCCTCAATATTTTAGTCCTAGCAGTTATGTACCGATGTAGTTCCAGAAACTTTCTAGCTGTAATAATAGTAGACTTTGATATAAATTGTTATGTTTACTGTATTGATTTTCATACATAGGCTATTCTCCAAACTGATCTCTTTCAGTAATTATTTAAATAGCTACTATCTACACTGTACCTGTGATAATATTTTATAGGTGTAGATATCTTCTGCATGTAAGCAAATAGTATGTCTGTCTCCAGGTATTTTTTTTCTCTAACATGATGATTTTGTTTTTTGGTGGTTTCCTGTGTTGCATTTTGCTTATGGGAGAAATCTTTTTCCCACAGACTGAATGTCAAAGCTTTCATTAGTAATGTTAAGACAGCTCTTGCTGCAACTAACCCGGTGAGTAAATTTAGAATGTTAATTCTGAATTATTATCAATCTTTATTCTGAAGACTTGAGCGCTTTTGTCCTTTTTCTGGTAGGCTGTGAGGACTTCTGCCATTACATTGCTGGGAGTAATGTATCTTTATGTGGGACCTTCTCTGCGAATGTTTTTTGAGGATGAGAAGCCAGCCCTTCTGTCCCAGATAGATGCAGAATTTGAAAAGGTATGAAGTGTCGCTCTCTTACTACCAACTGTTATTGAAACCACTTTAAAACTCCAGTAGCTGGAATCTGTAGTAATATTGTGGTCTAACCTGTGTTTTTGTAACTGAACTAGATTTTTTAAGGCGTGCATAAAAGTTGCAGTGTCATTCTGCCCAGCTGTGTCAGTAGTTAGGTTTTTCATTATGAACTTCAAAAGGTCCTGTTTGTGCTTGGGTACTAATGTTTTAGAAGTCTGTTGTCCCAAGCCAGTGCATTTGTATCATGCAAGTGGTTTCATTTTTAATGTCAAATGAAAAATTGTAAAATAGCTGTTTCTGATTTTTGTGTTGCTTGCAGATGCAAGGACAGACAGCACCAGCTCCAACCCGTGGCATTTCCAGGCATAGTGCGGGAGGTGGGGATGATGGTGAGGAAGAAGAACAGGAGGAGGTTGGGAATGATGTTGTGGATCTCTTGCCAAGAACAGATATTGGGTAGGTTTGAATTCTGTAGCCTGAAGAAATACTTTCACTGCAATTCAAAACTTTGTGTTTGTAAATGCTTTCTAAAGCAGACATCTGTGGTGCTGAAGCACTCAAATACTAGTAGGTAACTAGGAAAATGGACTTTTTACCTGTTTTTCTCTTGCAGCGATAAGATCACAGCTGAACTGGTGTCTAAGATTGGGGATAAAAACTGGAAGATCAGAAAGGAAGGTCTAGATGAGGTGACAAGCATATTAAATGAAGCAAAGTTTATACAGCCAAACATAGGAGAACTTCCAGCTGCTTTGAAGAGTCGTCTCAATGATTCCAATAAAATATTGGTATGTTTTTCAAAATCCTCTTTCAGCTGTTTCCACCTTAGAACTTAAGTTATTTATGTTTTCTGAACCTTGCTTATTACTTGGTCTGTTACAATATAATGAAATCAGCATTTGGAAAACAGTGTACTCTGTGTTTCTGAATCATATATTTGCCTATTTTTGTAAATATTTGCCTTTTTTATTTAAAAAAGCCTTTGAAGAAAGGAGTATCTACCTTTACTCTGTGTAATGTAAACAAATCTTATAAATGTTTGAATAACTGCTTCACTTGTGACACAAGTGAATTATCCCTTGTTTGAAAATATTTTTAGTTGAAATTTAATTTGCTCAGAATATGGAAGTATTTTATTTGTGTGATGAATTTGAAGTCTGAAACAGGTGTCATTAAGCAAGCATTCTGAAGGAAAACCCGAGGTATACAGCAGTGTTACTTTTCCTCATATAACTTGGAAGTTTTTTGTAACACTGTTTTAAATAAAACCTTTTTTTAATTTGTGTGCAGGTGCAGCAAACACTCAGCATTCTTCAGCAGCTGGCAACAGCAATGGGCCCCAATATCAAGCAGCATGTGAAAAATTTGGGGATTCCCATCATTACAGTCCTAGGAGACAGTAAGGTAGGACAATCGTCAAGATCTCTGCTTTTTGCGTATCTGATCTATGCCTGAAAGTAACTGTTGCTATTTGGGCTTGCTTTTGATAGATGGATGGCAGTTAAAACTTTTTTGGAAGCTTACAAATTTTTTTGAAAAGTTCTTGCTGAATGACAATGTATTATTCAAATACTAATTTGTACCTGAATATATAGTCTACTTGAGGTGTATTCTCCTGCTTGTAACTAAACCCAGTCATTGTCATAATTTGCCTTTTAAATGAAATGTGGTGAGTGTATGCCTATTTCTAATTCTGAAAGTACATGACCATAGGCACTGGACAGCTTTGCTTGGGAAAGTGCCTGTAGAACTTTTAGCATATCACTGTGGATTCCAGTGTACGTTGTTGTCACTGTATAGGAGTTGTGTGGGTAGGTACAAGATGCTCCCAACTGCCACTGAAGCTTGTATACTGTCAGTGTCGAGCTTGTCAGGATGATGCCATGTCAGAATCAAAGCTAGGACCAGGGGAAAGAGCTATTTGAAGCAATGGGGGAAAGAGGTTTGAGAAGGTGCCAATGTCTTGAGCCAAAAGTCACGGGCAGTTATCAGAGGTGCAATACTTCAGTTGTCTCTACTCTGAATGTGAGTAGGAAAAAGAGCAGAAGCTGGATCTACCTGTCCCAAACAGTGGACGACTAGGACTGGTCCTAGGCCTGGATAAAAAGACTTCTGTTTCACGTTGTGTTCTCTTTGAGTCTTTAAGAGTCTTCAAGAACTGAGATTTTACATGACTGTTGAATTCTTCTTTTATTCACCAATTATCTTGAGGTAACACCAAACTCCCGTTGTGAAGTTACAGAATTGTTTAGTTTGGAATTGATCCCATCTAGTTCCAACCCCACTGCCGTGGGCAGAGACACCTTCCAGTAGATCAGCTTGCTCAAAGCTCTAACTTGGTACTTCAGTTCCAAGTAGATGGTGTAAGGTTAAGACTAATTGTGATTAACTTACAGTGTTACTAAAATGCATACTATCAACATTAATTGTAAGAACTATAATGCTGACAGAAGATTGTATGTTCATTCAAATGCTTTTACAGTAGTAATTTTTTAAGTGCTGCAAGTGCAAGATTTATCTAGTTGACCAAAGTTATCCAGCTTTTGAAGATGAGGATAGTCCTTTTTGCACCCTACTTCAATATGTTTATGGTGGACCTAGTGAACAGTTGAGGAAAGTCAACAACTTGTAGCATGAGTGAAGACAAATTAAATTTGGGTGATGGGAACCAAGGTGTCAGAGAGGCTGATTTGTTTCTTTTCCTCAATGAGATTGAAGATGGGACAAATTATTTGCAAGGATGCACACTTCTTATGTACATACATGCCTGAGTGTTGCCTCTACACTTAATATTGATTCATACTAAACATAATTGAGTCTGTTGCATTACCAGCTTTTCTCAGAAATTTGGCCTATAGGAGAAAGTCATATATAGAGTCATGTCTGGACTGATAATGTTTTAAAGAACTGTGATTGATATGTATTCCATCTGGCTTCTCATAACTTCACACAGCTCTTTCAAAAAAGGATGCTGTTCTAAATTTTGCTTAAAAAAACCACTCAGTATGGAAATTGGTAGGTGTTAGAGGGCTTTCCCTGTTCCTGGCTTGACTTCTGCTCATGTGTATCCTAAATAAGAGTGCCTCTAATAGTAGGCTCTGTAACCCACTTGCCTTGATTTATGAATGTGCTGTCTGTTTTAAGCATTATGTGAATCACTAACATTATTTTTTAGCTTGTTTTAGAGTCAGGCTCCCAAAAAGCTATCATTTGACCCTCTTTATCAAACTTATCTTTAAAAAATTATGGTAGGTTAGTAGTGTCTGATTTGGTGATTGCTACATCTGATAGCATCATAAACCTAAATTCATCTGAATCTTAGACTTCTCTAGCAGTGAATAAAAAAAGAGGTTTGAAAGCCCATAATGTGAAAGCTTTTTCCTTTCGTAGGAAGGGTGACTGTTGCCTCTTCTGTTATAAACTTCTGACCCCTTTTTAGGTTTATTCTTCTTAAATCTTGTTCTTGCTGCAGAATAATGTTCGTGCTGCTGCACTAGCAACTGTGAATGCCTGGGCTGAACAAACCGGCATGAAAGAGTGGTTGGAAGGGGAAGACCTATCTGAGGAGCTCAAAAAAGAAAATCCTTTCCTAAGGCAAGAGGTAGGCTTCTGTCAAGTAAACTTGTTGTGTTGTGTCTAATCATAATAATCTTATGTGCTCTTATCTGTGGAGACTGAAATGACACAATGCTACAATTCTGTGAGAAAGCACGTAGCTGTGTCTGTGTATTGACATGAAATTGTTAAGCCTCAAAAGGTTAATAAGCTTTCTTCCTGCATGATAGCTGTCATTCAGACTTCAGTGCCTCTGAAATGAAACTTTTGTCTGTTTTGAGTAGCATTTTAAGTGCTAGTGTGTTTTCCCTGTAATTCACCACCAAACAGAACTGGAGGCATTAAAAGGAGCAGCTGAAATTCTGTTGATTTCAAAAGGAAGAAACAGCCTGCAGTTTTAAGAGACTATGCTTCAAGTTTTACAATAGCTGTGTATTAAAATACTGTACTTAATGTTTAATTTTTGTAATTGCTGACATCAAAGTTGTTGTTGGTTATGAATATTTGTCTGGAGAAAGTTTGGGGTAGGTTTTGCCTTCTCACACAGAGTTATGCAAGGGACTACTACTCAGAGTCTTGTGGCCTGACAGAGCACTACAAGCACTTCTTCAAAAACTTCTATTTTAAAACTTTTCTTTCAGCTTCTTGGTTGGTTGGCTGAGAAGTTGCCTACCCTGCGTTCTGTTCCTTCTGACCTGCTCTTGTGTGTGCCTCACCTGTACTCCTGCCTTGAAGATCGAAACGGGGATGTGCGCAAAAAGGCACAGGATGCCCTGCCCTTCTTTATGATGCATCTTGGCTTTGAGAAGATGGCAAAAGCCACTGGCAAGCTGAAGGTATTTCTGTCACAGAGATTAGATAATATGACCTTGAACAAGTGAATATTTACAAGTCACATTCACAGTCTTGTGATATGCTGTCCTGAGTCATGTAAGCTTGTCTGTAGTGAGTATTTTCAGGGAGACTGAAAATAGTATCAGGAGGCTGTGAGTTAGAGCTTTCTCTACTTCAAGAATGATTACTGCCACTACAGGTTTATCACTTCAAAAGCCTGATATTTACTCACTCTGCTTTTCTTCTGAAAAAAGTCTGCAGATAACTTCCATACCAGTTACTGTCCCAAGGTGTGCTTTTGTGCTCTGACTTCCAGTGGTTTGGTCTGGCTTATTGACCCCTCAGTGGAGAATAACTGTAGGGCATTCCACTGACTTCATAGGACCACTCACCTAGAACAGATTGCTCATTGGCATGTCGCCCCATAGGTCTTGCAGAGGAAACTTAATAAAAAAGGTGTTTTATCTCAGAACAAAAGTATCTGAGATCATTGTTTTAAGATAAGCATCCTGGAAGATGCTAAACAGAGAATAGCTTGTTTCAAACTATTGTTTTCCTTGTCTGTGGCTTGTATTGGAAAGATTAGTGATAGTCATTACTAAACTTATCTTTTCTTTTTTCCCCTTTTTATTCTGTAGCCAACTTCCAAAGACCAGGTACTGGCCATGCTTGAGAAAGCCAAAGCCAACATGCCAGCCAAACCAGCTGCCCCTGCTAAATCCTCTTCCAGAGTGGTTGGAGGAGCAGCTCCAGCCAAATTCCAATCTGCATCAGGTAACCTCTCTTACATTCTGGGAAACAGCTGAGAAACGGGTGGAGTTTGAAGCTTTTTGACATTCCAGAGCTAAAAACATAGTTAGCTGGTGAAGAGCATAGTTAGGGTTACAAAGAACTATGTAATCTAGTGAGTTCTCTCTGCAGTTCTGGTCTTTCTAGCTGTTGAATCAGCTTCCAGTGTAGGAGGATGCTTCCCTTCCACGCAACCATCTGTCACCTTCTATTTCAAAATTTGAAAATATCTACTTAAAATTGAAGTTAAAACCCATGGGCTGCAGGAGGATTTTAATATAATATCTTTTTAAAATGTTTTCACTTTTTTTACTTAGACCATTTCCTCAATGTAGTTTACTCTAGGGCAACTAGATTGCTTGTGCTGATGCAAAAGAGGGTAATGGAATTAGGGGACAAGTGATTTGAAGATGTAGTCCTGCCTTATCTCTCTGCTGGGGCTAGCTTGCCTGCTCAAAACAGGTGCAACTACAGCTCTAGACATTAGCCTGAAAAGTATATGTCTACATTTTTAAATTATTTGGAAAATGACAAAATTGCTAACGTGTGATTATCTTAATTATGAAAATTTTGTATGCTAACATGGAATTTAAGGAACCTCTTCTGTGGGTCTGAAGTCCTCAGACATCTAATGAGCATATTGTATCCATGAACAGAGTTTTTTCTGTCCTAAGAACAGAAAACTGATAACCTAAAATGGGTTTGTAGATAGCTTGAAATGGTCTATTGTTTCTCTAGCACTTGCTGATGATTTGGGGTCTAATACCATGGAATCCAAGCCTGATCCCAAAAAAGCCAAAGCAGGAGGACTCTCCTCTAAAACTAAGGTATGTCAGTTTCCTTTTGTATGAAAGCAGTTCTATGAAGTTAATAGCTGTGGTTTGTTAATGTATTACAGGTAGAAGAGCATAGTCCTTGAGCTCTGAAATGACAGGTGTTCCCATATCACTTACAGCATCCCCTCTTTTTGTCATTAGTTATTTATTTCTTATAGTCTGTATTGTCAAAAATGCAGTCTCTCTTAAATCTGCTTGGCCTTCTTGATTCTGGGCTACTGAGAATTCATTCTTAACACAGTTCCAGTGTTATATTTGAATGTTAATTTTGAACTCATATATAAAAAGAAATTTGTCTCTGCCTTCTAGTATGAAGGGTAAAATATTCTCAATCACAAGTACAAAGGGAAGGAATATCCTTAAAAGCATAATAATGTCAACTGATTACAGTTAATTTGTGGTTAGGTTTCTCTTTTGTATTACAGTATTTGTTTTTGCTATTAACTTTGAAGTTTACCCTATATGTATAACTAAAAATATCCCAAATTGTTCTACAGTTCTGTTGCCTCCATTGTCTGAAGTAGTGCTATAGCAAGAAAATTTCATGTAGGTCTATATTCATGGGAAGAATGAGCAAAAGAGGCCTTGAAGGATGGTGTAGATTTGCTGAAGTCAATGCAGTGTTCTGTGAGAGTTAGAACTCTGATGGTCGAGTTAAGGCCTTTCTGTGAATGTGTTAAAAGGTTTGGAATGGTAACTCCTAAGAGTAAATAGCTCTCTAACAACAAAGACTTTTCTGTGGCTTATTTACAGCAGTCAAATGTTAATAGCAATGTCTCCAAGGGTAATGCCAGTCTATCCAAAACTAATACAAGCCTCAGCAAAGGCAGTTCCAGTCTGACAAAGAGCCAGTCTATCAAACAGGTACCACACTGGGTTTTAGAGGTGTGTGTGGGTGACTAGCACACTGGGTGAGTGATGTGTCATATTTCACAGGATACTACTATGCACACTGTCATGGGTATTGCTTCCACAGCAGCAGAGCACATACTTTTAAAATTCTAATCAACATTTTCCTTTCAGCTTCTCTCTGGCTCTTTGTACATGTGGGCAGCATGAGGTTGGCTGGTATCTAATGCTTGCAGTTGCTGGGATTGAGGCATACATATGTCTTGTATTGCCTGTTAATGCTATGCTTTTTTCAGGGTGTACAAGGAAAGAAAGTGCTAAGCAAGCCTAATTTGAAGGAAGACGATGATAAATCAGGTCCTATTTTTATCATAGTCCCCAATGGGAAAGAACAGAGGATGAAAGAAGAAAAAGCTCTGAAGGTGAGAAAAATTGGAATGTATTTACAAGTTTTGAAGGAGGTTTTGTTTTTTTTTTTTAATATTACTTGTTAGTTTTTAATTTAGAATTAAACATGCTATGGCATGAAAGTGCTAGTTGCTGTCCATCTCTTGGATTGATCACCTGATTCTTCAGTTGGATTTCACAGGGCAGTATCTGGCTTACTGTGGTGTTTCTTTTCTGATGTCTACATTTTGTGCATTTATACACTGTTATAAAAGACTTTGGCTTTTATGACAGTGTCTAAATGCACAAAATTTGTGAAGTATCATTAAGCTTAGTCAACTGTTCTCAGGTACAATGTCAGAGGTCTAGGATACATTGTAAGTGTATATATACTTGTATACAAAATAACTATTTTGAACACCTGGGGCGGTCCCGTGGTGTAGTGGAGAGCACTCCGGTCTCCGACTACCACCCCCGGCAGTTCAATGCCTCCCTGCCATCCGATCCTGTCAGATCTCGGATGCCAAGCAGGGTCAGCCCCGGGCAGTACCGGGTGCTGTAGACAGTCCCAAGGACTTTCACTGTCACTGTCCAAGCTTGCTCGGCTGTGGCAAATGAACCTTAGGACTTAAACGGTGGGGCCAGTTCTGCGCATGCTGAGCCTCACCTAAAAAAAAAAATCCACTGCGCAGGCTCAAAGGGCACACCCACGGGGGCAGTGCCCTTCCCAAATCTTCGTTTGCGAAGATTGGCCATTAATTACTATTTTGAACAGCCCTGCTTAGCCATTTGTGAGGAAATTCTGTTGCTGAAAACATGTATGCTATTTGTAACTTGTTAGTAGATTAGGCCTGTCTGTAGCTTAAAAAAAATCATTTTAAGTGGTAATTTTTAAGATGATTAGCCTAAAAATAACCAGTCCACATGAAGAAAATTTTTCATGTCAAAGAAGGTGAGCAAACACCACTGATTTTTCCTATTACTTACTGTCAATTAGAAGACTTTGAAAACAGATTCTAAAGCAGAACTAAAAGACGTGGAATCAGCAGAGTGGTTTAGGAGAAGAGTTACTGCTTGCTTTGAGATATTGCTGCCTTTTACAGGTGTTGAAATGGAATTTCACCACTCCCCGTGATGAATATATTGAACAGCTAAAAACTCAGATGTCCACTTGTGTGGCCAAATGGCTACAGGATGAAATGTTTCATGCAGACTTTCAACACCACAACAAAGCACTGGCTGTTATGATTGAGGTGAGTTTGGATCTGTAGTAGTAGATGATGTTCTATAAAATTATTCTCTGCTATGAAAGATTCTGCTTGAATTGAAATCAAATGGGAATTCTCTGAGGAGTCAGGAGTCACTGTACTGTGAAGTTGAAACCTAAACATATATAGAAAAAGTTTTCAGAGGTATGGTGAATTTGGCACTAATACTGTTTCTTGGGGGAAAGGAAAACTTCCTCACCACTTAGAATTACAGAAAAGCCATATATGTTAAAAGTGAGTACTTACAGTTCTAAGAATTGACCAATAGTGTAGACTATCTTATCAGACAGCTTATTCTTTGTACTTTTCTTTAACAGTGTGGGTATGTGATTGTGCATAACCTTTTTTTTTTCCCTTCAAGCACTTGGAAAGTGAAAAAGATGGAGTCATCAGCTGCCTGGATTTGATCTTAAAATGGGTTACCCTGCGGTTCTTTGATACCAACACAAGTGTTTTGATGAAAACACTTGAATACCTTAAATTGCTTTTCAATTTGCTGAGTCAAGAAGAGTATCACCTCACTGAAAATGAAGCATCCTCTTTCATCCCGTATCTTATCCTAAAGGTGCAATTTGTTTTACAGAAGCTAACCTTATTTTTCATGAGGAATATAGCAGGATACCATCAAATACTGCAATATGCTCATTCTAAATATTTTGAGAATGGAGTTGAATCTAGCTGGCAGCTAGTCATGAGTGGTGTTCCCCAGGGCTCAGAGTTGGGATCACTGTTTATTTTCATCACTGTCTATTTTCATCAGCGATTGGGCAGGAGTGTCAGTCTGCTGGAGGATAGGAGGGCTCTGCAGAGGGATCTGGGCAGGCTGGATCAATGGGTCAAGGCCAGTTGAGTGAGATACAACAGATTTTTAGCCTGGAGAAAAGGAGGCTTGGGGGAGATCTTGGTGCTCTTTATAACTACCTGAAAGGAGGTTGTAGTGAGGTGGGTGTTGGTCTCTTTCTTGCCAAGTAACAAGTGAATAGGATGAGAGAAAATGGCCTCAAGTTGTGTCAGCAGAAGCTTACATTGGATATTAGAAGAAATTTTTCACCTAACAGCTGGTGAAGCATTGGAACAGGCTGACCAGAGAAGTGGTTAAGTCTCCATCACTGGAGGTATTTAAAAATGTGTAGATGTGGCACTTAGAAACCTGCATATTTCCTTTTAAAAGACATTGACCAAAAAGGAATTTTGCTTGAGAATAGTTCTGGCTTTGCTAGCATTATTTAGAATGGTCACCAGTACCATGAGACTGTTTAAAAGAGTCTGTATTTCTTCCCTTCTGTTTATTCATTTTCCATTAGGTAGGAGAACCGAAAGATGTCATCCGCAAGGACGTGCGTGCCATTCTGAACAGGATGTGTCTCATCTATCCAGCCAGCAAGATGTTCCCTTTCATCATGGAGGGGACAAAATCCAAAAACTCAAAACAACGTGCAGGTGAGAAATGGCAGGTTGAACTGGGCCTGTGAAATTTGTTTGGTTTGCATCTTGAAAAACCCAGCATAAGAATGCCGGCTGGGATTAGAGATTTGCCTGCATATGGCATTTAATGCAGATATTTGTAAGTGTTTACAGGGATCAGATTTTAAAGTATCATATTGCTTTTTATTTTTGGTGTCTTTACACCTTCCAAAGATGAGCAATCTCTCCAGTTGCTATCAGTATTAAGATTGTGTCTCCCTTGAGTAGGCTTGTTTTCTTAGTGCTGGGGAGAAGACTGGCAATACTATTGTCCTAGTCACCTCGGAAATCCATTAATCTAATCAAGAAATGTCTCTACATTGCACACCTGTCTCACCACAAGTAATGTCTGTAATAACGTTATGGTGTTTGAACTATGAACAACTTCCTAGTTGCCTTGAAAATATCCTGGTATAACCAGGAAGTGAAACTGTATACATAACATGGCATTGCAAGCTCACAATTGTCTAAACTACCTAGATACGAAGTTAACTATAACATTGCTCGTATACAGTAATGGGAAATATTTGAAGGGTATAGGGGTGACTAACAGCTTTTAGATACTCTGTGTGAAGTAGTCTGGACCTGTAGTTTACTTTTATTCATCAATACTTACTATTTATTCATCCCATAAGTCACCTGGAGTATATCTATCATCAGCTTTATGATTGACAGTTCTCTACAGTGACTGTGCAGGTTGTGCAAGCAACAGAAATTGAGAGGGCTCTCTTTCCACCAGCTTTCAAATTGAATGTGTGTTATTTTCTTTGTTTAGAATGCTTGGAAGAGCTTGGATGCCTGGTTGAATCGTATGGCATGAACGTATGCCAGCCAACTCCAGGGAAAGCCTTAAAAGAGATGGCAGCTCATATTGGTGACAGGGACAACACGGTGCGCAATGCTGCGCTGAACACCATTGTGACTGTCTATAATGTTCATGGCGACCAAGTGTTCAAGCTGATTGGAAACGTAAGTATAGCTGAATGTAAGATTATGGAGGGAGTTGGAGTTTGGGTAGTAGCTTTGGTTTGGTTTGGTTTTGAGGTTTTTTGTTGGAGGTTTTGTATTTTTGGCAAGGTTTTTTTTTCAAATCCTTACGCTTTTGTCAAGGATTAGCACTGTTCTGCTTGTCATGGTACATCTTGCTGTTGGCGTCAGGATTATTTTGCAGTTTCAAAACTGTTAGAGGATCTGTGGTGCAATAAGTGGTTTGGATAATTCTAGATTGTGGGATATATGAAATTATAAAACAGTTTGAGAAGGCACCTTAAGGATCATTTAGGGCCAACCCTGCTGCCATGGCAGAGTCGCTTTCCAGTAGACCAGGTTGCTCAGAGCCCCATCCAGCCTGGCATTGAACACCTCAGGAATGGGGTATCCTATTCCAGTGCCTCAGCCACCCTCATAGTCAGGACTTTCTGAACCTACACTCTTTCATTTTAAAGTAATTACCGCTTGTCTTACCACTATGTGCTATCCTTTCCAGCTTTCCTGTAGGCCCCTTTCAAGTACTAGAAGGCTGCTAAGAGGTCTCCCCAGACCCTTCTCTTCAGCATACTGAACAACCCCCAGATCTTAGCCAGTTTTCGTACCAGAGATGTACATAACCTGAGTATGCATAAATGAAAAACAAAACCAGAAGAAATGAGGAAAACACTGACTTTCATGAGAATTAAGTTGTTTAGATATGTTTATACATTGTTAATGTGTGCTCTTCTTTTTTTTTTCTTTTTCCAACTTCTTGAAAGGTTGACATTTAATGTGACTCTAGTTTTCTCTGGTAACCATTTCCATGAGAATTAATAGTACATTTTCATTAACATTTTAGATTCCTATCTTAATTCAACTACTGTTCAGAGTACAGTCTGCCTCCTCCTCAGCTATGTATAGTCCATTTGCTTTTGGATTTTCAAGATTAAGAAAAGAACTTTATAACCATGACTTTCTGAACTTCAGTATGTGCCATCTAAAATGTATGGGTTCTCAGAAAGGTTTCCAAATCATAGGGATGCTGGAGAGTAGTTCTCACAAAATTGTCATGCCTGCTTTTGTTCAAATGTAATTCTTGGTAATCTTTGGTCCAGTAGGTAAATATGAATCTTTACACTGCCTTAGTTGGAGCATTACTCTGGATGATCTTGTGTTCAAATTGAATTATGAGTACACTGAACAGGACAACAGTCAGAAGGACTTGGGGTCCAGAGTGTTAAAGCACTGCCTGATCTCTTAATAGGGAATATAAAAAGGTTGGTGGGGATTTTTCGGGTTTTTTACTGCAACACGCACAACAGTTGGAAACACCTGATAGTACTGTAGCTTGAATTTAAGATTAATTCTTTGTTGAAAATTATGTGGGCTAGAAATAACTATATTTGGTATTACAGCTTGTAAGTATGGGTTAATTAGCTCTAGAAGTAACATCTGACAATCCAAAGTGGCCCTGTTAGTTTGCTGCTAGGTGGTAGCATTGACAGTTCTTACCTTGGTAACAAAGAACTTCAGTCAGCAGCAGTAAGTGATATGCATCCTATAGGTGACCTAGATTTCTACAATTAGTACAGCTGGAGTTGAGTGAAAGCATTGTGTTACAGCTTTCTGAGAAAGACATGAGCATGCTGGAGGAGAGAATAAAACGGTCAGCCAAGAGACCCTCTGCTGCTCCAGTGAGACAGGCAGAGGAGAAACCTCAGCGCACTCAAAACATCAGTGCTAACGCTGGCATGATGCGGAAGGGACCAGCTGAGGACATGTCCTCCAAACTCAAGTATGTAGTGATGGGTATGGTCTCTGCCCTGCATAGTGTGTGTGCTAATATCATGTCTGACAATGTCACTTTAGTTCTTGTATCATCATCTTTGCATGTTGTGAAGATCAGCCAAATAATCTATATCAAAATGTCTGAAACTTTTTTGTCTTGTCTGTCTTGAAATCTTTCTAAATGGTCTTGTGCCTTTTTTCACTGCTTCTCCATGGACAGAATTATGTATCGCACTTATAGGATGTAAGTACTGCCCACTAACCCCTTGGTAGCAAGGCTCTCGTGTCTTTCGATTTCTATCCCAGTCATCCCTTCCTGAGGGTGACAGGTTTGCCATGGCTAGTTCTAGGTTATTTACAGGTCTCTGACATAAAGAAAAGAAACCAAACATACAGTTCTGTCAAGGTGACTAGACAGAGCTGCAGACAGACCTGGCATTTTCACATTAAGTAACTGTTCAAAATATTGGAAGACCTTCCAATGGGTTACATTGAACTTTTTATTGGTTGGATCCTGTTCTTAACTTATACAGTAAACGTAAAGCACAGAACTGGATAAGCATGTGTGCATCATAGAGCCTGGGGCAACAGTACCAGAAACAAAAAGCTCAGAAACTATTCATTGATGCCTGATTTTGGAGTAGAACTCTATGTTGAGAATTAGAATATTTCCTTGAAAACTCTAGTATGCAGCACAAGTCATGTGGGTTGCTGGGAGTCTTAGGTTTTAGAGGGAGCTTGCAAGGTTGTTGTATACATATGCATCCTGTCCATCATTAAAAAGGCAAGAGATAAAAGCCATGCTAACCTTAAAGCTATATTCATTAATACTAGTGTAGACTCCACTAGTTATCTCAAACCATTGCACACCTGGCCCAGGTGCAAGGGGTCTTGTTGTGGGTTACAGGAGGAAGCAGGAAGGCACATAACTAGCAGCTGCTCTTCTGGCCTACAAAAGTGTGTTTTACTAATGGCTAGGGGAAGGGCGGAGGGAGTTATTAGGGGACCTAAATATAATCAGAACTTAAAAATTTGTGCTATTCTGAGAGCTTTAAGGCTACCAGTGGATGCTGGTGCTAGTACTCTTGCCTCTTGTATATGTGTGATAAACACCTCTGTCCTGGTTTCTGTAGCCAAAATCGCAACATGGGCAGTCACTCTGAGACAACACATACAGTTCCGCGGGAATTTCAGCTGGATCTTGACGAAATTGAAAATGACAACGGAACTGTCAGATGTGAGATGCCAGCACTTGTGCAGCACAAACTAGATGACATCTTTGAGCCAGTCTTGATTCCTGAACCCAAGTGAGTTGAGTTTTAACTCCTAAGTGAAACCAACAAGGCTGCTAAAAACTTCTGTGCAGCTGAATTGACCGTGCTAGTTTCTACATTCGGACTTGTTTACATAAGAGGGTAGTGTCAGCTAGTTTGAAGAGATGTCAAAACAAAGGTCTGTTACGCTGTTCTGAAATCTGGAGAGTAGTTATTTCTAATGAAAAACCTGAGTTCTACTTATGTGTTTTTACAGTAAAAGAATCTTGAGTTTGTAAATATGTCATCAGTGTCCTTACAAGTAGTGCAATACATATTTTAATAAGAATAATTCCTTCCTTGGCTTCCTTTTCTCTTGTCTCTAAATCATCATTGAAATGTAGCAGTTAAGTGTGAATTACAGTAGCTCTCCAAAAAGTAATGATCTGTTTTCAACTGTTTAGAATCCGTGCTGTGTCCCCGCACTTTGATGACATGCACAGTAACACAGCTTCTACTATCAACTTTGTCATTTCCCAAGTAGCCAGTGGTGACATAAATACAAGCATTCAGGCTCTGACACAGGTAAGTGAATTAAGGTAGCAACTAATCACACTGTATTAAAGTGCTTACCTGCGAGGGTGATGAGTTGCACTGTGGTGGAGCAATCACGTCAGGTGACGTGGGCTCTGCTCAGAATTTCCCTGATGACAAAGCTAAGTGCACAGGGGCCATCTGACTCGCTTTTGCAATAGAAATTCCACTTCGAAGATATAGAATAGACTTAGCATTTTTTCATGTGTGCTTCTGTGTTTTCTCTTTGGTTTTGTTGAGTTATTTGTGCTATGAGCTTGAAAAAGCCAGTTAGTCAGTGAGACTTAATTTTTAATGTAAACTGTTTTATAGGTCCTCAGCAAAAGGATTGTCCTGCCTCATAGTTTTCAAATGGTTCTAGTGTGGTTTTAACTGCTTAAAAATTTTTTGTCCAGGAGATTTCATAAAGCTGTTAATTCCAGAATCTGCAATAGTAGCAGGTAGTGTTTTCACTTGTGTGTAGGACAGGATTGCAGTTCTCTAAAAGATCAATAATTGTTTGTTTTGGGATTAGTAATACAGGTCTGTGGCTACTGATGTCAGGTGAGAGCTTAGCGTACAAGTGCCTTGGCAAAGCACTTGGTCAGGGCAAGACCCCTCCTACAGAGAAGTTTTTAAATTACTGTTATTTGCTCTGTTTGCATTATGTTGACTTTACTAGAGTGTTTTGTTTTTAAATCTTAGATTGATGAAGTACTCAAACAGGAAGACAAAGCAGAAGCTATGTCTGGCCACATTGACCAATTCCTGATAGCTACATTTATGCAGCTTCGGCTAATCTACAACACACACATGGCAGACGAGAAGCTGGACAAAGATGAGATAGTCAGACTTTACAGCTGCATTATTGGGAGCATGATCACGGTAAGGCTTTGACATAAAAGGGGAGGTGAAGAGCAAATAACTTCTGTGCAGAAGTTCCAGGAGAATGGAATGTCTGTCCTATTCCTAGGTTAATTACTACTGAGTCTTTTTTATGAAGGTTTGTGGCTAACTATCTCCTCACCAGTACCCTTTTTGAGAGGACATGGGGAATGAGAAATTGGGGAAGAAAGTCTCTCTGTTGCTTATGCAGAATAAAGCCACTGTCGTACTTATATTAAGTTTTGGTTTTAATATTCCTTACCTTTTGAGTGCTGAGTTGGTGGCCTAAATATTTTCAGAAGTCATTTAGTAGAAATAGCTTTCTTCAGAGTTGTGTTTTGACTCTTTAATGTTGTGGGAAACAGGGACATGTCTTGGTTAGGCAATGTAATCTAGAGAAATCCCTATATTAAAGGATCGTGTGGAGGAAAAACTAATACTGTCTTCAATCTGTAGCTATTTCAGATAGAGAGTCTGGCTCGAGAGGCCTCCACTGGTGTGCTTAAAGACCTAATGCATGGTCTTATCACATTAATGCTGGATTCTCGGGTTGAAGACCTTGAGGAGGGTGAGCAGGTCATCCGATCAGTCAACCTCTTGGTAGTGAAAGTTCTGGAGAAGTCTGACCAGACCAACATCTTGAGGTATATCATGAGAACTGCATCATTACTGCTTTTCTATGCCTGTTCTTGTGTGTTCCCTTGAATGGCTGAGTTTGTTACTCATTCTGTGAGCAAAGACAGAATGTCTGTAAAATCATTCAGTTAGCTGATAAAGAATTATCAGATTGTCAGTGATGATCAGAATTTGACTGCACAATCTGCACAGCTGGAGGCAGGCTAAACAAACCAGCTTAGTATGACTCTATATACTTTGAAGTTCAGCAGACTGCCTCTTAAATTCTTGTAACATACTAGAAAGAAAGAAAGCTGTTACACAACATGATGTAAACGGCTGGATTAGCCTCAGTTTCTGGTGTGGTGTTCTGGCATGAGTTGACTTTTTTTTTTTCCTGTGTATAGTACTTTTTTGTGTAACCTTTTGTAAATTTACTCCTGCTAGTGCTTTGCTTGTTTTGCTCCAAGACAGTCTTCTAGCAACAGCCAGCTCTCCTAAGTTTTCAGAACTTGTCATGAAGGTGAGCCTTTAATAGAGATTTTGAACTTACTTGGTTTATCTGAATCATCTTGGCTGAAAGAACAGATACAGTTAAAAAAAATAGTGGCTGTAACTTGAAACACTTCTTATAGCTCTTACAATTATATACATCCTTATTAGATGTCACATATAGGGACTTCCTGAATGCCAGGAGGGAGGTTAACACGTGCTGATAGTTTCCAGAAACTTGTGTACAGTAATGCAAAGTCCATCCTGTTACCTGCTGGGCTCGTTTGCTTGGGCACAGCACTGTACTATGGATTCAAACAGTCCCAGGCTGTAGCTGATTTGTATTTTGTCTTCTCCAGTGATAGGTAGAGTGAACATGCAAATGTCTGCATTTAAAGCATGAGTGTGATCTTTTCTTACCATGCAACACGGTTTTGTAACTCACATGATTTAAAGACAACTTAGGCATTCTTCATGAGGTTAAACCTAGAGAGCTTGTGCTGCATGTTGGTGTACATAGTATTATCTGCTGAAATTTCTTCAAGCAAAGCTTTCAGTCCTGCTGTAGGTAGAGAAGTCAGCACTGCATTTATTAATCAGCTCCAAAGAAAGATCTGGATACTGTACAGCTAGTTACAAAGAGAGAGTATGTACCAGTGCAAATATAGCTTCAGCAGACAGACACTGTGTGCCTGGTAGCGAAGTGACTCAGTGTTGTGTAATCTCTCCTTATGTAATTGAATGCATTTTCCTTGAGTTGTCTTGCTTAAATCAGCCTCTCATTCCAGTGTCTTTGGAGAATGGTACGTCTTCTTCCGGAAACCATTAATAGCATAAATCTGGACCGCATTCTGCTGGATATCCACATTTTCATGAAGGTCTTTCCCAAAGAGAAGCTGAAGCAATGTAAGAGTGATTTTCCTATAAGGACACTGAAGACTCTGCTTCACACCCTGTGCAAGTTGAAAGGGCCCAAGGTCAGAGCAATCACTAGTCATGTACTTTCCAATTGGATGTTCATGCACTGTCTGAAGTTTTTCCTTATTTTTTTTTTATTTATTCCCCTTTGTTCTCATTTTAGATCTTAGATCATTTAACAATGATAGACAACAAAAATGAGTCTGAACTAGAAGCTCACCTTTGTAGAGTAATGAAACACTCCATGGACCAGAGTGGAAAATCTGATAAGGATACAGAAAAAGGAGCTTCTCGCATAGTAAGTAAAGAAAATGTGTTAGTAGGGAAAGGGGATGTAAGGCAATTTATGTAAGAAACAAGCTTAATTTTGTGTTTGTGGAATATGAAGTAGTAATTGCCTTTCCAACATGCAACTAATGTTGGCAATAGTCTTCTAATTCCCTTGTCTTTTATGGCTGTTTTGGGAACTTGCCATGAGTGCTTACATGAGTATTCTATGCACATCCAAGGATGAAGTGATCTCCAGGACATTCAAGTGTGCAGCATAGGTTTCATGCTGCCTGATAGTGCATCTGTTCTCAAAAAGCAGTCAGTCTTACAGCTTGATGATGCCCTTGCTCTCATTCTGTGTAAACAGTGGCTATGTAGAACGCTGATCACTTGAAGATTTTCTTTGTCGTGGAAGCTCTGTATCCAGCTAGCAGATCTGAAGGTGGTCTAGGTTTGTCTGACTTCCATCTGATTTTATTCACTTAGTTTTAAAAGTCTCCTTTTGTTTATTTACTTAGGAGGAAAAGGCTTCAAAAGCCAAAGTTAATGATATTTTGGCAGAAATATTTAAGAAGATTGGCTCAAAGGAGAACACAAAGGAGGTGAGTGCTCCCTTCCTGCAACGAACATCAGAATCCCTCCTGCATCGGACATTAGAACGTTGTACACTGCAGTTGTAGTAATACATAGAAACTCTTCTCTCCCAGGGTCTGGCAGAGCTGTATGAATACAAAAAGAAATATTCTGATGCAGACATTGAGCCCTTCCTGAAAAACTCCTCTCAGTTCTTCCAGAGCTATGTGGAAAGAGGTCTCAGGCTGATAGAAACAGAACGGGAGGGGAAAGGACGCATTGCTGCTTCTACAGGTACGTGTTATAGCAAAATTGATCTATTTATGAGAAGCAGAGATAGAAGAATAGTTATGTGTCTCCTGGGAGAAACTTATATTTGTGGACGTTTATGGGTTTCCAAAGCAAGCGACGCATTTTCTTGGTGCTTGTGTTGGCTCATGAGGCGCTATTTGCAGGGACTGTGCATTCTTTGTTTGCAAAAAAAGAAGTTACATCCACATGAAATGTAGAAAATACTTGAAAAGCTTGGTAAACAAGTGGTTCTAATATGTATCCTGTAGTGGGTTGAACATTAGCCCATGTTTTCATGTGACTGGTATCCAGAATTGGTTCTGCAAGGTGTATAGCTGGTTTATAAGAGTAGCAGCTGTCAGATTCTCCATCTACAGTCTGACCAAAAAGGTGCACGAGGCTTTTTGAAAATATTATTTACTATGGAATTGGAAAGTATTTTAAATAATTTGAACTGTTTCTGTAGCAGAATTTGTGATGACCCCTTTCCAGTCTTTTTAATTGGATATTTTTACTGTACAACAGTTTGTTAGTGAGTCTTTTCATTGCAGATAAGTACAAATGAGTATGTAATGAATATTAGGGAGGGAATGTGACAAGTTTTTAGTTGACAGGAAAAACTGATACACAGTCTCTGAAAACTAACTTTGGTTTCTTTCACATTTCATGGTGTCCTGTGAGATTTTGGTCTTTTTTCTTCTATTCTTCCTTTTCCCGCTCTTGTATTGTAGATTACTTTAGGAAGATAATGAGGTTCTTTCAGAACCTCTTAAATGTGTCCAACTAGGTAGGTCAAAAAATTCTACCATTTCATCCTAAAAGTCTGTGCAATCGAGAAATTAGTATAGCAGTTTTCAAAATTAAATTTGTGCCACAATTTTCTTTCTTCCCCTCCATAACTATAATTTTGATATAATAAAGGGTATTGTTCCATATTGCAACAGTGCTTTATTTAGAGTAAAATGTAAGTCAGTATATTGAAAGTACAAATGCTTAACCTTAATTCTTCTTTTATCTATTTTAAGTACCCTTGCAGTAAATTAGTGAAAACAAATCCTTGTCCATGCTAAGTCTTAGAATTTGCAATTCATTTCATAATGGAAAAGCTTTTTTCATCATGTAAATTCCTTTTCTAGTCTTTTGGTGGGGAAGCTTTAAAATCCTTGCTGCATGCCTTCCAGAAATCACTCTTTGTGACTGAATTGGAAGAAAAAGCTTTAAATTACACAAATGAAGAAGTAAAGAAGGGTTAGAATCAGTGGTAAGCCCAAAAGTAGTACTAAACTAGATGATGACAGAAGACTCCAAATATTTCCCTCCCTGCCAGTTGCTGAGTTCATTCTATCGAATCTCTGATTATTTACTGCTGATCCACATCAGCATCTTCCTCTACTCCCCCTGTTGCCTTCAGCTGTTGGCCTTGGCACTTCTGGAGCTGCTCTGCAGCCACTTCTTAAATTTCTTAAAATCTTTTCTTGGTTTTCAACTGTCATTCTTGCAAGGAATTGGAGGGGCTGATGCATCTGTACTAGCAAATGCAAATAGCTTGGTAGCTTTAGGTTGGTTAGTTCTTCATCCATTGCTTCATATTTCAGGGAACTGACCAAGAGGCTTACATTTTTTTGATGTTTCTATTTGTTTTTAACTTTACTTCCTTCTTTCCCCTCATCCTTCAGGAATTTCTTCTCAGATGGAAGGAACATGTGTTCCTGTGTCTACCCATACTGTATCTTCATCTATAGGAAACACAAATGGGGAAGAAGTTGGGCCTTCAGTATACTTGGAAAGACTAAAAATCCTCAGGCAGCGTTGTGGCCTTGACAATGCAAAGGTATTGTACTTGTCAACACTTGTAAATCTCCTGGGGAGGAACTTGATTTGTACTTTTTTATTTTAAGAATTCAGATGATTGTTTTCTCTGCCAAAGGCAGATTCCAATCAGAATTTATGATCTTTCATTAGAGTGCATGTCCTAGTTACTCACTACATGTCACCATGCCTTAGTATAAATGGCTTTAAACTCATTACTTGGCCAAGTAGGCTTAAGTTTCAATCCACTGTGTCTTGCAGCACTGATGTATATGCAGGTTGTTTCTACAGCCCTGTAGTTTGGGTAGTTCAGTCTCTGCAACAACCTAAGCGCTGAATCAAAACTTTGAAGTTGTCTCTATTTTGGGTGCATGGATGCTGAGGCACAGAAATGCTGAATGACCTTAGTAGTTGAAACCTGTGGACCAAAATCAGTGATTCATGTATTAGGAAGCTAGTGCCAGTTACTGCAATTTGCACTTGGCCATGTAAGAAGTGATAACCGCTCTGGGAATAGTTATCCATGTACATCGCTGTTTTAACTTGCATATCAGCTCACAGCTCTGAGGAGGGGACATGTTTTCTAGATGATTGTAGCAAGTAACTCAGATGGAAATATCAATTGGTAAAAAAACATTGAATGGAGATTTTCAGTCTTTGGCAGGGTTGATCTTGCCAATAAATTCAAGTTTCCTCTTCTCATTCCTCCAGAAAATTCATTGTCTGTTGATGCTGCATATAGGCATGGACTTTCTTCTTGTGGTGTTAAGAATTCAGGCTGTTTAAGATTCTGTCATTCTCTCTCGGTAAAATATTTGTCTGCATTGAATTTTTTAATCTTTAAATACTGTAATTCCTTTGTGCCCCTACTGACGTGAACCACTCAGATGATAAGAATTGAGTATTTTAGTTAGCTTTGCTCAGTTCTGACTTTAGTGCTCCAGATTCACTTGTGTTGCAGTGGTCCTTCCCTTTCCTCTATTTTTACTGTTTCCTGTAAAGGTGAAAAGCCATTGATTATGATTCACACCTCTTACATAGTGTTTACCACAACATGTCTTAACACTTCACTTTCCTCCCTTGTAGCAGGAAGACAGACCCCCTCTGACGTTTCTGCTCTCTAAACCCACACTCCCTACGGTTGCATCTTCTACAGACATGCTTCACAGTAAGCTCTCTCAGCTCCGGGAGTCCCGGGAGCAGTACCAACATCTGGACCTGGACTCCAATCAGACTCATTCCTCTGGCATTGGAACTACCCTGGCTTCACCCTCTTCTGCAGCAGCCAATATTGATGACTTGAAAAAAAGATTGGAGAGAATAAAAAGCAGTCGCAAATAGAGATGCAAAAGAGACAGTATTGCTGTTGCTTGGGGCTGTCCTCAGCTTTAGTTTACTAAACTAGAAGTCTTCATAGTTAAATGGCCTCGTTTAGGCCTCATGTATACAAACTGGTTTATGTAAAAAACAGTGGATTTTGGGGGTTTGAGTCATTGTGGCACAAGTATTTGTATATACTCTGCTTCTCAGTGAGCATCTCTTTGACAATAGAAGGCTGTCTGTGTATTAGTTTTAGTGTACAGACCTGTAAACAACCATTCTCTTTCTCAGAGTAGTTTCTCATAACTTGGGGGTTTTATTTGTAAAATTGTCTTTAAGATTTTTCCTAGTTCTTAATTTTTAGCTCTTTAGTGCTTTCACTTTTAATTTTGTGAATTCTTCTCCATGTAATCCTTGAACTGTTGATTCTGTATGGACACATGGCATGAAGTAACTAATTTAAGTGTCTTTTGTAAATAAAGTTTGCATTAACGATACCAGCCTCTGTAGGAACAGCAGCAACTGCTGGTTAGAGGTCACTCTACTCCTGAATATTAGTGATTGGGCATCTAGAAACTGAACTAAGCTATTCTTGACATGAACGTTGGGGTTTGGTTATATGATCAGGAAGATGAGTGGAAATATACTATCTGTGGGTGCAATCCTGAGACTTTGCACTCTTACTTCTAAGAGCAGCAGTTCATTTTTATATAGTTCCTTCATTTTGTTTGGGAGTATGTTTCTGTAACTTGAGAATATTTAGTTTGCTGAAATGCTTATTTTGAATTATCTAGTCCTTGTGATGGCTTTACCCAGATTAAGTGTGTTCCAGCTGAAGGAGCTTTCTTTGAGGAAGCCTGCTGCTGTTTATATGGAATAGACTAGCAGTGATGTACAGTCAGTGGGCTCATTTATCCTGATCTCATTTGGTTAAGCAGTCTTCCTCTTGCAGGTAGACCTCACCACTGCACTCTTTTTGCTCTTAAACATCTGATGTCAGCAAACTCGACTATTTTGTGTAACTAAGACATCTAGAAGTGCTAGTCTGAAAAAGGTGTAACCACTTTTTTTTACGAGTAATTAGCCTTTTTCAGAAGCTGCAAACATGAAGATTAAGACAGACACGCTGTATCCTTTCTAGCCCTTTCATTTCTAGGAAGGTGATATGCTTTCACCTTACTACTGCACTTCCATGTGAGAACTGGTTGCAAAGCATACATTGCATGTCTGTTCTGTAGCTGGAACAGTTACTGAAGAGTTGGACAGGCAGGCTTAAAATAGGACACTTCTGCTCTGGATTTTAATCTGTTCCATGTAACTGCTGCTTTTGTTGTTTGCTCTGTGGAGCAGTGAGCAGTCGCTGCATTAGGCCATTACTGAAACTGCCTTGCCTGATTACAGTAACAATGTGGCTTTAAATTAGTACTTGTACAACAGATCTATGCCAGAGCTTCTGCAAATGTCTGAAAACTTTCACAGGCCCCCTAGACTGGGGTTGCACTTGGCACGTTGCCGCTTGGTGCTTAGGGTGAGTTTGCACACTGCAATAGCAGGGGACTCGCGAGCGTTCTCCATCCTGTGTGAATTGATACGATGCCATTCATTGCTCCACTGCCTTCATTTAGTAGTTGTAGTCTCCTCTCATAACCTGAAATGGGCATGCACTTTCTTGTGGAACAGAGCTCTGTTACAAGTGGAGGTTTGGCCCTTATTGCTAAGTGCTGAGGTTCTTGTGCACTTAAACGGGCAGTTTGTGAATAGTTTGTGTTGGCTGGCACGAGAGTTACTGCCACTACCTCTCAATTACTAGCTGCTCTCTGAAACTTAGTGACATTTAAATTAATCCAAATGTTCCTTGACCATATCCAGCAGACATTCTGAAGAACTATTTGTTAATTAGCTCAGGATGTTAAAACAGCAATGCCTGCAAATCTGTATAAACTATTTTAAATTTGAAGCTGAATTGGAAGTGAAATACAGGAAAAATTGAGTAGCAGAAGATATAGTTGCTTTTTCTGAATGAGTTTTTTCCCTGTATCTTTGTAGTGTTTGGTTGGACTCGATATCCTGGGAGTTCTGAACTAAAACTTGTGCACATAAAATAATAAAGCCTAATCTTTAGCCCAGACAATATTTAAATAACATTAAACTGAGTTTTAAAAATTATTCCTCTGTATTGTTTGTAACAAGTGAATATGAACAGTGACTCGCTCCAAAACCCTGTGGCCTTGTTCCTCTCTTAGATATGCAGTTTGTCACAGATTGTTAGATAGTAGTGTAAGGATGAGCCTTTAAATATTAGAAGGGTAAACATTTTCAGTGTCCAATCTATGTGGTTATCAATGACTAAACAGTTGTGGAAGGTGAGTTCTTGAGATTTCATTCTTCAGATGTCATGGAGTTTTTGTTCTTGCTTTGGACAATCAAATTGGATTACTTCAAGTTGGTTCCCAGATCAGCTATTTTAAGGAAGGTGGCTAGACACTAACTGATCAATAACTGTTCTTGTAGAACAGCTGCTTTCACAGTTGCCTATTTCTGTGACTTTATGCCACTGTGAGCAAGTAGTTCAGGAATATGGTGCTATAGGGAGCAAGGAGGACTTTCAAATCTCATGATTGCTTTAAGAGAAAGTTATGCTGAACAAATTGACTAGTCAAGAATATGTGTTTACTGCTGACTCCTCAACAGTCCACAAAGTGCTGCTAAAGAGAGTTTATGAAAGAAGTGAAGCTTCTTTTGGCAGAGATCCCTAAACAGCCTCTATAAGACAAACAAACAGGTACAGTGTAGGATGCTTCCCTTGGAGGCCCTTTGACAGGGCATGAATTGCTTCCTTCTGAATCTTGCCATGCAGGTGGAAAATACACAGTGAGGGCTCAGCACCGCCTGCTGTGTGGAAAGTTACTGGAAGTGCTGCTTAATGTATTCAAGCCAATATTCCTCTGCAGGATGAACTGCAGTGATGCTGGAATTTGTTGCCTGTTATTGTACCTGAGAGCAACATCTTTATGGCTTTACTTTTGACATTGCTGTTTTGTGCAATGCCACAGTTATTGTAGGCTGGTTATCTCTGGTACATTCTTGGTTCAAAATCTGGAACAGAAAATGAGTTGTCTTGAAGGGAGGAAATGAACAGTGCACAAGGGCACAGCTGTGCTTGCTGTGACTGCCAAGGCCATCGACTCGGGTACAAAATCGGTTGATTGTAGCTGATAGAAGGGAAGAGCATTTGTTTGAAGCACAACAGATAATCAGCAGTACAGCTAGTGCTGTGGTACTCCTGGCTACTGTCATGGCTTAGATCCAAGTGCAATTAAACACAGCATGAACAACAGGAAGAGAATGGGTTTGAGAGCTTTTATTTTCAAGGGATAAGACTTTCCTTTGTCAAGTTGAAAGGATATAACTTTAGGATCTTCTGTGCTTATGTTTCTAGATGGAGCATTGTAGCAAATCTGAGAGCAAACAAGGTAAATGCTTCATCTATTACCTCTGTTTTTCAATTACTTTTCGCATCCACTTTTTCAGGCGGAATACATGGGTGTAAAATCCATATTTGCCATCTCGGTCACAGCCTTCTCCCCATGAAACTATTCCCACTTGATACCAACGATTGTCCTCTGGGTTCTAAAGTAAAGAAAAAATGAGATTGACACAAGCAAGAGACTTCGATAGAATCATTAAGGTTGGAAAACATCTCCAGGATCAAGCCCAACCTTTGACTGAACACCACTGTACCAACTAAACCATGGTGCTAAATTCAAAATCTGGTCATTTCTTGAACACTTCCAGGGATGGAAGTGCCATCACTTCCATGGGCAGGCCTTTCCAATGCTTAAGCACCCTTTCAGTGAAGAATGTCCGTATGTCCAACCTCAACCCCCTCTAGTGCAGCTTGAGAATGTTTCCTTTTGTCCTGTCAGTAGTTCCTTGGAGAAAAGGCCAACCCCCACCCCTGCTAAGAACCTCCTTTCAGGAAGTTGTACAGTGATAAGGTTGGCCCTGAACCTTCTTTTCTCCAGGCTAAGTAAGCCCACCTCCCTCAGCTGCTCCTCACAGGACTTGAGCTTTAGATCCTCTAGCAGCTTTGTTGCCTGTTCAAATCTAAACCTTGTATGCACCCCAACCTATTTAGTGGAGGATACTGCTTTGGGATTCATTCTGCACTGATCTCCACATATGCTGAGAGCTCAGTATAGAAATGAGGGTGGCTGACTGCAGGATTCATCTCAGTTGCTCAGCTTGGGCATGAGGGGGGTTTGCTTCAGCCACTCAGCAGTCTCCACCTCTGATCTCGTGTTTAGACTATTAGCAAAGTTCAGCATAGCACAAACCTAGTTCTTACGAGCCTGAGCTTGCTGTGAACATACCTTCATTACAAAAGGTCCCCCACTGTCCCCTTCACAGGCATCTCCTCTCTTCGAGTCATCAGGACTGTAGCCTGCAGCCAAAGAAAAAAGGCGAACATTTGACTATAGGGGCAGTGGCTGGTGTTGGCCATCTTCGAAGTTGCATACATTTTCTGAGACCCATGAGACAGATTGTTTGCTGCTTCTGCCACCTCTTGGACTGAATATAGGAAACAAAGCAGTTTTGTAAATTTATATGTAAAACAGCTAACTCTGCTTTTGTCTTTGCATCATTCTGCTTTTTTTTGTCAGAATTGCTGTGTCAGTTGCCACTGTGTTCAACAGCTGTAGCTTGAGCTACTGTGCTTTTCTCTTTTCTCAGAAACTTCCTTGTAACACTCCATGTTTCCTGTTCTATCATTTGTTTACTAGGGAGATACATTGCTGTCCTCACTTTCACCTTCCTATTACTCTACAAGCTGTTTTTCCTCTTGCTCAGTCGACTATCTTCCTAACATCTCACTGTGAAGAAGAAAAGGATGTCACTTTCATTTCTGGTGAACTAGATGGTATCTTTGCATTTTCCCATCACCTGTGTCTCCCTTTTTTTCCTATGTCTTCCTCTGAGCTATTTTTCAAGAATATTGTCTAGGAAAAAACCCACAAGAACAGTGTATTTTCAGCACAGTCATGAAATTGGCTTCCATCCTGACTCAAGCAGTCACATGCATCTAGATGCAAGCAGCAAAAACTTAGTCAAAAATCACTGGAGGTTTGTTTATAGGAACTGATGAACTCTGCACAAATAAAGAATACAGCAGGAATTATTAAACTGGTACATAAATCCACAGTCTTCATATCTTGAATTCTTTATCTACTTCCCCTCTCACTGAAAAAGGGTATAGGGCCAGGAGACAGGCAGGTGAGATCATGCTGCCACAGAATTTGTGAGCATTAAGTATGAATGAGCTCCAAGAGATAAGACAAGCTAGTAGACAGGATAATGGGTATGCAACCTTTAATTTAGGAAGTCAATTGTTCTGTGTACTGATGAAAAGATAATTTTATATGCTTAATTCTCCCACAGCGACTGCTAATACCTGGTGCCATTAGACTAGTGCCTGACACAGCTTGGTGTTACAAACTTTATTCATGGCTTTAAGTCCTCCAACCTTCGTGTTTTCTAGAGCTGAGAAAATTCTTATCATAAGGAAGTTACTCTTTGCCGAGGGCATTTGCAAATCTATCAAAAAGTGACCTTGCTGCATGAGCCCTACCAGGAGCTCAGAGCCCTCGTCTTCTGTGGGAAGTTGTTACTTGTGTCTGCAGTGTTACTTACCTGCACAAAACATGTTGTCAGTGACTTTAACTTTGGTGGATGCCTTGCACGTACTCTGGTCTACGATGGGCACATTGAGCTGTTGCAGCACTGTGGGCAGGTTGCTGGGGCTAGTGCCCCATGTTTCTTTCAAGTTTCCCCAACCAGTTACACGCCCTTTGTAGCCTGCCAGCATCAGCCTGTGGAAGGAAGCATGTAATAGTCAAATGTGTTGTAACAGCTTATTCCTACTGGCTCTCTTGCTGCAAATAGCCCTTGGTAAGTCATCTTTTTCTTTTTTTTTAATAGCCAGAGAAGGCCTGTGTAGCCTATATTTTTAGGACTGTAGGACAGTCTCCTCACCTCTGCACGACCTCTTTGGTAGGCAGGCAGACAGGATGGATGTAGTCACTAAAGATGACAGGTCTCCTTAAGTGCATGAGTGCAATGTCTCGGTCCATGTTCTCTTTCCAGTTGTACTTAGGGTGGATGATGATTTTATCCAACAGAGCAATCTTTTCTTTATTCTTTTCATATCTGAAATAGTCGTGAAGGAAAGAACTTGCTGTACAATAGCAACTAAGAGTCTTCTGGAGTTCATGATTCTTTGAGGTGCTTTGTACCCTCTGAGATAGTGCTGTCTTTACATTGGAACCCCACTTTAGACTTCCCAAGCTTTTGCCTTCCCTTTGACTTTAATCTTTAGGGTCAGCAAGAGCAGCAAATGATAGCCCCATTAGATCCCATTATTGAGAGACTTGTGACATTGGTGTGATATTTCCTTGGATACTGAATGACAGCCCAACTTCACTGTATCTCATTACTCCAAGAGGAAGGCTAGTTCACTCTCAGTTCATCCAGACTCTTACTTTGTCCTTACGTGCTTGCCAATCCGCACCAAGATGTCATTTGTAGTTAAGTTCTTGTCCCAGGGTGGATAATAAAGACAATGAGCAGCAGTCAGGATCCACCTGTCACTGATGAGGCTGGCACCACACAGCAGCTCCTGAGGAGACTTTTTATAGAGCATCACCTGCCTGAGAGATGAGGAAGACTTAGCAGGACTAAAGATGTGGCTGGCTCAGTGGGTCCCAATGTCATGTAGAAAGTGCAGACTTTGCAGTGACCAGGGAAGAGCACTGCACTATACTGACAAAGAGAACTGTGGCTCTGTAGCCAGTGTTCCCTGGACACCTATATTCTGTGTGGCTGGCCATTTACCCCATTTCTTTCACCTGGGAAGGTTTCTCATCCTTTTGGCTCCAGCAATGCTGGAAAGAGGAAGAGACAAAGTTGAAATACACCAGCACTCTTGCTTTCCCAGGTGGTTGTGTACTTAGCTCAAGAGGTGAGTTTCTTTCCTGCTATGTTACTACTGCCCTAGTGACCACATGGAGAAGCTTTGATAAGAATCCATAACATCTGCATGCTGCCTGAAATGAGAAAGCCCTTTTATTTCTACCTGCATGAGCTGGAGAGAAGGAAAACGTAATTCTTTATGAAGGACTATGTAAAGATAGTACTTACCAGGGGGAGCTGCCGACTTCTGCATCATCCCCATGGACAACTCTGCCTGTCATGGACTCCAACAGCTCCTTCTCACTTTGGTCTGTTAACTTTTTCTTCTCAAATAAAGGACGAGTGCCACAGTCTGAAAAAATAGGCATCTGGGTTTGCTACTCTACCTAATTCACAATGGAGAATTGTCTGCAATCAGCATGCTAAGCTGGAAGATCCTAGGAAGGAAGTGTTCACTGGCTCCACAATTGTAACTGGATATTGACTTCTGAGAGTTCTTCAAGGAATTTCAACATCTTCCCCTGCTTTTAACAGCATTTGTCTAGCTGATGGTTCTGGGGAACAAAGAGTGCCCTGTAGGAAGAAGCTGCAGCATTTCTACAAACTGATGTTGTGTCCAGAGGTTTTGCTCACCTGCTTCACCTGAACCAAAAGTTTTGTGATCAAAGAAGGTTTTGAACTCTTGAGGTTGAGTAGAACGCCCTGATATTTCCTCCAACTCTTCGTCCTCTAGCAAGCTGTCTGAGAGAGATGGAAAGACAAACATGGTAAAAGGCTTAGCTGTAGTTCCCATAATTATTAGCAATGTAAATGTTCCTTTCCACACACAGTAAGTCTGATGAAGGAATGATGTTTTAAAACCACTGCTCTTTTTACTGCTCCTGGGCCCCCATTGTGAGTTTTCAGGGTGAAAAGAACCCCTGAGACTGGTAACAGCTATGCACCTAACGCAGGTTAGTACATGAAATATTTGGACAAACAGGACTCCCATGTGCATGGTACATGTACATTCTTGTCTATGCCTCCCATGCCAAGCACTTCACTCTAGTGACATGTACTGGCTTTATTTGCCACTGCCTCACCAGTGTGCCTACCCAAACCTATGCAGACTTCTCACCGCAGTAGTGCAGGTCGCAATAGTCAAAGTAGGGTGGTTCATCTGTGACACACCAAACACCCTCGTCATCTCTATCTGGATTCCGACAGTAATTCTCCAGCAGCTTCACCTCTGGGTCAAGGTCTTTTCCCTGGAGCACCTCTTTGGCTTTTTCAGAGTTCCACGGCAGACACTTAGCTCCAGACACTGTGACTGAGAGGGTCCCTGTGTAAAGAGTGCCTTTCTCTTGTTCACAAGGCTCCACAGGGGGAGGGGGGGTGACCCGTGGAGTAAATGGAACTGTTGTCCTTTCTTCACCTGGAAAGACAGAGAGCTGTGATTTAAGCCATAGCTTTGCACTCAGAAGTACTGTTAGCAAATTTCACCAGCATCCCTTTACTGAAGCCTAGAGTTCTGTGGGCCATCTCATTGTGTTTGGGAGCCCCTGCTGTGCTCCTATGCATGTGGTGGCCCTCTGAAATACTGCAGTGTCAGAGGTAGTTCACCAGTAGGTGAGGTGAGGCCGGCACTACTCATCACACTTTTTGTCACTATGATGGGAGGAACAATATTGTCTTTCTGGGCATCTTTGAGAACCAGCCCATGGATGGGTAGGTGTCTTGAACCATCATAATGCTGCTGTGTTAGAACCTCCAATGCCTTATACTCAAATGAGTAACTAGGACATGTTTGGGGGGGGTGGGGCTTTACTGTGATTTGCTACTAAAATGGTGAATTTTAACTTTTGGCAGTATTTCTAAATCTATTAAGTGAAAAATTTTCCTGCAAGAGTTTCCACAATTTTTCTTGCAAGTGTCCCAATGGCTGCAAGCTTTAGGCAGCATTTCCTGAGGGAGTGGGCACCCAATAATCTGTCCTGTGGCAATTGCTTGGCCTCAAGCTGCCTTCTTGTGCACAGGGTTAGAGAGCCCCTGTTTGACTATCCACCCTGGGGCACAAGAGCTGCTGAGCAAGTAGCATTCACCGTCATCAGTGAGGCTGCTTCTGTCTGACTGACTCATGTCAATATGATTACAAAAGGACTGTGCACAAAGCCAAGGCTTTTTTAGTTCTGCCATATCCATGCAATGTAAATGTAACTGTAAGATGTGGTAAGTCAGAAACTAACTAGTGAACAGAGACAGTACAGATGCCTGATTGGCTCAAAGCAGAGCAGTGTCTCTTTTCAGCTGCAGACCAGGGCAATGGTAATGCTTTTAAAACTGCAGAATACCCCATGGTCAAAATGATTGCTGACCTCTCTGACTTTCACTTAGGGTTGTTGCCTTTAGTCTCTGCTTTTGGAAGAGGCACTTCTGCTGTGGAAGGTTTCTGCTTTCTACCAGTTCTTCAGAGACAGAGGCCAAGCCCCAGGGGAGGCAGCTCTGCACTGGGGAGAAATGGGAATGTGTAAGTGTAGTGGGATGGTTCTCCATCGTGTCAAGTGCAATGATGACAGAAGGGCATCTTCTCTTTTCTTGAGATAATGGGTATTATACTGCAGGCCTCCACAGAACTGAATGTCAAGGCAGGCAGTCAAGCACAAACCTGTAGTTATTTTGTCCTTAAGGTGGGATTTCAGACCAAAAAACAGTATTACTCATGGCTGTCACAAATTAGAGGCAACTAAGCCAGGATTTTGGGGTTACTCTGATAATAAAAAAACTGTAGTAGATTCCAGGGGTCTGCTGACACTGGATTTAATTTAGATCTATATGAGCATAGTCTAGAAAAACCAGCACATTATGTATGGGCAACTCAATGACTTTTCCTCCTCAGCTCCTTTACCCTTTAAGATACAGCTTCTCTACTCGTACTAGCCTCTGTTCATGTAAGCTGCCTCCCTCCTAGCCCTCCCCTTGACTGATTCAGTATCAGTGCCAGTGCAGTGTGTGCTGTGAGTGAAAGGCTTTCTGGAGTACAGTGCTGAGGCGTACCACACACTGGGATGGGACACTCCTCTCGTTCCACCGTTGGGTCTCGGGTGTAGCACCACGGGCCTTCTGAATTGTTGTTTGGGTTCCTGCAGTAGTTCTCAATGAGGTTGGGATAAATGGTGGCATTAAATCTATGAGAAAAAAGCTCATTAGACTAGGAAGGAATGAAGGACACCCTGCAGAACCCTTCAGGAGTGTGCTGGAGATGAACTTACTTAGGAATATGTGGATATTTGCTTGTCCACACTTGACATTCAATCCCTGATTTGGTGTAGCTGATTGTTCCCCGATAGTTCTGCCCCAGCCCAAGAGAGCAGTCACCTGCCAAAATCCCAACGCGGTATAAGCCAGGGTCAGTGGAACTGGATGTTGCATTTTTCAAGGTCAGAGGTACCATCCCTCATATTCCTTTGACTTTTGCTGTGTGCATGAACCTGCACAAGCACAGTCATCCTCTTCCTGCGAGGAGAGTACACAGCCTAAGCTCTCTCTGCCTCATCAGATGGACCAATCCCTGAAGATCTGTGCTTTGCTTTGGCTCAGAGCCCTTCTGAGAGGCTGCTCACCTCAGGCTGCACCAGACTGTGTCACAAGGAAAAGGATATTTGCCCTGTACTGTTTCAGGGTACTGTACTGCACAAGTCAGGCTGCTTGTGAAATGGTTAATGGGGACATAAAGAGGAAGAAATAATTCAAACTCCCCTCCTGATATTTTTCTTTATAATCGTATAGCTTCTCCAAGTTGAGATTAATTTTTTTCTGTACAAGCTTTGCAGAAAGCAAATTCCTGGCACTCACTGTAACTGGAAGATTGAGGTCAGCATGAATTTCATACCTTCTAGACAAGCATCCAGAGCTGTCCTGGACGTTCTCTGGCCCTGACATACTAGCAAGACAAGAAGAAAGACACACATATGAAAGGAATCAAAATAAGCATCAGAATTTGAATTAGTTTATCATCTAGAGACAAACCACAAGTGTTTGGCCCTGGAAAGTGAGCTCTTGAAAGAGGCAGCCATCTTTGGGGATGTGATAGTGCATCCTACAGGACAGTACAGTGCCTGAAGGACTTGAAACAACTTACCTTGGTATTTTGACCAAAATGCCTCCTGTTAAAAAAAAAAAAAGAGAGAAAAAAGAAAAAAATAATTATAAAAATATATTTTTAGAGACACAGAACATCAGACCTTGCCTGGCTACTGCAATTCAAATCAGAAAGAGAATACCTGATCACAACAAAAGGAAAGCCTAACCTGACTCTGTTTATACCAATTACTATAGAGTCCAACAAACTAAAAATCTGATATAAAACCACATTCCCACACATCAGCCTCAAGAATCAAGAGAGTTCTGTTTTTTCTAAAAATACTAAAGGTGCTTGCAACCTTCATCAACCTGCAGAGAAAGCAGAGCCTTTTATAGTTCAGTGGGCTACAGTGTGGACATCCAAGCAGCTGAACCTAGAACTTCTAAGCCCACAGATCACATGTAGGTCAGCCCTTTAGATCTGCATCTCTGCTGTGCAGCCTGGGGCTGATTGCTTTTAGAAATACCCCACAGAGGTGGTGTCCTTCTAGGTTAGGTGCCTCACTGTTTATCTGCTGTATTCTTAGGTGTGGAATTCAGCATGGACACCAGCCTGGGGCTAGGAGCAAATCCCAAAAGTATGTCACACAAATTTAGCAGAGTCAGTGAGTCTGGAAACCAGAAAAAGGGACAGGATGTGCAAAAGCTTTAGCTCAAAGGAGTTTGAGGCACCTGCACTCGGTGTCTGGCTGTAAGCCAGCTCTCCTGTGAGTGTCTGGGACTGTGGCAGCTCACATGTGTGAGGCACCATGCTGAGCTAGTGGAAGATGCTATTCAGGACCCATGGGAAGGCTCTTTCCTTTTCACTTCATCCATATAGAAGGAGGGAAAAGAACCTGAGCTTTGAGCTGCATGCCCTGACGTGTCTCCAGGAGGGAAGCTCCCTAAGAAAGCCTGAGCTCTCTCTGTGGCACACACACATCAGCCTCATCTTTGGTTCACAGGACCGAGTATTACAACCCTGGTCCCTGGCTGTGTGTGTGATGTGCTGATCTCTCACTACAGAGGTTGGCTGAGGGAATGTTTCCTCGGAACACCCATACGTACCGTCTGATCAGTGGATTCAAGGGCTTCAAAAGCCTCCTCATAACTGCAGGTCTCCTCCAGGCACTCTCGCTCCAGGTTTCCCTTAAGCATCTCTTCTAGAAATCCCTTGTTGGCACGTCGTGGGCGCTTGAGCAGTGACAATGCCTGCCCCTTTTCCAGGAATACTACCGGGTCAGAACACTACCAGTCAAAGGGCTATTTACAGCTGGAGGCCCCTCATTTTTTCCCTTTTGGTTTCCAAAAATCACAAGCAGCTGATGTAGTGATCCCACAGCCCAGCCTCCCACAGTGCACCATACAGAGAGGAGAAGTTCTGCCTGGTTTATACCTGATGATCAGAGCAAGCTCTCTGGAATTCATCTGTCACTTAGGTAACAGAAGTGACAGGAATCCTCTGTTTCCTCAGCAAAGCTGCTCTGCTGATTTGTAATTAGGTAAAGGCTTGTTTGCTCTGAGCCTGCTACTGTCCCTGCCAGCCACTATTTCTGTCTTGCCAGCCTCAGACCACTGCAATTAGCACAGCTTGATTCCATCTTCATGTTCAGAGACCTTGATTGGAGACCTGTATACAGGTCATCCCCCACCCCACCACACAGTAGAGCGTCAGAGAGGACCTAACCTCATATTAAGAAAAGACAGATGAATTAGAGGCTCTCGTAAAAGGAGCAGTGAGCAGGAAGGCAGCATGCTTTGTATGACCTTAAGTTGCAATAAGGAACATCAGGGGAGGCATTCGAGAATTGAAGCCACCCAGGTCAGCTGAGGAACTCTATCCCCCAAAGCCCCACAGTTGTGTTACACATGATCCTGGACTGAGCTACATTCCCTTCTCTGACATTTCCCAGGCAACCCACAAAATCCACTGAGCCGTTGTCACCAGCTGACAGATGCTGCTTGCATCCTCCTATGCTCACTCCACTCTCAGCACCCATTCGTGCCCATCTTCAAGCTTTTAGCAGGTCTTCCTGACTTACCACTAAACCCTGCCACCTGCTTTACCCCATCTTTCTTCCTGCTGTCACCCACTAGTACTGTCCTTCTCCCTCTGCTGTTGAATCTTACCTCCAGCCTGGCCCAACGTGAGGTGCAGAAGGCTGGAGAAGAGCAGGCCCCTCAGTAGGCTGGCTTTGGTGTGCGCCATGCTGTACAGCCCTGGCTGCAGGGGAATTGCAAAGGGAACAGAATAAGCAGAGTCACAGCCCCACTGGGTTAATATTGAACCAGAATGAAGAAACAGGACTCCAGAGGTCATGGTGTGTCAGGGACAGTGGGACTGAGGCTTCTCTTATCCCTCCTCTCTTGGCATCTCTCCCTCTCTTCAGAGCATCTTCATTTTCTTACTTAATTAACAACCCATTTCATAACTGGGAAGATGGCAAGAGGAGCGAGAGGACAAACTTGCCCCAGGGCACAGAGAGGACTTGGGCTGGCATGGAGAGGATCTGGCTCCTTTTTCCTCCTTTTGCTCTCCTGCAGCTCTTGGCACCATCACTGCCTCCCCACTGTGCTTACTCTTCTCAGAGACCTCTTCATTAGTAGGCCTTGCACACAGCAAGAGAGCTCCTTAGCCATTCCCAGTCCTTCTCTCTTTAGCTGCAAGCCCCCCTGCTTCTTAATAGGGTTCAGTTGTCTTTTCTTCCTGTAGTTATCAGCAAGCTCAGCCCCAGCTACTTTGGCACCAGAACACAGAGTTTGTCTCCCCCTTCTCCCTCTCCCATGCCAAAGGAGCAGAAGCGGTGCCTTTGACAGCCCATTTGGAATTTAACCAGTTAGGTCAGCAATGCTATTGGCAGTGCATACTTGCCACTGCCTTACAATTCCCAGCTGAGTGGAAGAGGATGAAGCTGCACCAACTCGGGGCTTCCCCTTTTATTCCCTCACAGTGGAACAGACTAAAGTGCATCCAAAAGGAAACAGAAGCTCTGATGAGCAGGAAGCTGCCATACCCAAAGACAGGCAGGACAACAAGGGCTTCTAGAAGCAAGGAGGCAGGAATTGGCTGGATGTCATGTCATGACATCAGCTAATAAGTCAAGAACTGGGCTACCAGAGTTGGGAATTGTATTTCTACAGCAAGAATATTGTCAGAGTGAAAAATCAGCAGGAAGCAGACCAGAGTAGTTTCAGAAACTGTCGCATGGCACAGAAGTGCTTTCTGCCAGCAGGGAGCACGTTCTGTGCCCTGCCTCCGTGCAGCAGATACATCTGTAATGTTTATCTCCATAGAAGGAGTGCAAATATTAGCATTAGGGTGGCTGAGGACTGACTCTGTGGCCGCTGGTACAAAGAGCAGTTGCAGAGGCTCCCTCCTTCACATAAGAGTATTTCCTGTTCTCATCATCCACACACACCTCCACCCCCTCAGATTTTGGAGAGACACCTTTAGGAGTGGCTGGGATGCCCTGGGTGGAGGAGTGTGTACGTGGAATTAGGCACAACCCTAGAAACATCCCATCTTACTTAGGCAGAGAGCACAAGCAGGGACAGGAAGGAGGCATCAAAGCACAAACAGGGTTTGGAAGAGTGGTGAAGTCAGAGCTGCTGCCATATCCTACACAGGAGTCACCTCCACTCCTTGCTGTGGGATGGGACGCAAACAGCTTCCCATATTCTCAGTCACTTTTTTTCATTCCTGAATCTCTCTCTGTCTCTTCTTTATAATAACCAGGCAGCCCTTACACTGCAGTTTAAATCAACATTGTTATGCTTATGCGTAGAACTTTACCATCTTGTCTTTCCTTTAAAAGAAAGGTGTTAGCACCTTCCATGGTATCATGTGGTATATAAGGCTAACCATAAGCAATGCTACAACACAGCAGTTAAGCTTGGTTATCAGACAGGTATGAGCATCTTCTAATACTTACCTATGCTATCTTTCTTTAGTATTACTTCTGTTACATTATTTCTGTTCTGGTTCCTGCTTTCATTTTGTTGCCTAAGCACTTGTTTATAAAACTCTTACTGAAACTGATGATTCTGTCACTGTCTGGCTGCTTCTTTTTGAGTTGCTGTTCTTTCTCTCTGTGACATAGGACAAACCCACCTATCAGGGCAACTAGGTTGCTGACTGTAACTGCTGAAACCCTTTATCTCTCAATTACTCAAGGTTACATCCATGGCTTAACTTTCTACTATTTCTTTACATTGGTTTTGCTTTGTAATTGGAGATTTTCACTATGTCCTGGAACACTTTCCAGCCTTTTCTTACAACAATGTGAGTAATTCAAGATTCTGACTCTTCACATTGTGGCATTTTCTCATTCTGTAATGTGCTTCTAGGGCTCCTCTCTGTTTCTTCTGCAGTTGTGGTTAGCCTCTGCAGCAGCACAACATGCACAAGGTATCTCCAGGGACTTTGACTTCCACTGCTCCAATATTTAACTCTTCCAACCTCTCGCTATTCCTGTAAGCAATTTCTTATAATTTCATTTTCCTTCTGCCTTCAGCCACCCATAAATGATGTATGCTATCTTCTTTCTCAGGACAAGTGAGTTAAGATTCTTGTCTTCACCATCCCAGAGTTCTGGCTTTTAACACAGCTAGGAGTTTTGATCTCTTTCCCTCTATGTGTTGGCTGTTCTTTTTAAGTGAAGAAAGCCTGTGACAATTATTCTTTTCTGATGTAACTATTTTTCCAACTTCCAGGGAGCAGAATGTAGAAAATTTGGCATTGGCCCATTCTCTTGGGACTTTATCTGCTCTGTGATGGTGAGTTTGCTGGTTCAGCAGTTGGGGTATTTATCACTACGTTTCCGAAGTGAGTTGTACAGTTTGATCACAGTTTGATCAAAGTAACATTTTGGATACAATCACAAAGATGAAATGCCCATCCCCTCACCCAGGAGTTCCCCTGTCCTGAGGACAGGGGAGCTGACAAGTGGGAAGGACCTTAGGACCCATTGAATTGTCCTCTTCCCTTGCAGCCTGCTGCTTTTTATTCAAACACCTTGGTCAGGTTTAAGCCAGTTTACAAGTTGGCCAAGGGCTGGCCCCTGACTGTGGTGTGAAGTTTAGGTGTAACACTGTAGTTCATGAACATGCCTGATGGCTGGTGAGGCACTGCCAGTATGAAGGACCCTCATGCCCGACAGACCTGCGCACTCGTCACCCCAGAGGGCTGCAGCAGCACCCCAAAGCCTCGGTGAAGCCCCGCCAGCACGGTGGACCCCACCAGCCAGGAGAGCTGAGTGCTTGCTGCCTGAACCTGTAAGGGAAATGGGAGCACAAGACCTGCAGCCAGCCAGGTGATTCGTGTGACTGCTGTCCCAAAGTACAATGACCATCGGCACTGTGAGGCAGCACACTGGGTACCTGTGCCCCATGCCAGCATAGGGGACCAAGGAGGTTCCCATCCTTTTCCTTGCTATCCTTCTTCCAGTAAGGTGTTTCTCACAAGGATGCTGCCACCTACACCAAATGTAATGCACTGGTGCAAGTGTTTGTTATGGATCCCAGTAAGAAAGGCATTCAGAGACCACAATGTAGTAAATAAAACAATATTTATTGAACATAATAAAAGCAAGGGTAGAGTATTAGATCATCCTACACCACTTCAGATGCTACAAATACCAAACTATACAGCATCAGACAGTATCTAGTCAGGCCATGGCACCCTGTATAGATGCCATCCATGCTGAGATGCACCAGCATCATGTTCTTCAGGGTTTTTATATATTTTCTTATGCAGAAAAAGGTTGTTCACATAAGGACATGGTGTTTCTAAGATAAAAACAAAGACACAGTGGTGGCATCATCACCAGGTGCCCAGTGGGAGTCACCTACGTGGTCCTCAGTCAGGATTAGCCAGATGAGTTTGTCTTGCAGCCAGGTGATACGTGCAGCACAGCACAGACCTACCCCCACCTACTCAGCACAACTGTGAGGTTAACAATGTTTCTGTGAAGACCTCCTAATTCCTAATTGCTCATACTATTTCTCCCCGTTACCTCAGAATAAAGAAGCAGGTCAGCTGTTTAGGAATAGAGGCCTGGGTTCTCCCTTTCCATTTCCCCCATTGCTCTCCTTTCTCTCCCAGTTCTAGTGTGACAGAGGGCATATGTTTCAAACACAGCACGCAAGCCCAGCTCCAGTACGAACACTGCAACTGTGTCAATATTTGAGTTTGCGCAGGCACCAAAAAGGGAACAGCAGGAAGCACTGAGGCTTCAAATATGAGCCCCCCTCACACACCTGTGCTCCAGGCACTCAGGGTAAAGACTCAGTTCATGTACCCTCTGACTTTAAAGAAAATAATTAAAAATCAGGACACGCAAAGATTTATCAGCTGAATTCACTTTCCATCCTTCACATCAAAGTATCATGGGTCTGACTCTAGCACCTTGTCTGCAATCCAGTCATAAAAGTTTATGGAAAAAATAATGTAACATAGAAAACTGCAGAGTGGCTTTTCAAAGTGTCACATGACCGCATTCATAGTACCCCAAAAAGGAAACTGTGATACTGATGTTTCCCCTGTACTCTTCTCTTATGCAGTAGGTATGAGAAGTCCAAAGAATTTAAAACCCCTCCCCCCAAAAAAAACCCCCAAAATTTGGGGAAATGCAGGTATTAGAAAAGCACAAGACAGTGAGAATAGCTAAAACCGAGGATACAGCAAATGAAAGTGTTGTTTGTATAACACATGAAAAGAGAGTGCAGAGTGGGCAAGTCTGAAAGACCTGTTATATTTGGTATTGTCAGTCTCTTCCTCTGAGGTCAAGTTCACATGGCATTGAGAACTGTGCACTTCCTTCCTGAAATGGGACCAGTTTCCATCAGCATGTCTCAGTTGGCAAACAGGCACTGAAGAAGATGGAGCAGAGAGAATATTGGGATGTAGTCGTGGTGGTGCAGTCTCTTAGCTTTTTGGTGCAGGGAAAGGAAAGAACTGGAAGACAGGAAGAAAGAACGTGAGAAAAGAAATGGGAAACAGACTAATTAACCCAACTTGAATATGGAGAGGGAAAATCTTTCAGCTGGGGACAGCAAAAATTGCACTGTACAACGCTGTTTGCACAGTCAGACAAAACTCCTGTTTTCATGTCCTCAGACAGAGTGTTCTACCCACTGTAAGGCCAGGAAGGTGGCAGCAAGCAAACCAGGTGACGGTGGAGAAGGAACACTCAGCCCTAGGTCCAAGGCAGGACTTTGCTTCTGCTAATGGTGAAAAATGCTCTTCATATTACAAGATTACAGTAATACCTGGCATCAGCATCACCTTCACATGATCAGAAGTGTTGCTGAGCTCCAAGAGTAAAAGCCTGTGAAAGCACCTGAACAGCAAGAATTAAATATAGTGGAAGGGAGGCACTGTCCAAAGTCGCTGCCTTCCCTGCAGTGCAGTCACCAACTGAGAGAGTAACAGAGGCAGAGCAGAAGCACTCATTAATGCTGTGGGTGCCTTCTCTAAGAAGTTATTCCCATCAACAGCCAGTGCCTCCCCTGTACCAGGACTGGCATGTGGCATGTGTAGGCTTCAAGGACCAGCTGCTGCAAGGACACATATTTACACAGGCAGTTACCTCCAAGCCTGCTAATGCTGCCTGGGGCTGAGCACAGGGCCTTGTTGCTAACAGAGAGACAGAGACAAGAGCTAGTTTTTTTGTTGTCTTTTTATCTCATTTTAATAATTAGAGAAGATCAGCCAGGGGAGTCTGGGATGGTCAGGTTCTAGTCTTGACCTCCACCACTTCTGCCACCCTCCTGGCTGATGACCATGTTACTCAGAGTGCAGTAAGCCTTGTCATACTGTGTGCACTGGAATAGCTGCACACCCCAGAGGGCCAACATGTGGGCCTTGAAGCTCCCCTCTGAGCTATTGCTCTTGCTCTCTATGTGCAGGAAGGGCTTGTGGTCAGAATGGACAAAGTGGTGCTTCCTGAGTGGCAGGGCTGCAGAAAGGCTTTACCACACTCCCCACAGCACTACCTGTGCTTGATAATCTCCTTCTGGGACAGAGCTTTTGGTGGGGGCCCTGGGCTTTCAGAATGACTCTCTACCAGCTCTGCATACTCCTCCTGCCCCTCAAACCCCTTTCCCTCATGCTCTGGGGATGCCCTTCTCCCAAATTTCTACAGTCTCTCCTTCTGAAGGACTGGACTGCTGGGATTCCTGCCCAGCTGTCCTGACACCGCAGTCCTGCAGGCACTTCTGGAGTTGGCTGGCCAACTGAGCACTGAATCAAACCCTACTTGAGGGAGACAACACAGTCAGCTCTCCTGGAGTTGCCTCTTTATGCCCTATCTCCACTTTTTCTGCTGCAGATCTGGAATCAAGACCCTTGACCAATTCTTCCTTGCACCTGCCATTGGCCTTAATGGTTGAGCTGGGCTGGAGGTGCTGATTCTCAGTTCCCAGCACCTCAGCTTGCTATGGCGCATCTTTGGAAGCTGCGCTTTCCTCTTCTTGCAGCCTGTGGAAATGTTTGGCGGACATTGAGGACTGTGGTTTTATCAGCTACCACCTTGGAGACATCAGGGTCTCTGCACAAACGCAAAAGCGTGGTGTGTGAATTACGCTGGCTGTTGTTACATGGCACGATTGCTGCTGGGTAAGGGGAACATGAACAGTGGAGACAGATCCTGTGATATGCAGCAATCGTGCGGCTCTGCCCACAGACAGTACCCGTGCAGCATTCCTACAGGCAGTATTTCTGGGAGATACCGGAATGACTGGCATACAACAGGGCGGCTCGCTCCCTTCTCGGCTGTCAGCGCTTAGAAGGGAGCTCGGGAGCGCCGTGCCGGCTGCCTGCGGGGCGCACACACGCCAGCACAGCCGA
>VWZD01004966.1:1369470-1419421 GCA_013396695.1 Sakesphorus luctuosus | reverse complement strand
ACCGATGGGCACAGCGGGGCCGCCGCTGGCCGAGCCCGGCCCGGCCCGGCCCGGCCCGCCGGCGCAGGGATGGCGGCCCGCCCCGTGTTGCCCAGCGGCCCCGCTGGGGCGTGTCACGCCCCCAGGCACCGGGCGGGCACTGCCGGAGCTCGGGGCTTCGTGTCAGCAGTGTAAATAGCAAAACTGTGAGTCGCGTAGGTGAGCCTTGGGGTTGGGGCTCAGGGCTCTCGCAGGCGCTCTGCCGAAGGGAGTGGGAGAGAACAGGTGTGCAGTGGAGCGGCTGATGGGGAGCAGGAGGGGGCAGGCCTCGCAGGGCTGTGTGTGCCCCGCTGCCCCACATGCCTGATGGGCGGGTCCTGCACCGCACCGGGAGCGGCCTCTATCCCTTGTGCCGCAGCTCCAGAGAGGACACTCGGAGCGCTCAGCGTTCTTGCTCTCACACCCTGCACAGAACCACTGAGGGAAGGCTGACTGCTGGCTAGGATGGGTTTCCAGAGGGATGGAGGTGGCCTTCAGCAAACGGATTGAGATGACTGTGGAAGGAAGGCTGCTCAGTTAAAAAGCTGTTACAATATTGCAAAGAGCTTCCCTGAGCATTAGTGTGTCTGTCCTGAGTTTTCGGGTGACGGTGAGCCAGACAAAGCTGTTTTGGCTCCTGACCCTTAAGGTTTTTCAGGGTAATACCAGGGTAGTGATGCTCTCTGTGGTATCATCCGTCTTGATGTGAGGGGAGGCTTGCACTGGACTTTCTGTGAACCAAGAGTCTTGGTTCTGGAACTCATTCACCCAAGTGAGTACTCAAAAAGTTTTCTACTGAGTAACCCCTTTCTTGCAATGTGCTTGATTTTAACACTATAGCAAAGTGCAGGGAACTTGATTGATCTGTGCAGAAAAACAGACATTCGTGCAAATGAACCAAAACTGGGAGGAGGTGTGGGTGGAAGCAGTCAGAAAAGTATTTCCAGAACTGGGATTGCTTTGGATCTGACAATTTCTTGTTCGTCTGGCACAGAAGAAGAGGCCACGTGGCTTTAATTTTTTATTGTAAGTACAGGTCCAGGGTGTGGTAATGTATGCTTGGACATATTTTGAAGTGTAGATTTCCTTCTGAATTGATAGTACATCTGGAAGAAAAACAAGAAAAGGAAACTGCCAAGCAAGTGAGCTTAGGAATAAGTGGTGGAAAAGTAATGACGCTGGAATTGCAGAAAAAAAGAGTTTGCATGAACAGCAGCTCCCAAGACTTTCTAGATATAAGTGAACTATCTTCCCTGGGTAAATTGTGGTGGGATCTTGTATAAAGAATCTCCAGATCAGAATTTGTGTGAAAATTGTATTTTTACAGGCTAAGTTTTCCCTCCTTTAGCAGAATGTGCTGTTCTACAACCCATCTTTGTTATCAAGAAAGTTAATCTTTATTAGACAGCAAGTGTTCACGTGCAGTGCAGGTGCAGAAAGCATACTTAAATGCTTGGAAAAAGGAAACACTTGGCTCTTTAGAGCCTGTCAGTAAGTAAATGCTTCTCATATCAAGTATGATTCTTTAGTTTTTCAGTGTTTGACTAGATTTTTTACTTTTGAAAGCAAGTTATGTATTTTTTCTTATCTTAGGATTTGCTGTACAGGGTGTACCACTTGCATCTTGTAATGACATTTATGTAAAATAAGCACGGTTCTAAATTGAGTTAAACCTGGTGAAATGCTGTGTCTTTCCAAGGGGTAAGGAAGGCTTTGGGAAGATCACTCTCCACTGAGTTCTTTTTCCAGTGTAGATTCTGCTAAAGACCTCTTTCTTCCACATGGTGCCACACTAAGATTAATTATATGTCTCAGGGGAAATCTCCCAGCACTGTTCAATAACCAGCTCTTCTGCCTCTGATCAAGTGCTTTAAGTTGACTGTGAAGCCAAGTGGTGATCCATGTAAGGAAAAGTGAGGACACTTGGCATCTTTCTGGGCCTATGACAGTACCATCACTGCTCTGTGGGAGGATTTGGATTCCGCCCCTAAGCGTTTCAGGACCTTGCTTCAGGGTGGGGTTGCCACTGGGCATCCCCGAGAATCTCACAGGAAAGGCATCTCAGTGGTTGGTCTTCTGTCCCCACCATGGCCAGGAAGTCCCTGGGAGCTGGGAATGATGAGAGGCTGCCCTGGTGGGGCATGGATACTTCCTCAGCATGGGGTGCTGGCTTTTGGAGCTGCTGAGCTGCTGTGAGAAACAGTTTAAGCTCACTGAGTCACAGGAGTCAGTGCTTGCTGTTACCATAGAAATCAGATCAGCTACCATGGGTGGGGAGTCCTTGTCCCTTGGCTCCACTGCTGCGTGGTTCCAGCATGAGCTCATGGTGCAAGGGAACCTGATTTTTGCTCCTTGTCCTGTTGTGATCAGAGAAGGTCAGGCAGCTCATGCAGCCCTCACTAGAGGGCAGGAAATAATTTTGCTTGGGTCTTTGCTTGTCTGCAGACACTGTGTGTGTGATGTGCTGTCTTGGTGATCCAGTGTATGTCACACTTTTTCATATTTTGGGAAACATTACATTGGATTAGCAATAGCTCCCAGCAGTTTGGGAGCCCCAGAGATGTGGAGACTGGTTGCAAACTGGTGAATAGCAGAGAAGGGAGGATGGGAAGTAATAAGCTTGGAATGATCCAGAGGGAGAGGGAAGACACTGAATATCCAATTTCCTGTGCTCTCAAAACACATCCTCAAGCTTGGTCACAAGTACAGACCTGAGCATGGATGTGACACCTTCCAGTCTCGCACAGATTTTGTCCTCGGTACTCACATCAGAGTAACTGTTTCATTGTTTCTTTGGATAAAGATACACATTCAAGCTCTACAAATGGAAGATGCAAAACATTGTTGCCCCCTTTCAGTTCTGCTAAAGGAAATAGCTTTACTCTGAGTAAACTTTTCACACAAAGGCATTGTGCCTCCTCAAGTTGTCTTTGAACCCTTTCGTCTCATAAAATGCAAAATAAGCACAAGCCTGTCTGTGAAATGTGAGCCTTTCTGTGAAACTGTTACAGAGATTCTTGCTGGTGCAAGGTGTTGTTTTGTTTTTCTACATTTCCTCTTGGCTTGGTGCCTGGTGACCAGTGAATTACTGTCCATGTGGTCAGTATGAGCAGTCCAGATCTTCACAGTTGACCTTTCCAGTATTTCCTTACTTTCCAGACACTGACTTCAGAGAGTGAGAGCTGTTTTCCCAGGGTTGTTCCTAAGAATTGGTACCCTTAGGTGGTGCTATATTGCTGTACTAGCTCCGTCATGGCTTTGATGCATCTTCCACTCCAGGGGAGGGGGAGAAATATTTGCAGATAGCAAATGCACTGAGCTTTCTGTTTCTTGGACTCTTAGTTCTTTAGTCTCCTCAGTATTATGGCGTGCTTAGTGAAAAATACTCATTCTGGCAGTATGGCTTTAAATGAAAGAGGTGATTCCTCTCTGCTTGCTATTAGTAGGAAAAAGGATTTACTGGGTGATGCTGAAAGGAGATGAGGGTTGTGCGTGTATTGTTCTGCATGTCTTACTAGCTCAGCCTACAAAAATTCTGTTTTAAGAAACTGTTGAGTTCTGTGTTCACTTCCCAGCACACTGAAGCACCCCCTTCAGTGTTGTTGAGAGTTCTGGCTCTCCCTTATGGGGAGAAGGAGGGTGGGTCATTCCTGGGAAAGCTTCCAGGACTGGGCCAACTGTGGAAACAGCTGGGCTTTGTGCCAGCCCTTTGGAGGGAGTGGGAGCTCAGAGCTGGTACAGTGAATGTGTCAGGCAGGGGCTGGTATAGCCTGTTGCCTTCCTCCATGTCTTGGTGCTGCTTCTGTTTCAGGAGAGGAACTGCTCTGTACAAGGCTGGGGTCAAGCAGAGACGCTGAGAGGGTTGGTACAGCTCCTGATGGCCTTTTGTTAGCAATTGTCGTGAAAGAATCTGACATATGTCAGTGGTCCTGGCTTTGAGGAGGAGTTCCTAGATGTAAAGATAAGGAAGTATTTGGGGAAAATTAGTGAGAAGAAGAAGAGCCTCTGTGGGGAGGTAAATTTGCGATCTCTGTCTCTTACCTAACAATCTCTGTAGTCCTTGTTCTAGACACTGCAAAATAAACTGTAATATTTGGGGACCATGGCTACAAACCCGCTCTCGGAGCTTCAGGATGACCCGAACTTGGATGATACCAACCAGTTCCTCAGCCAGCTCAAACTGGCCCCCATAGATGATAAGAACTGGCCAGCAGATGAAGCTCCTGCTTTTCCCAACTCAGGTAAGTATCCTGCTTGTTTGGGAGCTGGGTTTGGCCAAAAAGCAATTATTTGTCCTGCACTGTTGTGGTCATATCTACATATATGGAGAGCCCCAGCTCCATTTAAAAGCGTTATAGACACATTAAACTTGCACCACACCCAAGTGAATCAGCCTTGGTGTTGAACAGCACTAAAAAGTGCAGAGCCAGCTGATGTAAATACACTCTTCTCAGTCCGTGTGTGACTACATTTTGGTGCTGACAGTACAGACTGTAAATCCTTGAGTGTCCTCTGTTATGGTCTCTTGCAGGATAGTTTGTCCTTCTGGACTGGAAGGATCTTGAACTTTCATGTGGGAGACAGGGCTGGAGATCTGAGCTGTTGCTCTGAAATCCTGTGCTATGAACTGCTGCCCAAAGAGGTCAGGGAAATTAGCTCAAGGGCATCTGTCAAGGGACTGATATTAAGATCCTTCTTCGCTAAAAAGCTGTAGTGGTGTCCTTGGGTTTTGTCTTTGTGAATGTTTGTTACATATCTGAACATTTGTTTGAGGGAGTCTGAGGGACACACATGGACCTCATAGGACTGACTGAACTCTTCTGAAGTCATTACTGCTCTTGTCCACTCAGAATTTCAAAAGTGGGTTTTCAAGGTGTGCAGGTGCATACAGTAGTCTGTCCCATGCAGAACTGCCATTTTTTCTCATACCTCTTATCCCTTTTGTACCCCTTGCTAAGGCGCTCCAGATCTTTCTTGTAATTGGTTATTCCTTGTGTTTTGTGCAGAGGACTCCAAAGGCTCCCCTGAGCCCGTCACTCACCTTCAGTGGGATGATCCCTACTACGATATTGCCAGGCACCACATTGTGGAAGTAACAGGTAGGGGGTCTTTCTCTTTTCTCCTTTGGAAGCCTCTTTGCAGCCTGGCTGAGGAAGGGCCTTTCTAATGGGCTCTGGGAGTATCTGCTGTTTGCCAGGCCCAAGTGGCAATGACAGGTGGCACCATGAAGAGAAGGAGCACCAAACTTTTTGAATGTTTGTGATATGTGAAATTTTCTGTTGACCTCAGCTAAACTTGCATTCCTTTTTGGCTTTTGCTATTTTGATTATTTTATTAGTGGGAGTCAGTTGTTTTTGCTGAATTATTTTACATGTGGCCCTTGACTATATCTTGAGCACAAATGTGATTTTTGCATGGTAGTGCCACAGAAATTACCTAGTTAAGCAATGCAGCTGTGAGATCCTCAGCTGACTGAGTAATCCACAGGAGGTGGCAACTCTCACATCTGAATGGCCAGAGCTTGCCATCCTGTCCAGAAACAGCATGTACAGAAATCTGAAATAGGGACAATAGGCCCTTGTTCCACTGCAAGGAAAGACCATTCAGGGTCACAAGCATTTGGATTTTCTCTGTGTTGTTGTCTTGTCCATGTTATTGTATTTACACTAACCTTTGGTGACAGGCTGCTGGGACCTGCCTAAGAATCTTGAGTTTTCAGGTACTTATTAAGTTGAGTTGCTGTGGTAGGCCTGAGGGAAGGGTAAGTCCAGTTTATCTTGTGTTCCTTGTTTCTTAAAAAAAAAGAGAAAGGCACCTTTTGAACCTGTTGTGACTTGATTCATACTTTCTCCTTGATTATCTATAGCCACCTCCTATCCCTCCTACTGCCACCTCCTACCCTTCCTATTGGCATTTTCTGTACCTTGGTCTCTGCCCCACATGTGAGTTCACAGCAAAGCAGAGGCACAATCTGGAGTCCTCCTGATTTGGGGTTGTTCTGCAGCAGGTTTGACCACAAAAGGAAGAGTCTCACGCACTCCAATGAGAGTTGTCCTGACATCATTCTTTTCTGGGCAGTTTTCTAGAATGAACTTGCTTTCTCCTAATCTCTCATGTTTCATCTTTTGTGGAACAAAATTATAATGGCAAACTCAAGACTTTGTTGTCTTTTGTCTGCTGCTGAGATTGACAGGCCAGATGTGTAACATTTGGGCCATTATGTCTTAGAGATCTGCCGGAATTGCTTTCATTTGCAGATGTGTTACTAACCTTTTCCATGGGGCTGGAGTTTCAGGACTTGGGTTTATAGGAGTCTGCACCCTGGTCTCCCTGCTGCTGAAACTGGGAAGGGACAGATGCAAGGAGTCCACCGTTTCAGTGATAGTAGTTAGAATATTTGGAATGGGAATGGCAGAGTTAGCTGGTGTTTCAGGACTCTGGGAGCGGGTCAGTAGAATGACAGGGATGTTTGCTTCAGACAAAGTGCTTAGCGGAGAGTTTAGATCAAAGACATTGATAAGACTGGAATGTCAGCCCGAGCCAAGGATATACTTTGTGTGCTGCCTCCTGACATAAGCACCACTCTTTGGGATTTCTGTTCCAAAGTATTTTTTTTTCCCACAAGCTCTCTGAATGGAGAGTGGAGGTGTGTCTCAGTGGCTTGGAAAGTAGCCATTTGACACTGTCTAGGATAGCAAATGAAGAATTATCTCACTTCTTGAAAAGATTTCAGGGTGGCATGGCAGGTGACTGGGAGACATGCCTGCATTCTGAAAGGGATCTTTTCCCTGTCATGGTTTAAATTTGTATTTCTAGTAAGCTCTTTGTCCCTGCAGTGTCTCTGTATAGTGCAGAGCAGCTCAGAGAAGCTTTGCTTCTCAGCAGTTGCTGGCCAATTTTCACCAATAGCTGATGGATCTGAAAGCATGTGATAGTCCCACACATGGAGTGCAGTGTAATTCCTTACTTGGCACTGGCAGAGCAAGGAGCACAGCTCCAGAAGACAGGATTTGCTGTCACACAGTTTTGAGACTTGCTGCTCTCTCATCTTTTGGAAGGAGGATTTATGAAGTTGATCAGAGGGGCCCAAGTTGTAATCTGGGCTTGGGTAAAGCTGTTCAGTTTTTTTGGTCAGTAATTAATAATTTTAGCTGTTAAGAGAATCAGACTATTCTCTAGGATGTTGTTGGAAGCAAACAATTTGGGAAAATCCTATTAGAAGTAGCCTGGAGAATAAAAGTCTCACTGGACAATTAATACGAAACTGGATCTGGTCCTGCTGGCAAGTTGTGGTGGTCAGCACCTTCAGGTACAGTGAACACTGGCCATGCTGAACCTGAAACAAAATCGCTCCACTCCGGTTCTTTTGTAAATATTAGCAAATGGCAGCAGATCAACGGTAATTTTATCCATTCTACTGATTTATTAGCTTTCTGTCCCACGTCCTTCCCTGTTCTGGACTTCAAAGCAGAAAGCATATGGCTAACTCTGTTCCTGCCTGCCCTGAAATGTATTCTGGGATGGTAATGCTATTTTGGGACAAAAGCAAAAGGCTGGTTCCCATCCTCGGGCTGAATACCATGATCCTGGGGTTATTCTCTGTGGTCAGAAAAGTAATTGCTTCTTGTGGGATGGGTGCATAGTGTTAATAACTTACTAAAAGTCCATTTTTGATGACAAAAAGTTAGCACACATTTTCTAGCTGACCCTAATTTCTGATTCAGTTCAAGGCCGTCTGGATTTGAATATCCTGGCTCTCTGGCCTAAAGAGGGAAAAGTACAGAAAAGCATTTTGCAGAATGTGTTAGGAAATAAGTTTTTGATTTTTTTTTCCACTTAAAAATAGTGCAGCAGTTTCATGGAGACTCTCCTTTGTGCTCTGTGTTCCTGTCTCTTCTCGGGACTGCAGGAAGAGGCTGTCCATGGGGAGAGAGCAGGCATGTTACTGCAGTCCATGTGGTGCTGTGTTACAGGAAGATGACAGTGGAAAGCATTCAGGCCACAGTTCTGAGGGAGTACTGGAGTGTTGTTGGGAATCAGAATATTTTAGTTTTAGGAAACATTTTGGTTCTGGGGAAACCTTCCTTTTGTTTCTGAAGGAAAAAGATGGTACTCTGCTGATCCTTTCAGGCCTGCCTTAAGGTGTGTGTTTCAGGAGCATTTTATACAGGCTCTGGAGAGGGTCTCTGTGCTTTTATTCTTCTTGATTCAGAGTGCCTCATTTTGTGAGCACTGTATCAGTGAAATTCATCTTTACACGTGGCTGGAACCAAGGAGGTTCGATTTCACTGCACAAACCACTTCTGCAAAGTGTGGGGTTTTTTCCTTGCTGACATCACAGCATTTGGAGGAAGCACAGCCTTCTGGTGAAGGCTGTTAAGGGACTATCCCAAATTTGTGTTATATTTAAGAGTTTCTGTGTCCTCCTGCCAGTTCTTAGATTGCAGAGATGCTGCTTCCATCATTTTGGTGGTTGAGGCACACTAGTTGTGACAATTTTGGCCCTGAATTTTAGCAGAGGTTGGATGGCAAAAATATGACAGATAGTTAATAACAGTCTGAAGGAGGTCTCTGGAGATGGCAGTTCATACTGGAAACCTGGGGCTTTATGGTAAGAGCAGAGCTCTTGACAGCTCTGGCAATGTGTTCTTTCCTTATTCTGCTGCCCAATCTGAAATACTGGTCTCTTCTTTGTGGTCAATATACAAAGCTATGGCTATGAGATTCATCAGCATTCCCATTTTACACAGGAACAGACCTGCCTTCTTTTGGGATAAGTAGGCTGGGGCTTAACATGTGAATGGTATATGAATTTGGTGTATCAGTGTTCAGGAACAAGGCCATCCCTATTTACTGCAGCTGTTTAATCCCTGCCCAGTGATTTCAAAGCTTTGTTGAAGCTCAGAGCATGTTTCTGCTGCTTTTTGTGGTAAATCTGGTGCCTCAGGCGATTAATTGTCAGTTTGCAGGGCTGCCCTTGTGGATAACATGTGATGCCAGTGTGTGTAAGACCTGTGACTGAAGTGGGAAAACAAGGTGGAGAGCTGGGAATGTACCTTCTTGCATGATACTAGCTGGAAACTGCAGTTTCAGTAGTGAATCTGTTTTCAGTGGTGAATCGGGTACCAAACCTACCCAAAAACCATTGTGGCTGGCTGCAGGTGCCAAAGCTGTAACTAGCACTGATGGTTGGCTGTTGGTGATAGACATGAAGAGGTAAAAATCAATCTTGGAGCACCAGTAGCCGTTGTTTCTCTAAGCAGGCAAAGGTAGAAGTGGCAGACAGAACTCGTGTTGAAGGTGTGATGCAGTGTGTCTTTGGTGGCTGATGGACTCAGCAAAGGCCCAGTAGCAAAGGATAACAAGGGTCCTTTTCCTTTCCAGTACGGTACATGATTATGGGCTCAGTTAATACAGGCTGCCTGCATTTCTGCTGCTTTTGGGTGTAGTTTCTGGCTTTGACCTTTTTTGGTTTTTTTGCATTTTTTTAAGATCATTTGTATGATACGAAATGATGAGTTGCCTCTGTAGAACTGAGCCCATCCAAAGCAAGGCCAGCTGGTGTACCACATCTTAGTGTGCAAGATCAAGGGAAGGGAGAGTATCTAAGGAATTTTAAGTTTCTAAGGGAGACCAAGGGAATTGAGAGGTTTTCCTAGAGCCCTGCTCTGCCCAGGCTCCCATGTGGGTCAGTAGAGTATATAGCTGTGAGAGACAGAAAGGGGCTGGGTGTGACAATAAATGCCTTCATAGACTCCTCCCTTTTTCTTCCTTTTTTATAATTGGAAGTTTATTTTTCTATTCAGAATCTGCTAAACTTTTTTTTTTAAAGTTATGGGTGTGTTAAATTTTAAATTGTCCCATCTTCAGGTTATTAGTGAAATTTAGCTTCTTGCAAAACAGTCTGTGGGATGTGGTATTCATATGGTATGATGTCGTTCTCTGTATGCTTCTAAAGTTGTTCAGAGGACTTGAAATTCAGAATTAATTGCAATTAACCCTTTCAAAAGTGGCAGTACAGCAGTTGCCAATTTGGTGCCAGGGGAAGTGTAACAGTAAGGGCCAGAAATCTGACTGTGATTGTAAGAATTAGTTGCAAATTCAAGCAAAACATTTGGGAATCAGGGATTACTGTTACTGCCTCTGACTACTGGATTAGGTTGCTTTAGAGAGGAGCATCAGGGAAAGATGAAATGAAAGGAGGTTGTCCTGTCCTGCTGCAAGGTAGCAGCTTAGTGTATCCCAGTGGCAATCTGGCTAGGCTCTGAGACTTTACACTCAGGAATGCTTTCTGGGAAAGGGTGTGAAGCTTGGCTTGCTATAACTTTTTTTCTGTTCCTCCAGACCAGGGTGCACTTGATGGGGCCCAACCAGGTAGGTAGATTTTTTGTGGCATTAACATTTGGTTCTGTAGATCATGGTATTATTCCTTTAGCATGACCATGGCCTGTAGCTGGACTGTCTCAGGGGAGCCCAAACTTTGCTCAGCCTTAGGCTGCACTGACAACTTTTCAGGAGTCCAAAGGCTGCATAAAATTGTCATCTGAGGGCTGCACCTCTGCCTTGGGCACAGCAGAACCATCTGAGCCAAATTTGGCATGTGGGCTTCTCTTTGGGCACTCTGGGGCTCATGAGTCTCAGCGTCAATCCTATTCCTCTCCTGGCATGGTGGTGGCCTGCTTGGTCCAGTTCAGTTTGAACTCCAGGTTGCCTTGTTATCATATGTGCTTTGAAAGTTCATCACAGGATTGCTTCTTATTCCTTCACATGATCTGCTGCTGCACTCATGTGCTAAGCAGCTGGCACTTAAACTGGATTCTCCATCTGAAAGCAACTGTTATCTATTTCTTCTCCATGTGGCTGCAGAGATGTTGTGTTTTGGTACCTTGTTCACCCAAAGCTGTGCTAGACTGCCCTGTGCTTGCTGAGCATTTGTTAATGCTCTCCAGATTCCAGTCCTCAGCCTTAAGAATTTGGGTGCTGGTGCTTTCGTGCTTCTCAATGTAGATAAAAACTTATTTTGGTGTGAAATTCTTTCTGCTAAGACCTTCACACAATCCATGGAATGCTGATTCTCACTTCCTCATTATGTGGACTCTTCTCACACATTTTCTGTGCTCTCACACATCCTTCCATTTTGCATTCTTTACTCTGACCCTCTAGATACTTTGTATCAGTTAAAGCTATATTAGCTTGGCAAGGCTTTCTGATTCTGGCAGTGAATTTGGATATTGGGCATATCTAGGTGGAAGATACGTATTAAAATACTTCTACTTTGAGCTCCTTACCTTCTTTTCCTGCAGGTCTAAATCCACTCTGGAATTCAATCGGCAACTAAAATCTACTATATTAAACATTTCCCAGCTATGCCATCAGCTTGGCAGGAACCTGGAATTACATTAGACAAGTTTTTTACTGTCAGTGGCTCTGATAAACATCCTCAGCTTTGTGAAACTTGTGTAGTTAAGTTCCAGTATTCTGTAGTGGTGCCCTCCCCTTGACCCTGAACTCTTTTAACTTTGCTATTTTACTGGTAACACAAGCTTTTGTTGGCAAGTTTATCCATCTCCATTCTCTCAGTGTCAAAATACCAGGCTATCCCCATTTCAATCCTTCATCAAGGTGGGCCCCAGCTGATGTTACCTAGTGAAGGTTGGAGTGAGTAGGGTCTCTGTACTGCTGTCAGGCTGCTTCCAATCGTGGCATAAAGGCCCATGGATATATTTCAGGATATGTCATGAATATATTTCTATTTACCTAGAAATGCAGAACATGATTTGCAAGCCAAGCATATATTTTCCATGTTGGCAGTGCAGATTCATTTAATAAGGTCCTGTCTTGGGACAGTACTGCTATCTTGATTTGAATTTCTGCAGTGACATGTTTGTACTGCTGCAGGTGTCAGTCTGACACATTAGCCTCAGGATTTAAACCACGGCCCTTTTACAAGTTTGGCCCTGTGCTGATGGCTTGGAAATACAGCAGTGGTTTTCCTTACCCCTTGTCTCAGAAGTGGCCTGGAAATGCTGGTCTTCAGGCAAGAGGGAAAAACTGATTTGGGGCCTTAAAAACACCATAACAATGTTCAGGAGAATTCACATGTCCATCAATGCTACACATTAATACCTATTTAGATGAGCAGCTGTCTCGTCTGGAGAAGCTTTTTTCATATTGGCTACTTTCTTGCTCTTTGTTGCAATGCATCCTACAGGAGGGTGGTCTAGTTCCACTGTAGATTGAAAGGATTGCAAAGTTGGGACACTCTGTGAGTACGGGTGGTATATAATTGCTTCTTTGTCGTTTTGCTGTTCACTATTGAGCATTCCTCATCTGGGAGAGGTAGGAGCCTGAGAAGCTGAGTGATTACTTCATGGTCTGTAGTTGTGTTTAATGGAAACTTCAGCTACTTGCAATTGCAAACAAGGGGTGAAAACTTAGATACCTGAGATTAATATTGCAAACAGGAAAGAAATAGTACAAGGGATGGAACATCTGGGAAAGATCAAACCCGATAAGAGCCTGTTCTTTAGGAGGCAGAGAGGCCACCTGCTGGCAGTTTCCTTGGCAGCCAAGAATGCATGGAATGGGTTTTAGGTTCTAGTGTAAAAACTGGAACAACTGATTATTCAGCTTTGATGCTGAATTTTGAATTTTGTCATGTCTGGAGGAACCAGACTGATCAGATACATGTCAAGTGAAAACAAGACTGGCAGTTGGCTGTTTTGAGTTTCTGTGTCGACAGGCTGAGCTTAGTGTGATGAAACTAGAGCAAAACCCAGAACTCAGTAGCAGGCATGCTGGTTCCTTTGTAGGTCTCATGCATAAATTCATTCTGATTTGGAAGGCAAAACAGGCCACTCCTTTTTCAGTCATCCAGAGGACTATAGATTATCTTTTGATATACTTGGTCCTGGAAGTCATCCAAGGGAAACATACCATCTGCCCTTTGGCAGAATCATGGATTGTCTGTTTATTCTTTACCAGCAATCTCAGACCTTTTCACCAAGGCTATATAAGGAATGAGATTCTTGACTTTGCGTTGGCCCTGCCATAAGCTTTTATGTCATTCCAGAGAAAGCTGTTTAAGCTATGTGGTTCCTGACTTGTGACTTGTCAGGTCTGGAAATTGGTGCCCAGGAGTCTGAGATGAGTGTGTGGGCACTCACAACATGGCATGAACATGGTGCTGTACTGAATGCCATGAAGGCCTGCCTTGATCAAGCTTGCAGTGTGCTTCTGGCCCCTAGACATCCACTGTGGTGTGAAATGCAGCCTCTTGGTTAACTGAAGATAGCACCTGTTCTGAACTTAGCATAGAGCTATGATCTGCAAAGATCTGATTTCTTTCTGACCATTCTCTTTCATTGCTAGATTCTCAATGCTACCATCTTCTTGGTGCTCTGTGCAGGCAGGACCCTTTGTCCTCCAGACAGAGATACACAAGTTGCTCAAGAGCAATGGTAAGAGTCACAACATGCCATTTTCGTTGCCCAGGACTTTGTAGCCTGCACTTAGTTTTACAGACAACTTAAGTACATTAGACCCAGCCCTAATGCTGGTAGCAAGCTACTAAGAAACTCTGGGCTAGGCAGAGAGTGGGCTACCATGGGAAATGCAATGTGATGTTGGTCTTGTGGCCTGGCTGTGACTGTATCTGGTTGTTCCAGATAAGCCTTGCATCACTCTCTCCTAGTCCTGCATTCTGGGTATTGCATCCCCCCTAACTGCCCCTTATTTCCGCATGTGTATGTCAATGTGATGGCCTCTGCCACCCCTTTCCTGGTCTGTACCTAGTGCTGCCTCAGTGTCCTGAGCTTTTGTAGAATTTCTGGCTTGTGTGCATTGGTAAACTCTGTCTCTCGTGTTGTCTGGTGAGTGACTTGAACAAGGAGGAGAAAATAAAAGTGAACAAGGAGCAAGAGAATTTCTTCTTCTGACTAAGATGGGGATAGAAGAGGGTTAGCAGCATCTTAATGTCATGGCTGATACATGTGAGTTCTCTGTCTGCAGTTTGCAGCACCAAATGCTCATCTATTACTAACAGGCAGTGTTCCCAGAAACATCAGGTTTGCTGTTCCAAGATCTCAGTTGCTCAATGGCAAGTGTACCCAAGCAATACTTGAGGGCCAGAGCCCATGCAAAGGTGACAAAATGGCTGCATGCTCTGAATATTGTCAATCCATGCAGGCAAAAGGATATATTTCAAGAGGAACGATGTATTGAAGGTCTGTCCTGCATAAGTATCGATCCTTGCTGCTTTTCTGTGCTGTGGTCTGTATAAGATAGTTGTGCTGTAGGGGAGGAAGGAGCGTGTTATGGAGTATAACCTCAATAGCCCCTTTCACTGTTCCACTCTTTGTTTGACAAGAAAACACAGCTCTCAGAGCAGGGCGAGTAGCTAAAAAGATGAGAAGACTTTAGACTTTAGCCCTTCACTCCAAAGGAAACATTTCATCTCCACTGCTGCTAAAAAGCAAGTCATCCTTGTGGAAATGGATTGGGTATTGTGTCTGAGAGAGAATCAGACTTTCCCTCAGACTCTGTATGTGCTGGTTCTTACTTACCTAAATCTCTAATTCCCCAGCATGTCTGCTAAGCTTGGCCATGCACATCTGCTTGGGTTTTGTTCGTGGGGCAGATTGGGTTGTTGTCTGAAGCCTCAAGTGGTGGCTGGGAGTGTCCTCCCTGAGATGAGAGTGCTTTATAGGCTGTTTGGTTCCAATGTGATGGGGACTGTTTTCTGCTTGGTTTTTTTGCTTTGTTGTGCCACACTTTGCAGCTCCTTCCAGCTCAGGCTGGGAAAATATCTCTGTAGATGGAAAAATCTAGGAAGCAGTGAAGAGCTTGCTCTACAATGCCCCTGGAGAATCCGGCAGCCCTACTTGGCCCATCTGTCGAAGTGATGATGCTTGCTTCTCATCTCTAGGATGTGACTGGGACTGCTCTTTTTCTGCGGATTTCGTGGTTTCCAGAGTATGAAATGGCCTATGTTCTGTGTGCAGGACTAAGCTTCAGGTGAAGCAGGAAACATGCACCGGACTAAGCAGTTAATCTGGGACTGTATGCAGGATGGAAGGATTGGTCATTGTGCCTGTCAGGGGCACTTTCCCCTGTGCATCAGGAGCAGTGTCCAGAGACAATTTTGCAAGATTAATGCTCTGAGCACTCTGCTTTGTACTTGCCTCCATCCCTCTGTGCCCTGAGGCATCCTGGCTTCCAGTCCTTTCTCTCCTTTCAGGGCTGGAGCAGGGATTCTGTTCTCCATTCTCATTGTTGGCTTCCCCGGCCCTTGGTGTTCAGGTTTCTGCTTCCATACTAGGCCCACGTAACTGCTGAAAATCAGGTATAGCTTTGCTGGCAGCTGTGGCAAACCAGGCTTCTGCCTTGTTCTGGTGGTTTCTCATTCTTTCTTTACCCCTTGCTGCCAAGACCACAATGCAGTCCTTAAACTCCATGTAATCTCTGGCGTTTCATCTGCAGGTGATGACAAATATGGAAGAAAAGTGATTTTGTTCAGTGCCTGCCGGATGCCCCCAAGTCATCAGCTAGATCATATGAAACTGCTGGGGTGAGTAGTGTCTTAGTAGGCTGCTGTTAACTTCTTAAACCTGACCTAATTCTTAGGTGCTGAATTCCTGAGGCCAGATCTATTTGCAGTAGCTTTTTTAGTTGGGCATGTTCTCCCAAGTGCTTACCCCCAATGCTGGAGATGCAAATCCTCTGTTACGGCACATAAAAACGAGTCCCAGAGAAGAGCCTCTCTGTAGCAGAGCACCAAGTGAGTTCAGCAGTTGTCTCTTCTCAGGTACCTGAAATTCACACTGGACCAGTATGTGGAGAGTGATTACACATTGGTGTATCTGCACCATGGCCTGACCAGTGAGAACAAGCCATCCCTGAGCTGGCTGCGGGATGCCTACAGGGAATTTGATCGCAAGTGAGTAAGGCTGCAGCAAGCAAGGATTTCATGTGCTGTTTTGTAGCCTAATATAGACAATCTTCCCCAGGTCCTCTTGGTGACTAAAATTTACTATCACTTATTCTCCTGCTTATAGAGCTGAATTGTGGTTCAATGCAGACTGAATTATGGGATAGAAAGTCCTTCTGTAGTTACATCCTTTAGGCCAACAGGCAAGCAGCAAACCCACGACCTGGTGTGGTTGTGTCAGCTCCATGGTATAACTGTTGCTCCCTGGTGACGCTGCTTGCTGCTTTTCAGGGAATCTTGGAATACAGTAGAGCATGCCCTTAGGCTGCTGAGTGGCCTGACACAGGTACAAAGCATGGGAGAGCAGAGGCCACGGGTGCTGGGGAGTGGTGAGGGTCAGTGCAAAAGGAGTGGAGCAGCTATGCTGCCTTAACCTTATGGAAAGGTTGGTTTCTCTGCTTGAAAAGCAACTCATCGTGGCTGGGCTTCTCTTGACAGGTACAAGAAGAACATCAAAGCCTTGTATATTGTGCACCCAACAATGTTCATCAAGACCCTACTGATTCTCTTTAAGCCTCTAATCAGGTAGGAAGCACTACAGGAGGCTCACTCACATCCTCACTCTTGGGGGGCACAGTGGGGCATTCTCAGCGGGACACAAAATGGCCCAGGTTGCCAAGCCTGCCATGGAGTCTCTCACTTTATGCTATCTCCAATTTCTGAGCTCAGGATTATTCAGACACTGGAAGTACCACTTTGGGAATGCACAGAGTTTGCAGCTCTGTGCTGCTCCTTTTCTATCCAGCCTAGTAGAAATTAAAGGTCAGGCTCTGCTAATAATGAAAAAGGAAGTGAGAGCAACAGTCCAAATTACATTGAAGTAATTGTGTTGCTGAATTTGTAACTCTGTAAAATAATCGAGAGCAAAACTTTCTCAAGCCTACTCTTCTGAACATATAAAGAAGATATTCAGAGTTTTAAGGTGCCTACTGCTGCTAGGCTGTAATGTGACTTGGAAAGTCTTGGCAACTCCTGGTAAAACAGATGGAATTCAAAAGCTATGTGGGTGATATCTTTGCTGCTCAGCCATACCTCCCCCTTTGCCCCACTGACGTCCCCAAAGACTCTGCTCTCCTTTCATGTAAGGTCAGTTCTCTTACTGGATTTCCTGATACCTCACATTCCTACTTTTCTCTTGTTTTTCAGCTTTAAATTTGGACGAAAGATTTTTTATGTGAATTACCTTAGTGAGCTGGAGGAGTATGTGAAGCTGGAACAGTTGGGGATTCCAAGCCAAGTGCTGAAGTGAGAATACTTCATGTTCTCTACTTGCCTGGGGCTCTGGGAGAGGGAACTTTTCTGGAGGAGTGACAAGGGGAAGAAGAGATAGTTCCACTCAGGCAGTGGTTTTGGAGGGAGCAGTGACAAATTGCTTTAAAGACTGTTGTTTCTCTCCATACTTCTTCCTGTGTATCCTTGACCCCAGTGTCCAATTCTGTCTCTGGGTTAAAAATCCTCCTCCAGTGGAGCACCAGTCCTGCCTCTCCCACACACTCCTCAGGGACTTTTGCAAGATGCTGAGTTGAACACTGACCTGGAGTTCATGGTGTGCATCTGCTGTGTCTGGGCACCTGCACAGCTCACTCTGCACAATGCAGCTTGTCTTTGGGGCTTCCCAAAGTTGCCATAATCTCAGTCCTTCCAGACTGATTCACTGTCCTACACACACATAAACATCTGTCTCATCACAAGCAGTGCTATTCTGACCTCCTGTCCATGCTGTCATCCTCAGCTACTCCAACTCTTGGTTCAGGATAGATACTCCTTTCTCCCTGTATTTTTTCTGGCAATCGGGTTTTTGTTCTTGTGCTTCAGAGGTGTCTGTCCTGTTTTTGCATAGGTGGAATCAACTATACTAGGCCAAAACTTTTACCAGTGGGTGTACAGTGCTGGGTTCATGCACTCTCTGGGAGGTGGAGTGGCTTTTTACTAGTCTGTGTTTTGCTACAGATATGATGAATACCTGAGATCCCTGCAGAAACCTTTACAAGTGCCCCAGAAGCCAACACCCCCACGCCCACCGCTGCCAAACCAGCAGTTTGGAGTGTCGCTCCAGCAGTGAGTACCTCTGGACTGTGTTGCTTTTGCCTTGCCTTGCCTTACTTGATAAGAGGTCACAGTATTTATAACTGAACAGCAGCAGAAATGGCTGTGAAATTTCTTGCAGTTCAGACTTCCTACAAAACTTAAATAATTTTCCTCGAGGAACTCTATGCTCATTTCCAGATCCTAACTGGCTCAATTCAGTTCCACTTTCTGGATCTCCAGGTTAGATTGTTCCTGCAGCTAGGGGTCACTAAGGGAAGAGCAACATAAGGGCCATGGGGACAGCTTTATGGCACTAGAAACTTCCTTTTAAGCAAAGCAAGTCTATAGGAGGCTGATGGAGGTGTCTTTAGGACTATGCTATTTGACTGAGCAGTGGTGCAGATCTGTTTCATACTTTTTTCATATCATAATTTATTTTTTAAAAGCACTTCTATTCACCCTTGTACTGAATCCCACTCCCCATTCCTGCACGGTGACACAGGCAAACACAGACACTGGCAAGGGCTAGTGATACTGAGTAAGTGTTGCAGGTATTTGAATGTAATTTTTGCCTCCCTGGGAAATGAGGAGGAGCCAGTACTGTGTAACCAGACAGATCCTCTGAGGCAATCTGGGAACACATTCCCCAGCTTCAATACATTTCCAAATGGTGTTTCCCATGGTGCTATCAAAGTGGTCTGGACAATCAAATGGGAGGGTGGCAGCGAACACCTTGGCATCACTGGGTTTTGCTTGACAGCCATCATGTTGATAAATCTTCTGTCACAGGAGTGTGGTGGCTAAAATTACCTTTCTCATGTCACCTGCTTTCTGCCCTTGCTTGTATGGGGAAGGAAAAAAGAAATCTTAACCCTTTTCACCTGATTCATAACTAGCAGCCCTGCATTCTGGGAAGCTCTTTGCCCTGGTATCTATAGGCTATGATTTTTACAGAAGACAGAAAAATGTTCCTGTGGTCTAGTAATGAGCTCATACTTGCTCCAGTGAACGATGTAGTGTGATGGGTGAAGAGGATAGAAGGCTGAAATAATGGCTGAACCAGGGACTGGGATAGCAAGATCCTATGTGGTACAGCTTGTGTTGGCAACTTCAAGACTTGGGGGCTGCATGCAGAGCAGGAAGGGCCAGTGATGTGTAACCTTTTGTCTCTTGCCACAGTCTCAGGGAGAAGAGCCCTGATCAGTCTCCTGTTCCTCTGGTGGTCAGAGACACTATTGCTCATTTGCAGGAGCATGGTAAGTGTTTGGGGAAAACTGCAGCCCCTCTCAGTTCCATGTCAGTGACCTCTCCTCCATCCACGTTCCCATCAAGAATTTGGCAAGATAAAGAAGAACAACAGTCTAGAATAAATTGTAAAGCCTGAACTAGCTGAGTTAGCCTTCAAGAGAGATTGAGCGGGGCTTAGAAGACCTCTTTCTTTCAGGAGTCCATACTGCCACTTGTATAAGAGTAGCAAAATGCTCTTTGTATCCTTTGTCTGGTAGTGGAAGCAGAAAGAATTGCTGTAATCTAAGAAAGGGACATGTTGACATCTGTCTGAATGCCCCAGAGCATGGATTTATAATTGCTAAGGCCAGCATTTCTGAGACTGTCACGTGGTTGGTCTTTCTCACTTCACAGCTCTTGCTACAGAGGGAATTTTCCGAAGGTCAGCAAATACACAGGTTGTCAAGGAGGTCCAGCAAAACTATAACATGGGTAAGTGCCCAAATGCATCAGAGCCCCTCTCATTCCCTAGCTACTGCTGTCCAATTGGAACTGTGTTGGAACTAGTCCATCATGGATCCTCTCCTTCTCTGATAGGTCTGTAGGCATGGCCTCCCCTCAGGGTGTGACCTGAGTTGCAAGGGACAAGCATCTGATACTTCTGCTGTTTGGAAAGCATATTCCTTCCTACTCATGTTCCCCTTACTGTCCTTTTTTTTATTGAAAGTTTCCCTGTTTCTTGGGGTGGAATATACTATCTTAGTCTGATTGTACTGGGGGGACTGAGAAGACCAGGAAGAAACTTGGTCATGTTTCATTTGATGACTTTTAAAGATGTAGTGCTGGATTCAGCATTGCTTTGCAAATGATTCTAGGACACGTTTTTCCACTCTGCTAGAAGACATGGTACTTCAGTTTTCTATGTTGTTTAAAATACTTCCCTAGTTCTGGGCTCTGACCACTGTGTCCCATCCTTAAAGGAGGTCCTGCTTTGTCCAGTGAGCACTGAGTCTCTGCTCTACTTTCTCAGGTGTGCCTGTAGATTTCCAGCAGTATGAAGATGTCCATCTCCCTGCTGTGATTCTCAAGACCTTCTTGAGGGAGCTACCTGAGCCCCTCCTCACTTTTGGCCTCTACAGCCATGTTGTCAGCTTCCAGAGTGAGTTGTAGCAAGTGTTGCACTGGCTAAGGGGAAAGATATCTTGCGGGGGGCACGCTTGCCATACCCTGTGACTGCAGAGGGGGCTTCCATCAGGATGAGTCCTGGGGGTTCCTCATGGACCTGCTTGTCCTGTCTCTCTTGATTTTTAGGTGTGGAGGAAGTGAATCGTGTGGATGTTGTTCGCAAAACACTCCATACTTTGCCAGAAGAAAACTACCAAGTGCTCCGTTTACTGACAGCCTTTCTTGTGCAGGTGAGCTGTTCTGAAAGTGGGCAGTTAGTATACTAGTTCAGTTTCCAGTGCCTTGCATGAGCTTTTTGACTGCCTGCTCTCTCTTTTCCTTCGAGAGGGAAAGCTAGGGAATTGCCTCTCTTTACCTTATGTGCTTCTTGTACAAAGATCAAGAATGATCATGATGAACTAGCCTAAGCAGTTGCTGCTCATAATGCTGAGAGGTTCAGGTGAGCGTTAAGCCTAAGAGGTGCAGACATACAGCCTGTGTAGTCTATACCAGGGAGGCTGAAAGCTCCCCAGGGTGGAGGTAGAATTGCAAAATACCTGAGTAGAAAAGGGGTCTCAGATCTGTGCTACAGAGCTTTCTCCTGCCAAGGGAAGCACTGCAAGGCTATTACAGCAAGAGGGAAGATCATGGGTGGTGATCAGACATAGAGAGATACTGACAGTGCTGTCGGTCCTGTTGTTACGATATGGTCTGGTCAACTTTTCTCCTCTCATTTGCCCTGGGTGTCTGTCAGCTCTGGCTTTGGGGAGAGTAGAGGGCAGCTGCTCTGCTGTTCTGTAGGATTCACAGTAGTCTCTTTCCTTCCCACATAGGTCTCTGCTCAAAGTGACAGAAACAAGATGACCAATGCCAACCTGGCAGTTGTGTTTGGCCCAAATCTGCTGTGGGCCAAAGATGCAGCCATCACTCTAAAAGCCATCAACCCCATCAATACGTTTACCAAATTCCTGCTGGATCACCAGAAGGAGCTGTTTGAGGATGCAGAGGCCTGAATCCAGGCCAGCCCACACCGGCACACTGTGCCCACCTTCCCCTTTCTTTGTCTTGGAGCTGTGACCAAGCTGTCTCCAGTACAAAGGGACCACTGATCCTCTGGGTGATGAGCAGAGTGAGGGCTGTGGAGATGGTGGTGCAAGTGTGCAAGTAAGTGAGCAGGAGACCTGCAGCTCTGACAGGCAGGGGAGCTGGTCTCCCAGCTGCTGAGAGTGGTGTCCTAACCCACCTGTGCAGCTCCTCCAGGGCTCATCACCAGTCTGCTGCCCTATCAGATGACCTGTCTTCCTTTCGTCCTTCCCTTACATGCAGTTTTTCTGCTCTCCTGGTCCCTTCCTCAGCAAAGGTCTTTTTAGTTCAAGTTCCCAATTGCCCCAGCTCACCCCTCCTTGCCTCAGCTGGGCTGTCTGGGCTAGGGCAGGTGTGCTGGTTTTTGTGATAGGGACATTCTTCCTCTGAGTGCCATCTCAGCATTGAATGTGCATCCTGCCTTTCCCCAGAGGCATCTAAAGCACAGAAGGGAGCCAGCAGCCCATGTGCTTCAGGTGGCGTGTCCTGCACTTGCAAACACCATTCTAGATGCCCTGCTTTTGGCAGGCAAGTGAAGAACAGGCTCATGGCAATGGGCTATTTTACCCATCAGACTCCAAAACAGTGAAGGTGAATTTAGCCCAAAGCCCAGCCTCTCTGGGGTCACGCACTCTAGATACTATTCAATGTTAGCAGTGCAGTGGGTGATGTGCCTCCCATAGTTACCTAGCTCAGGCATGTTTGTCCCTCCAGCAGCAATTCTATGCTGGCTGGGAAGGTTCATGCCAGGCCTGGCTGTGCAGGGGTGCTGGCACAGCCTTTGACAGCTGGTGAGTCTGAATGGCAGGGGGCAAGTGCCCTGGTGGCACTGAGCAGCTGAACACAATGAGTGTCATTGCCTGTCCTGGCAACAGCACAAGGCCTCTTCTCTCCCTGGCTTGAGTATCGAGTATCTGTGCCGACTGGCACAGAGAGCCTTGAGACAGACCGTCCTTTTTAGCAGAACTTTCCTTAGCACAGTGTAATGGAGAGCATGGCCTTGAGGGAAGGTCTGGCAACTGTGGCCAACCCTCACCCTGGAGTGTGCCAGGCCTGGATTACGAATTTCTATCCAGGTGCTGAGCACTCATGTGCCAAAGCTGTGAGGGAACAGCTATTCCATGCCAGGGGCCTTTGCCCTGTCTCCTAGGTTCATACCTTCCATCCTACCATGAAAGCCTGGTCAGATGCATCCTGTGTGCCCTGGGCACAGCTGCAGAGATCAGGTAGCCCACAATGCAGGCTCAGAGTTGGGGGATCCTGGCACCATCCGAGAGCAGCTGCAATACTGTTAGGGCATCGCTCTTGGGTTTGGGTTGCAGCATTGCTGTTATCTGAGCTAAAAGAGATACCTCTCCTTAGCCTGGGTCTGTCAGGGCTCTAGGAGGGAGCTTCTAGCCTTACCTCACTGGTGTGATCTGTCTTTGTATCTTGTGCCCTGCATGCCTGGGCCAGCCCTCCCTGCTGCATCTGGCCTCAGGGACAAATCTTTTGGACCAAGCTGAACTGATTTTCAAAAGCTACTGGATGCTAAATGGAATCTGCTTTTCCATAATATTTTACCCTGCTTTTAAACACTGATCAAAGGTTGGTGCCCCTGTTGTAATCAAAATGCGTGACATCTGCCATAGGAAAAGCATCTTCTGATTCTATGATTCTGTGATTCTGTGAAGTAAGGAGAGTGCTCTTTTTGCTAAGCTCTGGAATGGGAGTAGGTGCAAATGTAGCTTTGCAAGGCACTGCAGGTCCAGCCAGCTGGCTTGAAGGAGGCACACCGAAGTGTGGGTAGGAACAGTTAGCAAGAAACTGAGCATTACTGAGACTGGAGCAAGAGATGTTCTAGGATAGGGCTGGATCTGATCTGTTCTCAATACTGGGAGATTTTGCCCTGTGGATGCTACAGGGCTGCTGACTTAAGTGACACGGGCCTCACCTACATCTCCCTGTGGGAAAGGAAAACCCAACTAACTTCCCCTGCAACCAACAAGCCCAAGCTTAGCAACTTGGAATCAAAGTGCCTGTGTGCTGGAGCATGAGGCCTTGGCCCTGTGCACTCCCTGGGAAAGGTGGTACGTTCCAGCCCTGTAGAGCAGCCAAGGAGTGTTCCCTGCCTAGGAGCCAAGGGAGCAGTCCTGGAGTAGCTCCTGCCCAGAGGGAGAGCAGGGATTGCGGCGAGTGTCTGAGGTCTGGATGGAGTTTGGTGGTTTATTTTGGTTTTTTTGGGAGATTTTTCCTTTTTTTAGTGAATTCTTGAAATAACATTTCCTTTTTTAGCAAAATAGAGACTGGTGCATCCCCTGCAGGCAGGGATAAAAGCCTGCTCCAGTTCAGTGCCTGCAGGGAGCAGATTTGGAGAGTGTAGGGAACTGCTGCTGCTCATGGTGGGAAAGTGCTTGCAAATCCTGGAAGGGACACAGTGTAAATACCCCCTTTCTTCTGCTGCTCCTCATGCTGGAGTAGCTGAGGGCTCTGGAACAGGCACAGTAACCAGAGTTGCTTTTGTGTCTGCCGTCTGTTCTCCTGAATGCCTTGTATTGAAATATCCCTCCTGTGACTTGAGCAAGGAACTGGCCTGCCTATGGCCTGCGCTGGGTGGGTGGTCACCAGAGCCTGTACCTGCCAAGGCCAGGGTTTAAATTCCCCGCCCACCTGGTCAGCCTCCTCACACTGGCAGGGTGCTGGCTGGGCTGGGTTTCTCTGCCTTGTATAGGTGGGAGGCAGTACCCAGTTAGGGTGCTGGTCTCTGTCAGTTTTCTCTGTGCTGTAGAGCTGCCCAAGGGTCTCTTCCCTGGCTCATCTTCCAGGTTAGCTATTAGCCGTTTCTCCCTGTGGGGGTATTTGTTCTGTATCAACATTCTGCTTTTAGCACCTAGAACATTACCCTCTGCTAAGCCTCCTGCTGTCTTAATGGCCTCTGATCACTCCTTGGCCCAAGCTGTGTACTGACACCAGAGTTTTTGGTGGTGCAGCAGGTCGGCTGTCTTGATGCCTTGTGGCAGTGTTTGTTAACTTGAGAGGGAGCTGAGGGCCAGTCTGGTCCCAGTTTCCTCTTTAATGCATGGGGGCTCCTGTGCAAAATTTTTGGCTTTGCTTTTGTTGCTGATGTTCCCTGCCTTTTCTGTTGATGTTCATCAGGTGCAGGCCTGGGGTTTTCACGGTTCACACTGTTTATTTTCTTTTAATCTGCACCAATCTTATATTTCACAGTTTGCACTTTTTGTATTTCAATAAAAATCAAATGTAATCCCAGACCCAGGTGTGTCTATCAAGTGGCTGCAGCTGTGGCACATCTACAAGAAATAGCCAGCCACAACCATGCTGAGACTGAGGAAAGAGAGTATGAAATATTTCCTGTGAGTAACTTGGGGAAGAAATACTAATTTGCAGGAGCCTCAGGCTGGAAAGTGTTCAAACAAAATGAATTACTAGAAATTTGGTTCTTTCCTGAACAGGACTGTACTTCCATGCTCCTGTCTCCCTGTCATGAAGGGCAATCTGCCTAGGATTGCCCTTTCCAAGAGGCAGACCCAGCAGCTCCACAAGTTGTGCTATCACCAGGTGCCAAATGGGATCCACCTGCAGTTAGGCTTAGCTGGCTGAGTTTATGTGCAGCAGAGGTCTGCACCTTCTTAACGTACGTGGATTACTAACACCTCAAGGTACAGTAGTTTGGTTAGAACCACTGCAGTCCTCCCCTTGACCACATACAGTTAACTGCCTTTTCCTAAAGACTGTAATTCACTGGTTGTATCAGTAAGCTTTTTGGTTAGAATCCAAGAATTAGGAGTAGAATGGAAAGTGCTGGAGGTAAAAGCATCAGCATCGGGCAGTAGTCCTGGCTACTGGCTTTGTTGTCAGGATGATGTGCTAATGCTGGTGTCAACACTTGCATTTCTAAAACTGTGCTACTTTTCAGTTTTTATTGATAAACCATCCAATTTAGGGCTTCCCAGTGTTGCCAGTTCTCCTTTCCTGTGTTGACACTGGCCCTTGCAAACAGGGCCCTGGTGGTTAATACACCGACTACACGGCAAGCTCACAGACGTGCTGTGAATGCAGCAGTTGGTCCCATCTGTGGGAGCAGCAGTGCCTCCGGGGAGCAGGAGAGCAGGGGCAGCTGTCCCTGACCGGCACCTGGCAGTGGTGGGACCTGTGCTAAGTGTGACTACATTGACAGTACTGAACACAGTGCAAACACCATTGCAACTGGACATGTTTTCATGGGTAGCTGCCTTGTGGCCTCAGGGATATTATTCATAGAACATTTTTAAATACATACAGTAGGCTCATAAGGGGAGGGCATTTAATTGTTCCTGAGTTTGGTGATTGATCATACTTTGTGACTGTTTGCTTTTTCATGTATTTGCTGATGGTTTTTCCAGTCCCTTGTTTTACTGGTGACTTGGTGAAAAGGGTGGATACTGAAGGCCCTGTAGTAAAACTCAGATCCAACAGGATGGTTTGTGAGTTTGCCAGCAATTCATCTCCCTCCCCCTCTACAGTGTCTTTTGTAAGTGCATGAAATGGCACTCATAAATACACACAGATGTACACACATGTCATGTAGACAGATCAGTATCTGTAAGGTTGCAGTGGGATACTCAAGTTTACAGTGTTACCTCCTGAAGATGTACGAAAAGATTGCTTTTAATAGCTCCCTTTGTACACCAAGCTGGAATATTTCCTGTCATGGAAGCTTCCACTATACATAGCCTTTTTTAGCATTCCTGCCATTTTATCCACTGTGTCTTTTTTATAATAACCAGACACCCTTTACACCGCAGCTCAAATCAGCAGTTGTTATATTTACACAGATTTTTACCTTACCATCCTGTCTTTTCCTTTAAAGGGAAGGTGTTGGCACCATGGCATCATGTGTTCTATAGGGTTAACTTTAAACAACACGAGAATACAGCTGTTAAGTTTGGTTATTCTTTCCACATCTTACTAGTCTCCTCTGTTAGCTCAAAATATTCCTATGCTTTAAGCATGCGGTAGCAACCAACTACAATGCACATTTCTTCAGGGACAGGTTAATATTTCAGCAGGGGTGGGACATCCAGATAATTCCATTTCCTAATTCACTGGGGAGGTCACCAGGGTCAAACACTGTGTGACTGTTTCCCCCACCTTCATTTGGAAGCAGCCAGGTACTTGTTCTGTCTGTCCCTTGCTATCCTTCCAGTAGGTTGGTCTCACTAGGATCTCACTGACTGCTCCCACTGTAATGCACCAGTCCCTTTTACCTTCTCTGATGGAGGCAGCAACCTGCTCCATCCTGCACTCACTGATAGGCAGCTCTCTGACCATTCTGGTTCCTGGAGGACAAAGAGCAGGAGGCTGGGACTGTCCCAGACCTGTCAGTACACATGGAGAAAAGCAGAGTGTTGCTTACGTAAAAGTTTTATTGAAAATTCTTTGAATGCTTGAAGTACACTGGAGACTTTCCAAAAGAATACAAGTGAGGAGCCTTCCCCTCCACTCAAAGTATCTTTAAATCAGCAGCTACATACATACTGTCCTTAATATCGAATGGAGCAGACAGCTGCTAAAATAAACAGCCTTCATAACAGAACCTGTGGCAGGCCACAGCAGCAGCTAGATCTTTCCTGAAGCAGAGGGAACTTGGAGCCTAGCTGTAGCAACTATGTGTTGAAACTGAAGAATGTCCAGAGAAGAGGCACCTAACTCAGCCCTGGAGAATCTCTTATTGCTATGGCCATCCAGCTCAACACTAGCAGCTTATATGAACAATTTGCCAGCCTTTTCAAGTAGGAAAAAAAACATGCCACACCGACAACTCTGCCTTATGAGATGTGGGAGCTGTAGCCATGTTAGGAACTGTGTCAACAAATGAGCACAAGTAACGAGCACTGACCTTCTAGATGGGAGTAGCAAGAATGGCATGCTCTCTGCCAGCTCCACGGCTTGTCAGTGTGAGAAGAGCACAGCAGGACTGCTGGCTAAATGAAGCTCAACCTCCCATTCATACAGTGTGAACCAGCACTTTGCCCCATCTCTGCTGCTCTGCAGCCCATAGTATCACTAGAGAAAGGTGACAACTACCTATCTAAACTACTTCCTACAAGTTGTCAGACCAACTCCCTGAGCAAACGTGAGAGCCAGCTGATCCATTAATTTCTTGGGTTAATGCATCCTTCTGCAACCCCTTCCACCTGTCAAACAAGGTGGCTCTGGCTGTGGGGAATCAAGTATTTGTTAAAGCCCATGTAACTTAAGCCTTTTGAACTGTTTATCTTGGAAGCTTTCTTAAATGTTTGTGCATCTGACTTAGCAAGAACAAAGCAATTTCCATGTGAGGTTACTGAGAAGTTGAATTGGTTGAGTAAGCTAAAAAGATTCTGGTGGGTAACTTTCCTTCAATAAAGCTCTTACCTGGAGTTTTATAGGGCTCACATGGCCACCCACCAAACATATCACTCAACAAAAAAGCTGGGAAAACTCAAAGCATTGCATTGCTCTGACCTTACAATAAGCTGTATTCTGAACTTGGCTCCTTGCTCTAGCGGTGGCACAGAAATAGTGTTCTGGAAGAGAGCTGGGGTTCCCCTGTCAGCTGCAGGCAGTATCTTTCAACTATGAATGCAGCAAAACTGAAGAAGCTGCCACACTGCACTAACTAGAAGGCTGGTTACTTGGCCACGCTGAGGAAATTGAGATGGTTCCTCGGTACTGAGACAACACAACCCCAACTTCTGGAGAAAGGAAAAGAGTGGTTTAGGACAATAAGGGGTCTTGCAGTTGCTCATTCTAGTTGCACATGGGAGGAGAAGTGCAAACCACAAGAAAATCCACCTTATCCAAGCTTCTATTTAGTGTCACTGTTTCTCCTCCCATCCTTACATTAGGCAAAGACACACAACAGCCAAATTAGCCATAGAGCACTGCCAGCCAGTCACACTGTCGATGGCCAGATCATTACAAAAATAAGATTTCAGCTACTCAAAAGCCAGCTGATTAAAAAGTACCATAAGCTTCCCAAAAATGTGCTTCTTTAGAGAAGTGGCCTTCTGAATGGCTGAAGAACACTGCAAATTCATCCACGCCTATCAGAAGGCAGCTCTTTACCAAGTCCCTGCCACTCCACTGATGTGTGCATTTCATTCTATCAATGGGCCCTGCTGGATGTAATGGACACGCAGTCCCCAAAACAGAGTATAATATTAATTAAGTCTGTCTTAGAAAATAAATATCTCAGGTATTTTCCTGCAAAGAGAAACCAGTCTCACTGGCCAGGGTTTCATGGCACATTTGCTCTCTGCAGTGATCCAGGGCAAAATGACCTGCACTACTACATGAAAACAGAACATCTTTTAAATATAGGTTTCTTTAAAAGCAATAAATATTTTTTGATTCTTAAGTTCTTCTATTAACCATAAAGCAGGAAAGTTTGCAAGGATTAGAAGAAAGAATCTTGGACTAAGACTCCTAGTTACATAACCCTAAAGAAATAGGATTCCTAGTATTTACAGTTACGTTTCAGAAGCAGAGACTATGAATTCAGCATCATCACAGCTGCTACGTGCAGGTTTGCCAACAGTCAACTGTTAAACTGAGCATGGCCAAGTGTCAGTGCTCTCGGGAAGGAAATGTGGAAAGTGCTTCTGCAGTTTCACTCCTGCTGATCAGCCACTTAGCAGAGGGCCTCACACAAACCCACTGTGTCAAGACCCAGTTCCTTGGAAGCAGGAGAACAAAGGGAACTTCTGTTACGCAGGTCCCAAAGCTGATGTCTCTCCCTGGGCTCCAGGCACATGCACTGAAGTCGGGATGAAATGCCCCGTTCTGCGGAATGGATATCCTGGACTTAAAACTGTTGAATCTGCTGAACTCACAGACCCTGGAAATGAGCCAAAGCTTTCTATGCTCTAACAGGATCGGAGACTGTAGGAAAAAGTCTGTTAGCAAGAAGCTCTACCTAGGGAACTTACACCAGAGGACCCCTGGAGGAAGCATGTGGCAACACTCCACAAAGCCCCTCATCTAGAACACAGACTGAGGAAAAAATAATTTTCATACACTGGATTTTGACTTCCTGTGTCCCTACTGAAGTCTTAAATTCCAAACTGACTGTGAGAAGGAAAAGCAATCCAGAATTATAGGGTGGAAAAGTTGAGGAAAATCAGCAGATGAGCTGTATCTGCTGTTGAAGAGAGCAATCAAAGAAAGCTCACTTGATGGAAGGAACTAGTGAACGTCACACAAAAGGCGGAGCAGGGGCGGTAGAGATATTTGTTGATGTCATCTCCAAGATGCCTTGAGGAAGAAGAACTGCTGCAGTAAAACTGGGAAACAGCTTCACTGCAAGGTTTCTACAAAAGCATCAAATTCTTTGACGTTTTTCTCATGGACTGCCAGCTTCTCTGGTAATGAGTCCTGGAAGGGTAAAGAAAGGTGCAGGTCAGGGCTCATTCACAGCAGACAGAAGGAAGCTTTAAACACACACTCCAGGATAAAAATTGTTTTTTCCAAGTCCTGCAACCCCTCTCCACTGCTCTAGGCTGCCGTTCCCACATGCACAAACCCAGGAATCCTCTGGCAGCATCCAACAAGTGACCCTGAGAAGGGCACTCTGCCCAGAGTCTGTTTGTTCTGCAGGAACAGAAGGTACACTGGGGCCTTGCCTTGTGCAATTGCCACTACCAGCGGCAGCACAGTAACTGGCTCACATCACTGCCTTCATCAAGGCACTGGCAGCTCTCTGCCTTTGGGACTCATGTTTCTCCACAGTAAGTTACAATGCTAGAGAGCTCAAAAGAGCACTCACCCAGACATGACCTGCACCAGCCACACCAGGACTTGACTTCTGCTCATGCTGCAAGATCAGGCCTGATTTGCCCTAAGTTTGACACCCCAGAGGTAGGACTAGCTTGGGGGTTTCAGTGACAGCCAGAGCAAGCATGCAGAAGCAGCTTTTGGCTTCAAGACAAACACACCAGTTTCACAGGCTCAGGTGTGCCACAAATTGCATTTGTCTGGAACACATTAATGAGGGCCCCTCTTTGGACAAGGTCTCTCTTCTGAGAAGTGCAGGAAAGCTATCAGGACTGTTGGGGCAGTTCCAGAGAGGAGACACAAAAATGATTCAAGGGCTGGAGCACATCTCCTGTGAAGACAGGCTGAAAGACTTGGGGTCATTCAGTCGGGAGATGAGAAGGCTCTGGGGAGATCTTCTTGTGGCTTTTCAGTACTAAAAGGGGGCCTTTAAGAAAGATGGGGGCAGACTCTTTAGTAGGGGCTGTTACAATAGGACAAGGGGCAAAAATTTTAAATTAAAAGACAGTAGATTCATACTAGATACTAAGAAAATTTTTATGAAGGTGATGAAACTCTGTAACAGGTTGCCTGGAGAGGTGGTGGATGCACCATACCTGAACATTTGAGATCAGACTGGATGGGGCTCAGAGCCACTTGGTCTAGTTGAAGATGTCCCTGCTCATTGCAGGGACATTGAACTAGATGACCTTTAATTGTCCCTTCCAACCCAAGCTATTCTATGAAGACACTTTTTTCGAACTAGGGGAGAAAATGGTAAAGTACATGTGATTGGCACAGAAAGACATTTCAGGACTGCATACCAAATCCTCTGCCATGGACTGCGCTCCAATGTCAATGGAGAGGCTGCTGAGTTGAGGAGGGTTCTGAAACTCACGGTAAAACGTCCCCAGGTCCATTGGAAGAATGTCATCTTTTGAAAATGCTGGTTTCTAAAATCAAAGATACTGTTAATTCCCAGAGACATTGGCTTCCCTTTTGCTATAATCTCAGATAAAGTTATTACTTGCTATCTTTAAATATCTTGGCATTACAACTGTGGCTGCAATAATGCATATTAATTAAGTGAAGAACAGCCAAGATCTGTGATTGCTTGAAAAGTTGGAAAAGAGCATTTCTATGGAATCTGGCTCCTTTAGGCATTAGAGAGAGGAAGCCAAGCCTAGGTATTTAATTTGTAGCCATTGATTCCAAGTATCAATGTTTTTGCATTTCTGGGACTGTCAAGTTCTAGTTTGGAACTGTGAATCGTGGGTCTTTTCCATTCCCATTGAAAACTACTCTTACATCATTTGCCATCATACCAGCACCTGAGGCCCAGCTAAGATGCAGGTGTATGTAAGAGCACTTACAAAGTCAATCATAACAAAGTCATCATGGGTGTTCCCTGTGCTGCTGCCACTGGAGCCCTCCGAGTGTAAGCTGCCTTGTAGAGGAGATTCAGTTTCTGGGGAGTCAGGAGGATTGACCTGCCCAAGAAATCAAAGACGGTGAGTACTGATCTTATGATCATATCTGTCTGTGTATTTTTACAATGTGGGGGTTGGACAATAAACACACTACAGCAGGGGCAGCAAACACATGCTGTTATTTGCATGTCTAGAGAGCCCACGGGAGACTTCTTGAAACCAAACAAATCTGAGTAACTAGTTATTTTCTCAAAAAGCAAGTGTATTGAAGGCAGAGTATAGCATGGCTGTTTGCATAAGGGTTGCTGAGAAGGCACATATACCTCTGGAAGAGGCTTACCATGGGGTCGTTATCTTCCAGCTCAACATTCTTGGGAGCAAACATGGCAAAAGGAATGTCTAAGTTGGCCATAGTCACCTGAGGAGATTCAGCAAACAGAATTTCACTAAGATGCTCTGCTTACCCAGCACAGAACAGAATACTGAATGTCTTTGTCAGGCCAGCTAAAAACATCCCAAGATCACGTGAGCAGTTAGGCAGGAGGCTGACAACCTCATTTAAAAGGCATAAAATAGAGAGATGATACTCAGCTGACCTAATGGAGATACATATCCTGAGGTGGGATTGCTTATATACATCTTGTATGACATAAGCAAGGATTAGCAAACTGCTACAAACTCAAACAATTCTTCATCCATCCAAAAGGCCTAGAACAACAGCCCCAGGAACTAGGCAAATCTCTAGGCTGCCCTAGCTGAACTTAAATGCTTGCTTACTAATGATGAACTGGTCTACTGCTTGTCCCTTCAAGGAAGAGAGGCTTGCTACCACCTTTCCCAGTTTATGAACATGTGGTAGTGGCACATCATTGCCAGATCCAAGTGGACTATCTAGTCTTCTGTTCTCAAATAGGGTGTTGGCAAAGTGGGGCAAATTCAATGTCCAGCACATCCCAAAAGCATTTTATGAAAAACAAGCCTATGGCAACACGTTGTAGGAAAATGCAGCAGGAAGGAATATGCACTTTCAGTCTTTGGGATTGCCTTGGCATTGGGGTGCTTTTTGCTCCTCTGTATAGGAATAGATGGGAGAAGAAGGGTATTATGGTGCCCTCTGAGAAGATCTACTGCTTGTTACCTGATTAATGGGTTTGTTGACAAAAGCTCCCACCTTCCGGACAAAGATGGTCTCCAAAAGGTCATGTGGGGAGCCACACTTTCCTTCACTGCTGTTTGATACTGTTTCTGTGTCCTCACTGGCAGAGGAAAATAGATAACTAGTGACTCATGGCACAAACAATACAGACAAATCACAAGCTTTATGAGACTCCTTCATTTCTCTTGGTTTACTCCTAATATTGGAAGAAGGACAAAAGAAATCTCTGCCATTGTACCACACCTTCCTCCTCAGTCATGAGCACAAAATGAGTGGACACTTGTGGAATTGGGTTTTTGCTTAAGCCGGACAAAAACTATTTAGCTGAATGCAAAGTTGCTGCCAACTGAACATTTTGGAGATGGACTTTTAACTCCAGACTGTGCATGTTCACAGCAATCCTGTTCATCACTCATTTTTTCAGTACAAGAGTAGTCACAGATCTCTTAAGAGGTGAGGGCAAGAACCAGAACTGTATCTGTTACTGAGTCTATAAATGCAGTAGTCTTGTACATCACAACAGCCACTCCCAGTATGATTAATTCACTGCATGGCTATTCACTCCTATGACCTGTTTAGAGTCCTACCACAGGTATTCAAAACTTTAAAACAAAAAAGTGGTTTAGTCTTATAAAAAGAGGATTACTTAGATCGCATTTAAGACTCATTTGTGAATTCAGTTCATCTTGTTTTACAATCATCAAAACCAACAGAGAGATTAAAGAAAAAAAAGATAAAATTGATAATAAAGTTGACCTAACAGAAGGATGTTACATTCAATAACAGGTTTAAACAAATGGGCAAGATCATTGTTTAGAGAAAGGCTGAAAAAGCCCCAGTCAGAGAAAGCTGTAAGTTGTTTTGGGGGATGAAAAGACAGTAGTTATGCTACCAACAATAGATAAAAAAGGGAAAACAGAAAGTTTTATCTGAATAGGATCATAAGTGAGCTAGCACAAGTGGTGGATAATCTAAAACCAACCTACCTACTAGAAGGAGTAGCTGCTGAGTAGTGGACTCCATCCAGTGGGGTGCACATCCTCTCTTGATCAGCTTGAGTGCCATGTGCTGGCTGGCTAGGAACTGGGGGAACTCCCCCCTCCTTGCCTGGACCAATCAGCTGAGATGGAGAGTAACAGTTGGGTTAGAGACCTCAAAATCAAACCAACATCACAGTTCAGTACAAAGCAGATCCCATCACACTGGGCCTAAGTTGTGGGGGTTTTGGCATATGACTGGGTTCTAGACCCCATAAGGCTGAGAGAGGTGTCAAGTACAGGGTGATCACCACAGTACACTCTTTTTTTATTCCCTTCCTACTCTGCTCCTCTCCACTTCAGGCCTGTTTTACACTGCAGTTTTCTGGCTGTTGGTCCTCTGCTTTAAGGAGAGGAGTGGGGGAGAAACAATGATATCCTCTTGCTACAAGCCCATGGCTCCCTACAGCTTCCTCAGAAGGGGAAGTGGAGCAGCAGGTGCTGAGCTCTTCTCCTTGGGATCCAGAGACAGGACACATGAGAATGGTTTGAAGCTGCACCGGGGGAGGTTTAGACTGGATACTAGGAAGCTTTTCTTTGCCGAGAAGGGGGTCAAACATTGGAACAGGCTTCCTCAAGAGGTGATTCATGCCCCAAGCTGTCAGTGCTTAAGAGGCATTTGGACAATGCCCTTAATACTAGGCTTTAAGCTGGTCAGCCCTGAACTGGTCAGGGAGTTGGACTGGATGCTCCTTGTAGGACCATTCCAACTGAAACTCTTCTATTATCATTGTGTCAGCAAAACTCTGGCGTAGGAGCAATGCCACACACAGAAAAAGATTTCTGTCAACTTTGCTTATTTGTCTGATGAACGAAGGTAAATACGCCAATATGGACGGTCAGTGTGTCGACTACAGAACTGTGCTTGGACAGCTACAGCAGCAGCAGCTCTGTACAACAGGCAAAGTTTGGAATCAGTGACTTGCTGGTGGCAGGCAAACAGGTCTAGTGCCTGCTGTCTCAGTGTAGTTTTTCCACATGACTCCTACCCCGGTGAGGTTGCTAAGGAGCCAATTGCCAGCTCTTGTGGAAGTTGTGCTTTCTCTCTATTTACCTTACATTCTTTTCATTCCTGACAGACAGGATACCAATGCATGCACTAGTTCAAATGCCTCTTTCAGATGTACAAGTGACACAAATGGCTGCAATATCAGCCATGCTGGTTCTACTCTCTACAAGTACCTGGTGAGGGTGTGCAGCATTGAAGCCACCAGCAAAGAGTACAGGATACCCCATGTCAGCTGATCCAACTCCCAGGGCAGCAGGCTGATAGGAAAGACGAGAGCTGGAAAGCTAAGAAAGAAGAGAAAAACCAAGAAGGGCAAAGGGAGAGGAGAGGGGAAGGGGAATGCCCCACAGTCTGAATAATCACCAGTCACTGAAGGAGGAACAGGAAGAGTCAGAGGCACAGCATTTCAGGCTGGCAGAAGGATATTAGATTTTCAGTGGAATCAATAATGAAGGTTATTGCTCTAAAAAGTTATTATTGCTAAGAGGACTACTTGATAGTAGTCCAGGGGACTAAGTCTGGGCCTTGACAAAAGAAAAAGACTGTGTTCCTACACAGGCAGGAGGAGGCTGTGGAAGGGATGACTGACGCCAGTCCCAGGGACGCTATGTTCTACAGGCCTGTTTCAGATACTGGAAAGAGCATGAACGCCATCATTAACTTACTAAAGACTTTAATACTTTAATACTTTTTCACCTCAAAGCAACTACATTACCAACTGTTTGAACCTACTCCCAGTGCACATTAAAACAGCTGCTCTTCCAGGCCTGTTCAAGTAGCTTCAGTGAAAGAACAGAGAGTCCCATCAATGTGCAAGGTAAAGAGAATTGGGAAGTTAACCCTTATGATACTGCTTTAGCAATGAAGTGTTGGAACCAGTGCAACCCAGGAGAAATTCCTTATGCACCCCAGGTAGAAATCTACCCAGTCAGGTTGAAGAAAGGTTTCCTGTTCTGGTTTGCTTGACCTCAAGAGGAGGACTTCTTTCAGAGCTCAGTGAGCTCCAGCAGGGCCAATGCTGACATGATTTACAGGGGTCAGAATGAGGAACAGCACTTTTATTCACATGAGGCTAGTTGGGCTGAGTGGAGCACTAATGACTGTGCAGGATTAAGGAACACTGGCTGTTAACAGAAAACACTGGTAACTGTGCCTTATTACTTGTGTCTTTCACTAACAATCCTTGACAGCTGTTGTGTTTTTAGGGGTGCTTAGCCTGTCTTTGGGAGACCTTCAGCTGCAAAGGCATTTAAGAAGCCAGTCTCAATAACGTGCCTGGCCTGGTGGTTTCACCAGTCTTTTCCATTCACAACAACATTCCACAGTGACAAATTTGTGCTTTCCCGTGCTTGTTTTGTCATGCTAGAACTCTATTCCAGCCATGTATAGCATATTCTATTGACAACTCACTTGATGTGAAAAGGCCAGTCCCATCACTGGGACCTTCAAGGTGTCCGTCACCACAGGAGGAGGGGTCTGAAAATGTGCCTTTGTGACAGTAAAAACACACTGTGCACAGACACAGACAAACAGAGGAGACAAGGAAAAGACAGAGAGTGAGAGGGGGGAGAGAAAAAGAGAGAGAGAAGGACTTCAGAGAAGAACTATGAAGAGTTGGATGAACTGAATGCTAGTGAAGAGGTTTTGGCTGCAGCAGCTGTACCTACACATAGAGCAGAGGTCTCAGTGTTGCCAGACACACATTCATGTTGTAAAGAATTGACTGATTTCCAATCTGAGTGAACTGCTGAACACAGGTAATATTTTAGTGAACCCTGACAAACTAACTGCCAGAGACTCTGTTCCACAGCTAATTATAATGGGTACCAGCCAGTTACCAAAGAGAAGGCTAAGCAGATGCCAGGAAAGTAGTTTTTTTCCATTTACAAATTACATGTATTTCAGTACTCTTCCTCAACCCATACTCCTTATCCTCCAGCTTTCTGAGGGTCATATCTTGACAGGTCTGTGCTGCACCCTTAGAATAAAGGGGACCCAGACTATAGTGTAATTCGAACACACTGATGTGAAGAGAAAGCTCCATCAACAGGAGCAAAGCTGCAAAGTAAACAGTCTCATAGAGCCTACTAAGGCAAAAAGGGCAATTCAAGCTCAGTTCAGTCCCATATCTCCTCCCAGTCATTCTCCTACCAACAGTTTTCACTTTTAGCAAAGCTTCAGTCTCACTTCTGGATATTACTCATGGCCATTCTCTCTCCTGAAATTTGAGCTACTTCACAACACACACACACACACACACACATGCTATGTAAGGTCACAGGGAGAAGGAAGCAACTATTCCCTTGTATCATGCAGGTTAGGCCTCACTTTTACTGAGAAGGCAGGTAAAGATTTGAAAAATTTGTGTAGAATATCACACAGTTCCCAGTATTCTCCTACACAATAAGTTGTATATAGAAAGCTGGAGAAAGAAAGTAACTTCTTTTTTCCCTTCTAATTTACTTTAAGTCCACTCTGCCAAGGCAGCCTTAAGATTCTAACTGTGGTAACAAAGACTGGCAGTTGTTTTAGAAATAAGGGCACAGCATATGGCAACTAGGAGCCACAGGAAAAGCAAGAATGTAGGCTCATACTTAATGTGAATTCTCAAGGTCCATGTGGTTTCATAAAGCTCTTGCCCCTCAGTGACAGCAAAGCTCATGACCCCTGGCAAAACGTCAACTTCCACGTAGTTACACACACTGTTACTGTTAAGTAACACTGGCACAAGCAAGCCAGTGGAAACTTCCTTATGAAACCTTTTGTACTTAACCTATTTTATGAAAATGCAGGACACAACTCGGCCACAAACTAATTGCCTGAACTGTGTATTGCAGAATAAGAGAGGCTTTATTCCATCACACTTACTGTGAGTGCTGGCTAATTAGTTCAACACTGCCTGATGTCCTGTCACCTGAAATCCACTTGGCACAGAAATACTTCCTAAGAAAGGCTCATTTCTAGCTCATTCATACAGCAGAATACATTCTGCTAAACCAGGCACACTAATTCCTCTGAAGCAGCAGAAAGACCCATAGCAAATGTTTTCAGTGTGGAACAGCATTCCAATTATACTTCATTCTATGCTTGACATAGACGGCAAATGAGATTTAGTCTTTAGATTGCCTTTAAAGATCAGTAGAGCCATCTGCTTGGCTGGACAACAAGGCAGGGCATTCCTGAATATTTAAAGTGATAGAAAAACTGCAACTCTGGCCAAGTCTTAAAAATACAGAACTGTGCAGTCAGATACACAGGACAGTAAAAGAACTTGAGAGTTTCTGGTTTTTGATATTCAAAAGGAAACCAGCATCTGTTTATTTTAAAATTGAAACCCAAATGAGATTTGCATGGGTAGTTGGAATAATAGAGTACTAAGTCCACAGTTCAACATTATGACCCACGTTTTTCTTGCTGATACTTTTCCTGCTGCCCCAGCTAGCTTTAGATGGTCCAACAAACACAGCTTTTATGTTTTTTCCTGTCTTTCTACAGCATTTTCCTAGTATTTCAGTGTTTCTTTCACAATGTCAGTCTGTTACCCCCAGTTAGGCTGTCTGGCATTGATGTCTTGAATTCTTCTTTCCTGCAGTATCATTATGTAAATGTGTAAGTACACTGCTAATCCTCTTCAAGCACATAGCCCAGCTATGGGAGTAGGATCTTTTAATCCTTCTCGGTAACTCAGGCTTTCTAGTCTCCTACAACTTTGCTGAAATTAGTATCTAACTAGGTTTTACTCAGAGTTTGATGACATAAATAACCCACACATTAACTTTTAATTAACAGCAGAAGGCTGCCTGTTTGCACAATAGTTGATCTGGGAACATGCACACTATCTTAACAGCAATTACTCTATCTAGAATTAAAAGGAGTCTGGTTTCTCTTACCTGAGATGGAGGAGAGGTGGAAAAAGATGTGGTACACACTTCTTGGGAATCTTCTACTGAAGGGTATACTGCACCATTGTCCTCACCAGCTCTAAAGCAGCAAGGAAAGAAAAGTTTTCTAACTGGAAATATTCCTTGAAACAAAAAAAACCAGTAAAACACACTGGGATAAACACTGCAGGAGGGTTGAGAGCATTTGGGTGGACTTAAAAGGAGAATTATGAAGGGTTCTCATCTACCTGGCAGAACTGAGGAAAACAAGGCACGAAAACTTTAATTTTCCTCAGGCATTCATCTTTTGCCCTCATACAAAAACCCAGAAGTGTTTCTAACTAATGTTCCTGTTATATCAGCTAATGCTACTGGCTTTGGTATTTACACAACCAATGTCAAACACCACCACTGGTCCCAGTTTGAATGCCCTCACACGCATTTTAGAGACGACAAACCTCTCATCTACAAAGAGAAATTAAACTCTGATCTTCTCCCAGTGGGAATATCTGGAGATGCAAGCATCTGGACTTGTAGTTCTACAGCACTATTCACCATTACACTTTCAAATTCCTAAAGGCAGCCAAGATTAAACATCCTGTGTGTGTCCAAGTGCTTCTGTAAGGACTTGGGAAAATACAGGGGCTTGCTGCATTCAGTCTTCTAGATACAATGAGTAAAATGTCACCCTTCATCACATGCTCAACCATGTCAACATGACTGACACTAATCCTCCAGTGTCCCTTCCCATGCAGTCAGCAAACAGTGGAAAAGGCTCTGTATGTGGGCAGAATTGATGCCTTCACCATGGCCCACAACTTCAACTCAGTATTTCCTCACCTGTAATTGCAGGGGTGCATGGGTGAAGAGCTGGGATAGGGACGGTCCACAAAGTGATCAATTATAATCCCCATGATAGGAGGGGTCCTCTCAAACTGCCTGCAAGGCAACAAGCGATGGTGTTATTGGCTTTCTCTCTCTACTCTCTTCCCAGCTCGTGCTGCCCTCACGGAAAATCCTTGTGTCTATTAATGGGACCAGAGCATCTTTACAATTCAGTCCTATGACTCCAGGCATGCATGAAAAATCTGGAGTTCTATAGCCTGGCGCTGGGCTACCCAAATACTCCCCCTGCTGCAAGACTTAAGGGAGAGAGAGTATTCTCCATGAAGGAGAATGTCAGGAGGAAAGGATAAGCGGGAGGGAAGGATTTAGGGGCTCAGAATATGAGGGGTTCAATAGCACATCGCTGTAAAACAGTTTCTGGAATCATCACATTTTCTTACCTGGTTGACATGAAAGCAAGGTTGATTCTGTAGGCACAAGACAAAGTGATGGTGCCCACTGGGGTACCCACTGTCCCAACACGGACTGTCTGGAAACCTGTAAGGTTAAGGAATTACTGTCAGTTTCACCCATTATTTATGTGCCACACTTTTCTATTCTGAAGTTAGATTATTATTTCTATAGTGTTTCCTTTATCCCTTGCAATCTGAACTCCAAAGACACATGGGACTGGTAACAAAACAGCAGCACCAGGCTGCCTTGCTGGTAGGCTTCACCTGCAAGACTTCTGATGTTGCTTCCTGTCTTGGTCTTCTAAAATACTGCTCTGAAGTACTTCTTGTTCCTTAGCAGATCATGATCTCCTTTACCAATCGTGCCCCGTTATCAACATACTTCCACATTCTTATTTCATTTCTGGATCACTAGATTCAAAATGGCAACCGCCCTAGACCGTGCCCAGGTACCACCATTATGCTTGTTACTTTATGACACAGGCCTTCACTGGCAGATCCAGATAAAAAACACATGTAAACCTCACACTCTCCTTATGGCACTTAGGAACAGTAATAAAAGGTTAGTCAGTGTTAAAAACAGTTCTGCTCTGGTTTATGTGCTGTCTAATCATACCTTCTCCCAAGCCACTCAGTTGCACTTCACCAAAATATATCCTAAAGGAAAAGGAAAAAGAAAAGCTATTAGGTCTATTTGGGACATAATGCTATACCTATTTTTATTTAATTTGATGAGTTGAAAGGCTGGAACTACTTTTTCTCTTCAGGAAAAAAAAACAACAAAAGAAATGGCCAGAATGCCCATCTCAAAAAAGCCTTCCAGCTACTTCAGAGGAAGATATGTCATGTTAAAAAAAGAAGGAAGAGAAAATGGTAGTCCAATCAGAGATTTATCTTCAAGTTAAAGCTTCTGTGTTAAGTCTACAGTTCAGAGCAAAAACATGAAGTGATGTAAATTCCACAGAGAGGCCTGAGTCTAAAAGCTGATGTTCATCACATAACATAAAAGATTAACTGCATTCTAAAGAGATTTAGGATCATCTAAATTAGCTGTGAAAACATCTCAAAGACTTTTCTAACAGCCAAAAACAAAGTCTGGAAGATAATAACCATGGACCACAAACCAGTCAGACCTCACAGGCTAAACAGAGCTGACCCCAGTATTTGGATGAGTAAACTGCAAGAACTACAGTAAGTGGAGCTTTAAAATGGAGCAGCAGGGCAGAGCTACACCTTGCAGGTATGTGCAGTGTCAGCTAGCATTTATCAAGTACAGGCCAGACACCCCAAAATTGGACACTAATAAGCACTTTAACCACTGCTTGCATGTAGAATTATTTTTGCTTTTCCCAGTATAGTAGGGAAACAACACTTCAACACTTAGTTTTTCTTTCAATAGCTCCAGTGGAGGCTCTAAGGTGATACATACCCAAAGTTTTCTTCTGTCACTGGTAAGTAGTAGTTAAATCCCAATAATTTGATTTTATTATTACTTGCCTCTTTTTAACCACATTTGCAGCTACACTGTGCACCTCTAGAATTTCTGCTGTTTGTATTTCAAATGGGCAAATTCTGATTTACCTGTACAATATTACATATTCATGGCCTTGTTTCCTTGAGAGTCTGTAGGCTGGAGTTACCCTGGTTATAGCAAGCAAAGACTTCAGCAACAGAGACAGCCTGTTGTATACAGTGTATGAAACTTTGATTTCTTTGTCACACCTACAGAACACAAAGCAAAAAAATTAGTCTTTTCTTCCCAATTAAGTTGCTTGGTTTTATTTGCTTGGGTTTTTTCTTTGTTTTGATTTGTGGTTGGGTTTTATTTTATTGATTTTTAATAAGAATTAGTCTGGGCCAGTTGGCAATGTCAGTTTTATTGCCAAAATGATCACATAAAGCTCCAGTGTGGCTACCTGTATTGACCAACCAGCTAAGAGTTCTACTTCAAGCTAGTTACCTGCAGTAAAAGCAATTGCTGAAAAATGCCATGCAGCTTTCTACTAATCAAAAATCTCTTTGCAGTATTAAAAGCATTTGTCATTACTGACTATATGAATTTTTGTATCTGAGGAAGCATACTACTTGTAACAGAAGAATGAAAAAGGAGTAAAATTACTAATTTACTTCCTTGACACCAATATTAAACAGTTTGACTTCTGCATTAGACAGAAAGGAGAGTTCCCTCTGAAGTGTCCCTGGCCACACAGCCAGTGCTCACTGATCAGCATGGATTAGCCATGTTTCCCATTTTCATCAGCTAAAAGCTACAAACACACACAAAGAATGTGTCAAGAATGCACTTACTTTTCATTCATTTCCAGACACCAAATTTCCAGCTCCATGGAGTCCCCCTGGATCAGAGAATGAATAGTAAACAAAGGCTCATTTCAGAACATAACTGTTTTCATATCTCATTAATGATCAGCAACAGCCACACCTCTCAACGAAGATCTGTCTCCTGTCTCCCACCTTCTTGTAATGCAATGACAGAAAAGGTGCACTGGAAGTCTCACTGCACAGTTACATCACCTGAGGCAACACCTTCCTCAGAACAGCTAAGTTCTTCATGGTCTAAGAAACTGGAGTTTGCTGTTCTGTCATTTGTGTGTTTGGCCTCAGATATTTGCAGTGAATTGCTTCTGCTAAACAACACATTTCTTTTCATTAGCATACTACCTAACTTAATAAAACTAAGATATTTTCACATTGGCTTGGACTAAAGGTGCCCTGGTGGGTGATTTAAGAGTCAAGTAAAAGAAAAAACAACCCACAAACAAAAACCAGCATCTATTTTTGACTCAATTCTCACCTCGGAGGTTTTGAGAGAAATCTCCACACACATAGACCGTCCAACAGCAGGCAGCTGTCCTGCCAGGGCTTTCTTTGCTTCATGAGTAACCTCTGGTATGTCTTTGATTGCCAAATTGAACTGCAGAATGAGAGAGATGATGCATTTTTTTATTTCTTTGAAAAACTTCCTAATGGTACACTGCAGACAGGCTCACAGACCCATATATAACATACTAAGTCAGTGTCCACTGAAATATTTATGAAACAGAAAATTCTCAACTGGGCTCAGGCTTTTCATATTTGGAAATATTTCCTTGGCTGCTAATTCAAGTGTTTTTCTTGATCCTGCCATAAAAAACACATTCCTTTTCCCTCACTTGAGTCCTGTCTTCACCCACAAAGTATCTTGAGTTTTTTCAGTTTTAATAAAGCCCATTACTACAAAGTCCTGAATTGCAGAGTTGAAAACCTCTGACAGAAAATTAGCCATTGCCCCACCCCCAGCAGATCTTGGAAACACACCTTAGCTGGCAGGAGATGCTGAGAAGCATAATTTGTTTCTCCTCTAATTAGCCCTTAAGAGTGCAGAGTGATTTGCTGCATATGAACAATAGCAACCAAAACAACCCCTCCACACCACGTAATTGAATACAGTAGCTATTCTGTGTCTGCATAGGCCTGTAACAATCACATGGTGCTCTCTGCACACAACACACACACAGAGTTATGGAGCTGCTTTAGAAATCATGACTTTACCCAGTCAGAACCTGTTGGGGAGGATGATGATCGGGTACAGATTTTCTCTCCAAGTCGGGCCTGGACAATGACTTGTACTGTCTGGAACAGAAAGGAAAAGATACACACTCATGCTTTGGGCTCAGCAGAGCCCTCAGCTCAGAACCTGAGATAGACACGTTTCAAGTAAAGAAAATGAAAGGGCTGACCAGGATGTAGAGAAGTAGAGTTTGCTACACTGATCTTCATGTCTAATCAATTCAAATTATTACATATAACAGGCAAATGTATTTCAGAGAGACAATCATTTTAGGCTGATCTTTCTCTGTAATAATATGAGGTGACCAAAACAATTTTGCAGTCAGGAGCTGCAGTTTTCAGTAATACTGAAACAAAATTTACAACTATATCCTGAACCTGGACAACTAAACAAAAGTGAAGTGAATCTGTACATTTATCCCCAAGCCATTGTCAGGGTATTTACCTGCATCTATGTACCAAGTGATGCCAAATTTTATAGTTACTTATCAACATAATTCAAAAGAACATTCTGGTATTATTGCTTTTGGATGCAATGCAGAAACTGAGATATAGCGAAAAAAAAAAGAGTGGAGTCCAGCACAAGATAGCATCTAAGTAACAGCTGGATGGTTTGTTCTGTTGATAGAAACCCAAAGCTGACAGAGGTGTGAAGTGCCTACAACAGATTCTAAAGCAGGACACTTCTGGGGGATGAAAGAGAATCTGGAAGTAGAAAAAAGGGCAAAAGATGTTTTGGTAGTTACTCTCAGGAATCTCCTCAATTTGGTATCACCTTTTCTTGCTTTGGTCTTCAGCAAAACAAAAAAAAAGAAACCCAAACCCCAACCTTGTTATTCTAGCCACAGAAAGTATGGCTTTCTTCTTAAACAAGAAAGAAGAGTCATTTGTCCAAGAGAGACGAAGTTACCTTTAAAGCAAAAAATTTGATGAACTTGTCCAGGTCCTTCCTGTCCTGGGAACTGAGATCAGTGTCCATTGCATATGGCAATCTGAAATACAGCACAGGCCTGGGAATGAAATCTTCCTTGAGCTTTCTGTTTAGATTTGAAAATATTTTTGCCATTAGAGTCCACCTTAAAGGAAATGATCAGCACCAAAGCCCTCCACCTGTCAAAATCCTAACATGCTAAGCACTTTGGAGTGTAAGCATGAGGTATAAGTATGCACTAGTAGTTTATCCAGTCAGTGCAAAGATAAGAATAATGAAAAAAACAACAAAGGGAGTGCAGAATTAAAACTCGCTTCAAGTTCTCCAATTTTGCTACCTTAATTAAAAAAAAGCACAACTACCACTAACAAAACCCCCAACCAACCAAAACAAAACAAAAAAAACCAACAAAAAGCAAATCAACAAAACCCCCACCCAAAACACTCCTACACTGACTGAATGCTATACCAAGCTATCCAGTAGACATGGCAGTCTCTGCTTCAAAAATTATGTATCTTCAGCTATCAGCACTGGTCAAAACAAAGCTAAATTGTTTTCTTGAGTCTGAAATTCTAAAACCAATATTTCAGTGGTATTTCAGCGGATACTGAAATCTATATGATAAACCACTGCTGGAACAGGCTGTGTCGCTTCTCCACTTCTAACAAATAGTGCTTGTAGTAAAACCGTACAGCTACAAATTCACCTACAACCAACCAATAAGACACAGTTTTACCAAGGAATAGACCAAAGTCCTCTGTTCATTCCTCTAGAGAGCTCTGATAACTAATACTTAGCTTTCACATTCACACTGACTTGTTTTCCAAAATCTGATTGTTTCTAGCAACACAATGAACTTGCACAGCATCTGAAGCGAGGCACGGCAAGGCACTAACGCGATTTCTGCCACCATCAGGTCACAGGGCCTGGGACAAATCACAGTTTTTCTGTCTCTCAGTTTCTTCACATGTAAGTTAATAATTATATAGAGACCATGGGGAGGAATGCTTTGATTAGCAGCATTAATTGTACTTTTTGCTCATAAGCCTTCCAAGTATTAATTCACAGTTAACTCCTGTTGCTGTTTTGAGACAGCTCATGAGCCTGAAGCAGCTTGTCAGACCTCACATACTTACAGAACATGCTGCTCATCAATGTAAGGGCAGGGAGCACGAGCTGTGCACGTTACTCAGTGTTCAATTGTTAAGCAAAGACTGAACTTGCAGCAAGGTATTTATTTGTATTTATACAAACTAAAGCCGACCAGGACAAAGGGGCTAATTGTCCTATTCACACAGAAGATGTATTATCTTTAATGACCAAACACATGCAGGACTTGTATTCAAAATATCTCACTTAATAGCAGTAAAGGCCTAATTCTTTGTAAGCATCATCCAAGATGGGCTGCCAGACAAGAGCACTACAATTTATACAGCATTCTATAAAGAACAGTGCTGCTTTTTGAATGACTATGAAAAGAAAGCTGAACATACAATATGGCTGAATGTTCCTAGGCTACATTCATACCTCATTTTCTACTGCTGTGCTGTTCTCATTACAAATTATAAATTAAATTGAGAACTAACAACACAAGCCATTCAACATCATATGCATTATCAAATTATCCTTTGGATAGTTTAACCTCCTCACCAAAACTATGGTACTTTCTTTCCCTGCCTTTACCTCCAGTAGACTGAGATTACAGACCTCTTCTACTTTAGGGGGATACAAAAAGAAGTCAGCACTAAAGTGCTATATATTTAATTAATGCAGCACTCTAAATCAAAAAATAACATAAGTATAGACAAAAATCAAAAAATAAGTATAGACACATTTCATTACAGAAAAAAAAAACATATCCAACAAAAAAACCAGGCAAGAATGACCTGTTATTATTCTTTTGTCTCATTAAGTAAAGCACCATAAGGGTTTCAGAGGTCCAATATCTACATCAAAACCTGTCTGATACAGCATAAAAAACCCTTTTATTTTCTCAGTAAAGAGAATGCTGACATTTAAATAGCAAGAGAAATCAAACTAGCTTTTAATGTGAAAAGAAGTGAGAGGGCATTTCTATGCTACCCCTGGAGAAAGAGGAAAGGTGGTGTATATCCTGATTCGTCTTATGGACCTGGAAAAAACTGTGGTATTGTCTATTGCAAAACATTTGGGAACTAAGGGAAGGTGTTAGGCTCACTGTCTGTTAGGAGAGGAAACAAAGATCACCAGCATGATTCTCTGTGCAGTATAGGAATCAGTTCCCTGACACCCAGATTAGACCTGACACCCAAATATCCCCAGATGAGAGAAAGAGCCACCAGAGGCATGTCTTAAATTGAGGTTTCAAAGAATGAGAGCCCCATGGTTGTGCCCCACTGCAGCACAATTTGGGTTCTTCCTGTAAGATCTCAACCTACTTGTAACACTGATGAAACATTTGGAAATTGACACTGTACCTCTGAAGCTCCAAATGCCAGCAACAGTTGATTCACCAGAGCCTGAAGTAGAGCAGGAAGGGTGAGCCAAGGTTTCCTGTCAGGAATCTGTAATTTCAGGGGGAAAATGGGACTTTGGAACTCAGCTCCTGAAATGTGTAAGGTAAGGGCTGTCATCTGATGACCACCATCTCCTCATTTTTGTAGGAGGGCCTCTGAGGATTGCCTGAGACCTGCTAAGGCTTAGGACAGCATTTGCCTTTAGAATCTTTCTTGCTAAGAGTCAAGATGGAGCTAGAATTACCACCTTTTATTTACAAGAATTCTTTGGTACTCTCAGGATAGCTGCCACAGCTGACCAGAGCAGCAAGGAAATTCTGTAAAATCAGTTCCAGCAAACTCATTCAGCCTCTCAGGTCCTGCAGGTTGCAATGCCAGCACGGCTCCTTGGTAAGTGCCACTACTCAGGCATTTGCTTAGCTCAAGGAAAATGCTGGCTAATTTTACACTGACTAACAACTAGAAGGAAATAACCTTTGGTCCAGGTTAGAAACTTACAGACGACTGATTTCTCATCCCCCAAGTAATTGCTTAAGTAAACTGATGTATTCACAGGTACAAACAAACATCTTGTCCACATGGCTTTTTGCTTTGTCTCCCTCTTCCTGCAATGCCCATTTTTATACTATTGCTCTTATTTATAAGCCACTGTCTTCACTTTGCTGTGAACAGAAACGTCAGAGACGGATGTTTAAAGGAGAACTGCTACATGTGGCTCTTTTGCCTATAGCCTTATTCTTTCTCACAAGGTTGAGACAGAGTTTATCCAACAGTTTAACCTCTAAGCACTGCGCCTTATACACCCTACTGCTATTTATGCTCTCCTTCTCCACGGAGAAGGACACCTCAGCACAAGCTGATGGCGCTGTTTGCATGATGCAACCAACTGCAAGAGCCCTCCCCTTCATGCACTGGTGCATCCCAGAGGAACTACAGCGCCCGGCATGCCACGCTCCAAGCCAGGAAAAGCCCCGCTGCGGGCACACGGAGACCTGTAACCCGGCACACAACAGGTGCGCGGGAACACCTGTGAACACCGCGGCACTACAGTGCTTGCTTCATACAGGGGAACTCAGCACGTACGTCCGTCTGACGTGGACATAAACAGGAAAGGAGCACAAGCACCTGACACATCCCAGGCGTTATTCATGCTGCTGGGGAAAGCATACACAGGCTGCTTCCATTACCTCCTGTATTTCACTCTGAGTCGTGTCTGCTACAACTTAGAGTCATCCTGCTTTCTTTTCAAACAGATACTTACCAGTGCAAAGTAATTACTCATGGTTCCTACCCCAGAGGGAAATTAAAGCCCAGAGGGAAGAAACCAGAGCAGGTGTCTCTGTAAGGAGAGGGCTGTGGACAGCTCTCATCCCACGTGTTTGTTCCTGATTACATGACTGTGCCCCCTAGACCAGGCTCCTTGTCCCTGCCACTCTTCCAGGACTTCTTTGTTACTAAAGGACCTAAATCCAATCTCCTAAGATGTTCTATGAGAAGCTCAGAAAAGCTTGTTGAATCATGCATGCAAACAAGAAGGACATGGAAGTTTTTAAAGCTTTTAACAGAGTGCCTTTGATAAATGGGCTTGACTGCCAAGAAAGCTTTCCTAGAATTATCCCCTTCGATGACCAAGAAGCTTCACTGCAAGCAGGTATTTTGAGCACATTAACAAGTAACTATAAAAAGATCCCCATAAAGACAGCACTCTGTTTCAAGGCTGGGCCTACAAGTCAAACTCCATTATCCTAAAATTACTTAAAATTAACCTCCATTTTGCCTTCTTAGTAGGTTAGTCAGAAACCTGGGGAGAGGGAGCAAACAGTTCTAAATTTTAAGGTGTGACACTCTCATTCTTTAAAGTTTATGGATTTTTTAGAGAGATGATTAGAGCAGACTCTAGTAGAAAATCTATTTCACACAATATAAACATTCTTATGAAATCAAAGGCTCTGTAACATGCCTAAGTTTTGACTGATAAAGAGGTAATTTCTCCTCCTGATCAGGAGACAGATTTACTTCATAACCAATCAATGATTCTACATCTTAGTAAATATCTTATTCAAGCCAGCACTGCCAGCCCCACTGACTTAGAAAGAAAATTAAGTAATTTCTGTTGACCAGCAGTTACATTCTGTACTTCCCTAAGATCTAAAAATGGTATCAGTTCAAAGGTCCATCCTCTCATTTTGTTTGTCAAGCCAAAGTATACAGACGAAACCAGAATCTGCTTCTACATACCCTGTACTACAACCACCAACATAATCACCAACTCTCAACTTTTGTACAAACACATGTCCAAAAAAGTTAAGATTATACAATACCATTTAAGCAAAATAAAGTGATCCTGTATGATCCTTCTAGACCCCTACATATAGCCTGGCTCATCTGAATGACTTATTTCTTGGCACAGGAAGGAGGGGTCCACCAGGTCAGGCCGCTCCTGCAATAATTAGGAGATGCCCTAAATGTCATTTGCATAGCAAATTAGTTTTTAGCTAAGGCAGTAATTTACCCTGTTTTTCCCCCTTGCTATGTGCCTAGTCACACTGCTCTTGACATTTGCAAGAAGGCAGTTTGTAGGCTTAGTCCAAAGTGTCCCTTTTCTACCTGTTCACTGACATGGGAAGTGCCTCTACTCCCACTGAATCCATGGGAATGACTCTGGCGGTGCACCAGGAGCCACGGCTCCAACAGGAAAGAAAGATACAATGCCTTGTAAACCCTCTGCTCTTTCCTAACACACAGCAAACTCTCATTTACAGGAGAACTATACAATGGAGCACGCAGTCTCACATTCCACCATCTCCAACAGGCTCTGAAGCACTTTCAAAGACACCACTTGTGGAGATTCCAGGGGGCCATAT
>VWZD01004966.1:1213537-1369012 GCA_013396695.1 Sakesphorus luctuosus | reverse complement strand
GGACGCGGCCGCGGGGCGGGCAAGGGCCGGGCCACGGCGGGGCCAGCGGAGTCCGGACAGGGCAGCGACACCGGCCGCGGGTGCCCGCGCCTCGGGCTGCCCTGCCCGGGCCGCAGAGCCTGGCACGGCGCTCAGCTCGCTCCCCGCCACCGCAGGTAAAGGCCTGCCAGCGACAGGCAGAGCTTCGGCTCCACGGTGAGCCCACCTGTGCGGAGCCCCCGTGTTTTCAAAAGCAGATACAACGAAATAAAAAGATCTGCTGGATGGTCAGAGTGAAGGGAAAATGGTAACGGAGCTCACCAGTAACAACTGTTCTGAATGTGCTTCCCCTTTGCTTTATGCAGGTGAATCCTCTGGGAGGGCCCTGTCACAGAGGAGCCCCAGGGGACCGACCCCCCTGGTTGTCAGCCATGGCCGTACCTATCGCGGTTCTTGACTGCGACCTCCTGCTCTATGGCCGCGGACACAGGACTTTGGATCGCTTCAAGCTGGAGGATGTCACGGATGAGTATCTGGTATCCACATACGGCTTTCCCCGACAGTTCATTTACTATTTGGTGGATCTCCTGGGAGCCACCCTCTCACGCCCTACGCAGCGGTCCAGGGCCATCAGTCCAGAGACGCAGATACTTGCAGCGTTGGGTTTCTATACCTCTGGCTCCTTCCAGACTCGCATGGGGGATGCCATTGGCATTAGTCAAGCCTCCATGAGCCGTTGTGTTGCCAATGTAACCGAGGCATTGGTGGAAAGAGCCTCACAGTTTATTCGCTTTCCTGAGGATGAAGCTACTGTACAGAGCCTGAAGGATGACTTTTATGGTCTGGCAGGCATGCCGGGAGTGCTGGGGGTGGTTGACTGCACCCATGTGGCAATCAAAGCACCAAATGCTGAGGACCTCTCTTATGTGAACCGAAAGGGTCTCCATTCCCTGAACTGCCTGATGGTGTGTGATGCCAGAGGAGTCCTCCTGAGCGCAGAAACACACTGGCCAGGCAGCCTGCCCGACTGCACGGTGTTGGAGCAGGCAGCCCTCACAAGCCAGTTTGAAACAGAGCTACATAAAGATGGCTGGCTACTTGGTAAGTCAGTTTTTCAGTGGAAAGTCTGCTATATATTGTCTCCTTACTGAGTCAAGAGCCTCTGGGCACAAATGATATGTTTACTTTTGATTGCATTCCTGCAAATTGCTTTGAGGTATGTGACTCAGTTTAGACAATCCTTATCTTAGAAGTTTAGAATAGTAACTTCCCACCTGTGTTTTATACTATCTGATTATTGTATGTATTAGTTTACATTTATTCTGTGAAGAGCTTGTTTTCAGTATCCTACACCTTTCTAAGCTGAATTATGTAACTTTTAATTCTAGGTAGGGTCCCACTCCAACTCTCTTTCACTGTTTTATGCAATAAATTAATTCTCTTAAAACTTTTCTGTGTTCTTCCAGGATTTTCTTGCATAAAACTGAATGCCTTTACTTTGTCACATTTGTAAATGGAGTTATTGTTGCCATTTTGTGCCTTCTGTTTTAGCCAGAGAAATGTTACACTGTATCAGCTGTACCAGAAAACCAGGGTGAGGAGCTGAAATCTGTGGCTCTCTGTGGGTGTGTAACTTGTCCTTCTTGCTGTTAACAGGTGACAGCTCCTTCTTGCTGCGGCCGTGGTTGATGACCCCTCTGCACATCCCCGAGACGCCGGCAGAGTACCGGTACAACATGGCGCACTCTGCCACGCACAACGTCATTGAGCGCACGTTCAGGACCATTCGGTCGCGCTTCCGCTGCCTGGATGGGTCCAAAGGCACCCTGCAGTATTCTCCAGAGAAATCCAGCCACATCATTCTGGCCTGCTGTGTGCTTCACAACATCTCCCTGGAACACGGGCTGGACGTGTGGTCTTTGCCAGCCACAGCACCCATGGAACAGCCGGAAGAGGAGTACGAGCAAATGGAATCAGTGGACTCGGAAGCCTGTCGTATTCGTCAGGAACTTTTACTGACTCATTTTAGCTAACGCTGTGACAGAGAAAAGGCTTCTAATGGTTCATCTGGGAAGTTATCCAGAGTAGACATGCCACTTCCTCTCCCTTAAGTCAGCAAGGACTAAGCAGATGTGAGACAAGGAGAAATTTTATACCTTCATTTCAGGCAAATTTCTGAACTTCTCTCAGTCTCTCCAGAGATACAATTTAATTGTTAAAGTTTACTGTTGTGATGATTATGCTCCCCTTTCAGCTGACTTAGAGAACAGTGACTAACATAACATTCGTGGAGGAATTTGGGAAATTGCCTTTGATAATGGTGAAAAATGTGTAAACCTTGCACTGTTTTACAAAGCAACAATTCTATGCTACTGTGTAACCCAAAACACTTATGACTGATTTTTAAACAGTATTTCACACAAATTAAAATCCACATGAGCTCCTGACTGCCATGAATTCATGGGCAGGAAAGCAAATATTTATCTTTTGTTTGTGGGTATAAATTCTTGCTAAATAACATTTTGATGTTTTGCAGATCTCACAAAACCCAGTGATTTCACTGAAAGCTGAACTGTGTTCTGGGAGGGGTCTGGCTTTTTGCTGGGTACACATTAGTGCTTGCACCTGTCTAGAGGATCAAGAAGGGTTGAATGTTTCTCCTTTCCCAAACAGGCCGGAGAAGATGTTTAGTTATGGTTGACTCTACCAAGTACTTGACAGCTATCAGGAAATAGGCTCGTGAGTGTTAAGTCCGGTTTTCACTCGTTATATCTGCCACAACAGGAGACTAGTTATCTTGTTGGCTGGTGTAAAAGAAATGGCAAGGACTGACTGAGTCACAGAAGTTGAACTGATTGCAAAAGTTCTCCATTTAGATCAAGCTGAGGTACAGAAAGGCTGCTGGCAATCCACCTCTTCAGTGGAACAAGATGACGGATGCACACAGTTGTTGCTGGCACAAGGCCGGGCAGTTTCCTGGCAACGCTCTCTTTCTAAGAGACCCAAGTGTTTCCAAGGATCTTGTGACAGCAGTCTGAGAAAATTTTGTTTCTTAGATCTCATTGTTTGCTGGGCAGTAAATGAAACAAAATGGTAGGTAATCAGAATACATACAAAATTGTAGCTACTTACCATAGCAGTGCAACCTCCTGGCACAGCAGGTCTGTCCTTTTAGTGGAAATGATCCTGGATCATGCCCACATATGAAGAATATGAGAGTATGGCATGTATTTCATAGTGCAGGGTGGACATACAGGACGTCTGGCAAGGTTGCAATGGCAATAAGTCTTTACTATCTTACAGAAAGCCAAGCATGCTTTATTATGTATAAGCAAGGTGTTTTCAGAAGTTTCAATGAGTGCTGTAAAACGTGATGTACAACAATCTGAGATGTAAGTCTATTTTCTTCCCATGACATACCACGTAGGGGCTACTACTGGTCGCTGTGGCAAAACTCCTGCTCCTTTTAGCTGGGAAGAAGCAGGCAAGCACTGTTTTCTGAAAAAAAAAAGGCATTTTTAAGGTAAGAGTTGCTGCTGTATAAGGTGCCTGAGGGCTCATAGTCGCATCTGATGTCTGTGCTAAAAATACTGATCACTAGACCACAACACCAGCAGATGCTGAATGAGCTGAGTGGATGACGCCAAGGTCAAGTGAGACTTGGACGTGTGTAGGTACAAACACTGTCACATAATAACAAGCTGGAGCTTCTCAATTTACGCTGGGAATAGCTCTTCCCAACATGTGCCGAGGCCAGGGCGAACTCAGAGTGGGGGCACTTCCTGGAAAACATTTGCTGCTCAGTGTTATGTGCTTTAACCCACTGTCACTTTTGTTAGAGTGTAATTCCAAAACAGATTTCACTGCTTGTCAGTCTGGCAAAAATTGGATCAGGCCACACCAGACAAAAACAATCCTCTGAACACGACTGCTCTTTCCTGAGTCAGATGTCAGCACTTCTGTTCACTCTGGAATTGTAGGGAGCAGTTTGCCAACGCACTCCTTAGCAGTTTCCTTCAAAAAAATTCACCTAGACTTTTGTCTTCTCCCTCGTGTTTAGGCCCATGACAGCTGCAATTCATGTTCCATTGCTGCTTTCTGGCTTCTCTGTGCTTTCAGCTCATCTTGCCAGCTGCATTCCAGAGTACTTACAAGTTCGTTCACTGTCAGAACTTTGAGATGTGAGATCTACCCTGGCCGTGTAATACCTGATAATTCCCAATCATCTGTTGAAGGATGACAGTGACTGGCTGTTCAAGGTACTGCAGTTTCCACTACTTGACTAAATTCCCTGTAAAACCCCATCATCGGCCCTTTTCAGTGTTCCCTTAAGATACTCCCTCAAAGACTGGCTGCCTTTGCTCCTGCCAACCTCACTCTCACACACTGACTGGGCTTCCACAGAGTCCCCCATGGCTTGGGTTGAAGGACCTTGCAAATCACCAGGTTCCTTGGGCAGGGACACCTTCCACGGACCAGGGTGCTCCAAGTGCCGGCCCGCCTGGCCTTGCCCACCACATCCCCGGACAGCCCGTTCCGGTGCCTCAGCGCCCTCCCTGCTGTCCAATCCGAACCCCCTTCCTTTCCACCGGAACCCATTCCCCGTGTCTGCCACTACATGCTCTTGCAAATCATCCTGCCCCATCTCTCCTGTGAGTTCCCTTCAGGTTCTGAGGTCCCCCCGTGGCTTGTCTTTCTCGGGCTGAAAAAATGCTGTTTGCGGCAAATTGCTCAGACGTTTGTGATGCTGCTCAGACAATCCAAATCCTAGAAGTGCAGAACAGAACTTCCAGTCGGTTTTATACAGTCTGCTTGTACATCATCCGTTCTGTTAAGGCTTGTTTTGGGTACCCCACAGCTCCTGAGCGTGACTCCGCCCGACTGCTCTCGCCTGCCCTCCGGCGCCCCCTGGCGGCGGTGGAGCACCTCGGCGCTCGGCTGGCGCTGTCTGGCCGCGTTCTAGCCTCGGCTGCTCGGGCCTTGGTCCCGCGCTCGGCGCCGCCGCTTTCCAGCCCGCTCGGCGCTCGGCTGGGCCGCCTGGCGGAGCTCGGCGACACGGAGCGCGAGCCGCGGGCCCGCCCGGCCCGCCCGGCACAGGTACGGTCTTGGACGGCCTGGGGCGGCCTGGTGTGCACAGGTACGGTCTGGGACGGCCTGGGGCGGCCTGGTGTGCACAGGGACGGCCCGGTGTGCCCAGGTGCGGCCTGGTACGGTCTGGTGTGCCCAGGTGCGGCCTGGTGTGCCCAGGTACGGCTCCGGAACGGCCCGGTACGGCCCAGTCTGCCCCGGTACGGCCTGGTACGGCCCGNCGCGGCCGTGCCCGCGGTGGCGCCCCGGAAGGCGGCGGGACCGGCTGTGCCGGGCCGGGGAGGGGGTCGGGGCGCTGCCGGGGCCTTTGTGCGGGAGCTCCGGGCCCGCGGCCTGGCAGGGCAGGGGCTGAGCGAGGAGGCCGCCCCGGGCCGGGCACTGCCGCGGGAGGGCGAGACCCGCGGCTGGGGGCACGGGACGGAACGGGGAGAGCGGGCAGCGGCCCCCGCCCCGCCGCTCTCCTGCCTGAGCGCTCCTCAGGCCGGGGTTCACGTTCTGGTTTGTGTGCCCTGCGCTTCCCACGCTGTGCCGGGTCCGGCGGCTCCCGGGGCTGCTGTGCAGGCCCGCGCCTTGGCGCTGCTGCTGGTGGTGTGTTCCGGCCTGGCCCAAGTAGAATGTGCGGGAAGTGTTGTTTGCTCTCACTCTTCTGGGTTTCACCGTGCGTTGCAGAACACTTGCTTGTGAAAGGACTGTTTGGCATAAAGTGCCTTCAGGTGTGTCTGCAGTTGCCTCTTGTCCTGTGAGGGAGCGAACCCAGCGGATTCACCAGCTGCGGGAACGTTTTTTGTTTTCATCTACCGCGTTTCTCCAGACAACACAGAATTTTCTGTAGTGTTCGTTCAGACTTTTGAGAGTACTTGTGATCCTGCCAGTACCATGCCTTCTGCTGCCTTTGGAAAGCAACTTCTCCTGCACTAAAGCAGCATTTCATCCTCAGGAGTTGCTGTCGGTGGTTACACGTAGTTTTTCCCACTACACACTTTGAGTATTGTTCTGTTGTAACAGACTGATTCAAGAATTGCTGTTATTTGGTGCAAGCCCCTCAGGAAGATCAATTGTGTGAATGTGAAGTCTGTGTAAATACGGTCAGTGCTCAGTGCTGCCCCATTTTCTTCTCTGTATGAAGTGTTCTTTGGTCTCTATTTAAAAACCCGGTATGTTTGTCCTTGTTTACTGCTCCACCCAGCTTGGTGTCCTCTGCAAGTGTCATGTGGCTTCTTCGCCACTCCCATCCTCTTTCAAATTGCTAATGGAAGGTTCAAAAGGGACCTAAGAATGACCTGCTGGTAATGTGCACTTACTGCCACTCCATTACTGGGCTTTAATTTTGTTGTTGGGTCAGTTTTGAGAATGTGGTATGGGGTTGAGTCCATGCAGATTTGAATGCCTTATGGGTGACAGAGGCAACAGGACCTGAAATTCTCAGCTGAATTTAAAATCCTTTTTTGTGTTCTGAAGGGCTGCTGTAATGCATTTGCTGACATTCAGACTGGTCAGTGCTCTATGCCAGTTCTGGAGTCCACAGTTGAGGCTTCTGTTGCAATTCCTTTTTTTAAATCTGGGCCACTTGTGTTTCACTGGTGACGAGTAAGGTGCTTGTGCTCGTGTGTCGATTTGTGGCAGTGTGGCTGTTAATGAGTAGGGCAGTTCACTAGCATTTTTATTTTTCCTAAGGTTTGGAATGAAGAGTGTATTTGAATCCAGATGTCTGGACTTACTCTTTCAGATTGAGTTGCTGGGCAGTTTTTCTGAGTGTTTACTTTGCTGACAGCTTCTCAGTTTTTTTTTCTTTCACCCTTTTCTGAGTCATAACTGACCCTCTGGATTCTTGTTTGGTTGTTTCCTACTTTTCCATTTTCCAGGCAGCCTTTCTAACTTTAACACAGCTGTAACAACCAGTTCTAAAGCAGGCAAGCAGTGATGCTTTCTGCTGCTACTCCTCTGCCAGAAGTTTGGCATTTCAATACTTATTTTTGAAGAAACTTCTGGGAGGTTACTCTGGTATCTTTTATGCCTTTGTTAGCAAGCAGCTGATCTCACGGCTTTGCAAAGTTGGTGTTGCTGTTAATACTTAGTAGTGCTAATGCAGACAGCATAAGGCGCTTGTTTTCTCCCCCTACTGGGTCTGTGTTACCGGGGACCCAATGAAGGGCACAGTGCGTGGTGGTGGTCACCCTGCGTGTTCTGTGTTAGTAGCTCTGTGCTAACCTGGCAAGGAGGGTGACAGGAACAAAATATTACTAAAATATGAATAAGGAAAGGACAAAAGAATTTTGGTTTACAAAAGGGAATGAAGAGGATTAATATTAGAAATATTTTAATGGAAAGTTATTAAATGATGTAGTTGTTGCCTAATGAAAGACCCATTGACTGGTTTGTGTGAAATGAGGAGCCCGACTTGGCTCTGCAAGAGGAGATGTACTTGCCTGCCTCTCAGGACTTCACGTTGTTGTTAAGAACTCTAGCTGGGATCGTTGTCCAGTAACTGTTTGTTGTCTCCAGTTTTTGTAAACTGTTAGAGGTGCTCAGGATGATGAGGTGTCAGGATTGAGCGTGGAGAGTGTCATCTTAATCCACGTGCTTGCACAGCTCCCCTTCACATGTTCTCAGGTATTTTGGGCTGCCCTTGCGGAGTGATTCCTGCTTCCTTCTTCCTTCTTCCTGGTGTGTAGTACTAGTTCTCCACCCTCAGTTGTATAGAATTGCTGAGAGGAATCTCTAACCCTTGTTTTGGACACTTTTGCTGCTCCCTTTTTATTTCTCCACACTCTCAGTCCAAGGCCAGGAAGGGCAAGGGCGTGTTTCTTTGTTCAGAGTCTAAATCTTCTTTGTCTCCCACCTCTTCTTTAGTTCTGATACATCTTTATATGAAGACTTCAGCTTCTGTGTGGATACTTTGTGCTTTTTGCTTTCTCAACTTAATTCCATGTAAGCAGGAAATTATGTGACCTGTGTTTTTAAAATATGTTCTTGCTTCCAGTTGTTTTCTCTTCATCACTGGGGTAAGGAGCATATGCCTTAAGTGCATAAAAAAGTTTGTGTTCATCTTGTGGGGTACCCAGTGCTACTTCTGCAACTATTTAGGATGAGTGCTCCCAAATTTCTCTCGTGTGTGATGTCACCTGGGGGCACCTGGCTGTGACCCCTGAGCTTGAGGAATCTTGATGTGACTTGGAATGTAAATACTGGGTTTTGAATTGAAAATTTCTTTACCTTTCTATCTAAATGAGAATGGTTCTTTTAGGGGGTTAATCTGAATTCTGTGTCTCTCTGTTGCTGTAGCTCTCTCCGTCCATCATTTCCTGCTGTGTGTGGTACTTACTAAAAGGTGCTGTGGCAAGAGAATGGAATTGTGGAAACCAACTCTTAATCTTCTGGATCTCAGTTCTGCAGTTTGACTTATCTTACAGCTCTGTGAAATTATATTTTTTCTCTCCCTGTCTTCTGGACTGAAACTAATCTCTCTCTTCTCAAGAATTCATTAAGTTTATGTGGAAATTGTAATAACAGTCAAGAAAGTGCTCCATATTCTCATTGGTAAATGAAACTGTCAGACTCCAGACACGGCTGATCACTTACATTTATTTTTATTACTTCCCTTTTTATTTTTACCATTAATTTTCTGATCTCTAGGAGTTGATGTCTGCACGTTTCTCTTCTACTTATTCATCATTTTGCTGTAAATGGCTGGCAATTTCATGTATTTCTTTTGACTGAAAAGTTCTCTTAGGAGTATTTAGCTCATTTAATCCAGACTGGGAAGACAAATTAAGATTCTAATGGCAGTCAGCTCCTTGTTGCAGTCCTACAGGATCCTGAAGTGACAATGTACTGTTGACATCTTTGTAATGGAACTGAATTCCTGAGCTGTTTGTAGTTTCAGTTCAAAACACCGCATTGAATTTTTCAATCATGAAGCACCGATACAAGTTATTTTTGTGATTTCTGTGGAAGCACTTACTGCACTGGATACAATTTAGAGCAGTGTGTCCAGTGCAGAGGGCGTGCTTTTGGATTACTTTCCCATCTCTCTCTGGCCTAATCAAGGAAAAACTTTAGTTTACAGAATTATGCTTTGGGGAATATTTAAAAACTGAACTCTGGACTCTGTTGCATAGTTGCATCATAAAGTTGCTTTCTCTCCTCCTAAGGCTTTTTAATAGTATTTTTTAATTCTCAATACTTAGGGACACTTGGTTGAAAACTGGCTCTTGCTCTAATTAAATTCTTAAATTCAGCTCCTTTTTTTTTAAAGCATAAGCAGGGACATATAAGTAGAAACATAACAAAAGAATGGATTCTAGTTTTGCTTTTTTCACTGTCTTCATTAATCATGCTTAAGATAATTGTTTGTTACCCCTCTGTGGACTGTTTTTGTTTGTGGGTTAGCCTTGTTTAAAGATTCTAGTGCAGTGTAGTTTTATTTTCAGTTTTCTGTTCATTTAGATATTAGTACAGGATATCTTGAAGTTCGCTCTATTTGAAATGTTTTCTGGTGTGTCTGTGTGGTTTTTTTATTTGGTTGGGTTTTTGTTTGTTTGGGGGTGGTTGGGTTTGTTGTTTTGTTTTTAAGAAGAGCTAAGAATACCTCTGCAATGGGTCACAAAGCTCATGTGGAAGTACCACCAATGGAGTGAAGGACAGACAAATCGTGTTGTGTGGAGTAAATTTAAATATGCAGCTGATCAGGTACATTGCCAGAAATTCATATGGCCCTGTCACTTAATAATGAATGTAGTCTCGTTCTGCCAACACTTGTCTAATGTCTTGACCCATGCAACTGTTCTGGGTATGAGTCATGTCACCTATTTCTTACTGATTTTTGTTGTTGTTACAGCATTGTTCAAATTCCAGTGCTGCACAGTTCCATTGCTCGTCAGACCAGGGCTCCTTTAGTTGCCTTGTTGGTGTAGCTGAGTTGATGCAGTGCCAGGAGGGCAAATCAGCTTTTTCGGTTTGGTTTTACATTAACTTGTTTTAAATTTTGCTCAGTCTTTCCCGTGGAGACGTGGAAAGGGTTAGTGGGAATGGCATGACATTTGGTATGAATTGAATTGAATTTATTTTTCATAAAACTGCAGGTATAATTCAGGTCTTCTGTCTGGGGTAGCGTTTTTGGGGCTTCTTACGCGGTATTGTCTTGTGCAATTCAGAAAAAGGATGGCATCATAATCTCCGTATTGCAGCAGGGAGGGAAACATGGGTTGTAAACAAGGAAGGGAGCTAGAAAGTCACTGGAGCTGTGTAATTCCAAATTATGTTTTAGGCATCTGGTGTGTTCCTGGAGGTCTCCTGTCTGTGGGTCCTGGAACCAGGTTTTATTGCTTTATCAGTGAAGTGCATGCAAAGAAGGAGGGACTGTGTAGTCAGACTCATCAGCAAGAGGGTCTTTGACTGGTTTTGGTGTGCACAGTGATTTCTTCTTTGCTCTTTTGAGCTTCTGGAAAACACAAGGGGTCTGGATAAAGCAGTTTGCCTCAAAATTACAGTGTAAAATACAAGGGAGACTGACTTGTAGGAACCCCTTGAGGAAATAGCCTGTCTTGTGACTGCAGCCTCCCATTCACTGTGAAGATGGAACATTGGGCTTAGTGCTGCATACACTGTTTCATGCCTGTCTCGTGACCTCCTGATCATTCTTGGAGAACCCCCCACATGTGCAATAGCAGGAATGCCAAATTATTGCTGATATTTATTACATTACTAGATTTTATTAAGTACAGTGAACAGTTCTCCTGACTGTGTTGCTCGTGTTCCAAGCCTGAGATGCTGCAGTTTATAACTTGGAATAACTGCAGTGACACACTGAATTGTTGGTGCTGGACACTTCCCTTAAGCATAGACATTTTGAAAACAGAAGTAACTGCCTTACAAGTCAGGAAAGTCCTTGGCCAGAGTGGGGATAGTTCACATTACTAATAATCTGTTTCCTCTTCTTTTCTAGAGACCAGTTTCTTGTGGTTTTGCAGGACAGTGGCATGCCTTGTTGTTCACAACAGGGTTTTTTTGTTCTGTTTTGTTGGGGTTTTTTCCCCCATGTGTTTTTTTAATACAAAGTACACAGCTTGCCCTGGCCCATAAGCTGTGTGGGTCATACCCATTTTGCAGTCAATGTGTTCTGGAAGTCTTAAAACTCAATAAAAGGACTTTGAGACAGAAACTACCAGCACATGCTTTCTTTGCACTGTCTTTTCTAGGTAGGCCTAAATGTGTGTTCTCTCTGTGGATCCCAAATTGCCAAGTCAGTGACAACTTTTGTGTTTCACATAATGTTGCCTTTTTCTTCATCAGTCACTTGAGATCTCTTTGGGCAGCAAAATTGTCTGAAATTACTTGTACATTTGTTTCTGGTGGATAGATCTCCCATTGTAAGTACCATATACTGATTTCAGCTTTTTTAACACTGATGGAGCTGTTTACACTGATTCTGTACACACACATTAGCAAAGGCTTTCAGTGTTGGGCTCAGCATGCAACCACAATGTCCTTTGGAGTGGTAATACATTTGTAGTCTGAAAGCTGAAGGCCACGTGGAATAACTTTTTTGCCAATGGAGAATTGGATAACCTGAAATAGATAGTATTCAGATATTCTTCTTCATGTCAAAGCTGGTTGTGCTCCAAGCATGTTGGTACCAGAATCACCACAAAATTAGTAGCACCAGAGTTGGGGAAGGGGCATGTTAAGAGATGGAACCATCATCTCTGAAGTGCTGAAGTTTGTAACTGAATTGGCAAACCTTTGCATAATGTGTAAAATATCTTGACATCCTTTCTGTATGGCAGTTTGAATGTGCTTCTTTTTATTCCTCTTCTCTCCCTACCTTTTTGTTAGTGTTTTCAGGGGGTCCTGAAACCACCATGAAATATTACCAATCTGCTGCTTCCCTTTGGTTTTCTAGAGGTTCGGTGTCTGTAAAAGTGGCAATTACAAGGGAGATTATATCACTCTAATGCTGGGAATTCTTCAGGCTTCTTCGAGGACAGCTAGTGTAGAGCAAGTAAAAGGCTTGGGATTGGGCCCTGTAATGCTCTTTCCAAAACTGTAAACAGCCCAGCATGTTGTCCTGAAATGCCCTGAAGGGAGAAAACTGTTAAGGAAAGAAAGCTTCCAATTACATAAAAATTTCTTGACTCTCCACTTCCACAATTTCTGTGGTGCCCTGGACCACATCCAGGACATCAGCTAATCTTCCAGTTGTTGGACTCCACTTTTGGTCATCCTAATTAAACCAACCAAAACCACCCTGTGCCCCCCGCCCCCCCAAAAAACCACCAACCCAAATGAAAAAACCCCCCAAACCAACCCCCAAACCCCCAGCAACAAGGAGAAAACCGAACAATACCAATCCCTGTTTAGGTGGTCAGCTGTTTATCAGTGTTTGTAATAAAGCTGTTACTGAATTAGTCCACCACTCGCCTGAATAGGTTTGATCCAGTGAGCTGCAAATTTTCTTTATACTGAGACTCAAGAAGTATTTTCAAATGCACTGCATTTAATTTAAGCTTTGTTAATCAGATGGCTAACAAGTAGCTATTAATATGGTCGGTACTTCAATGGTTTGTCTACTAATGGTGTTTAATAACATGCCATCATTGTTTGACTTATATTTGAGGAAAATATTTTCAGTTGGTTCACGCTAATTTAGACAAAGGATAAAGCTCGGTGCCCAAAGGGGTCCAGAGTAACAGTGGGGTCCCAGCAGCGTTCAAGGAGGATGCATTCAGTGTTTCCTGAATAGATCACAGCTTTTAAAAATGTTGAGCAGGTTAGCAGGGTGCTGTGGAGGCGTTTCAACTCTGAGTTTTCTTTTGTTTACTTTTCAGATGGGATAAAGACATGAGTCAGAAGAAGCTGAGAAAACAAGGGACAGTCCCCGAGGGAAAAACATCAAGTTCAGACACTCAGGAAGCTCGAATATGTAGTGTTTGTTATAACCAAATTAGTTGACTAAATTAGGACACATGCACAGAGACTTAGATAAACTATCTCAGGATATGTACTTGAATTTATATAGTGGAGATGACTTGGTCTTTCACTAAAGTGTAACTAGAGGCTCACTGACTGCAGTTGTAGGTGTTACCTGTCCCTTTATTTTACAGTTTGTAAACTTGCCCATGCCATGACCAAATATAAAGTTGTCTGGTAAACCTCTTGATTTGTTTGTTGCTAGTATAGCTGAGGGAACATTAGTTCTTCTGAAAGGGCTGAAATGTTGCTAGGTTGTCAGACCTTGTTCTTTTTCAGGAGTAATTGGGTTATTCTGCTTGTAAATTATCAGGATCTCATGAGTTATTTAGGTTTTTTGCCCTTTACAGCTATCAAAAGGCTGTTCCAAAGCTTAATGTTTTAGATCTCTTAAAACTTCCAGGTTATTCCAGCTGCAGGTTTTGTCTTCCATTGGAGTCCTGTTTGTATGTTTTTTCTTGGGCTGTTGTCGTCCTTATTCCTTGAATACACCCATACTGTATTCTTAATTTTACTACACAAAACTAGACTTAGAGTTTCCTTGTGTAAAAGAGGCCTTTTGTTGCCTTTGTCATTCTGAGCTGTCCTTCTCCATGCTGCTCACCATCCGAATCCAGTAGTTTCTGGATGTGGGTGGCTGGGGCTGTTTGCAGAATCTGGGCAAGGATTTATTACCATTTGGTGAAAAAGGGTTTTTAGTTTAGAGATTTCTGTGTTACGTTGTGCTTTTGGATGTGTCTTTTCCAGCTGTCCTTGTTGTAGCTGTTTTGGGTCTGGGTGTTTTTAATGGGTACAGTTGTTATTAAGAATTTGCTTGCAGTATGACATATCGAGTTTTTGTGTTGCTTTCCAGTAAGACTTTTATTTTGGTGAATAATTCCTACCTAATGTTTGGCTAACTTCTCAAAATAAGGCTTCTCTTAGAGTGTGGTGTTCAGCATCTCTGAAATACATGATCCCCAAGCTGTTTACATTAAGCATCAGGGAATTTTCAGATAGCTTGAATTTCCTTGTGGAGAGTTTCTTTTTTAGGAAAATGGATGCCTTTACTTATTCATTGCTCCAGTACCTTTTATTGTACTTTTGTGAATAAAAACTGGACTGCTTTATTAGAACTCATTTTCCTGGGTTATCTCTTCAGAGAGCTCCTCCTCCCTGTAGGCAGCAGCTGTTTTAAATCATCTGTTCAGAGTTTTTTAGGGAGAGCGGGAGGAAAGAAAGGTTTGCTAATGACCGTTCTGAGTTCTGTCATTTAGCTGTTCATCTCTTGTGTACATGAACCTTTTCTCAGTGTATGTATTGTTTGCTTTTTTAAGTTGCTACTTTCTTTTCTATAGAATATTGATTGTTTTGTTCAGTGTAACATGAACTGAGGAGGATATATCTTCAGATCTGTATGTTCCAGAGAGATGGCAGAGCAGTATGTGCGCTCTGCTGGGGTCAGACGGTAATAGCATTGTGGCTGAGTTCCTTAGTTTATTTATTCAGAGAAGCTTTTCTGGAGGGCTTTTGTGGCAATCTCCAATGTACAGCACCACTCAAAAGCTGTGTAACTTTGTGGCTATTAGACTGACTCTATTTAGTTCTTTCAAAAAATTAACTTTTTTTCTTCTAGACAGTGGCTATTAATGCTTTCCTTTGCAGCTCAAAGTGTACCAAAAGCATTAATCTTTGCCATTGTGAAGTGTCCTAAGAGCAATGGAGATAGAAGGACGATGTGCAGGCAGGTGAAATGAATAATCTTGATGGACTTGGCCCAGATGCCACTGCAATGTAAGGTTTTGGTTCAATACATGATAGTTTTCATGGGTTGTGAGCTGTTGTGATGGAGTTGGAAGTAACTTGGACTTGACATCTATCAGTCGCCTGACCTTTGCGGTGATAATAGTTACTGTTTCTGAAATTTGAATAATTCCCTGGAGACTCCTCTGTCAGACTGTCAATTTTGCAATACTAGTCCTCTAGCTCTCAGTCACACTTCCCAGATAGGACGTAAATCTTCGAGGTGTAAAAACTGTATCTTCATGAATACTTTCTTTATTACGTGCAGCAAGAGATGAAGGGAAGGTAAAGAGTTTCAAGGCCAATTTTTAATTCTCTTTAGGTATGGTGTGCCTAGGGCATTGTACAGGGAAAGAGATGGATACTTTCTAAGTAATCTTGGGCTGCAGAAATGTCAAAGTTGGGCCTCTATTATGGAAGCAGGTAGCAAAGACTGTGGGGCAGGAGAGGATTGATCTTTCTTTAAGAGAAGTTAGTACTTTGAGATTTGAAGCTCTTGCTTCATCTGGTGATCAAGGTAAAAGCTGCCTTCCTTATCTGTGTCTTGTCTTTCTAGGTTTCCATGAAGATAAACAATTGAAATGTGGACAGCCTGTTTGTAGCTTGGTGGTGGTTGTCATCTGGAACCTTCTGGTGTCTCCTCTGAGTAGCTGGCGTAGTGTTGGCAGCTGAGAGCCATGAAGGTTGTCCCAGAGAAGAACGCTGTCCGCATCCTGTGGGGTAGGGAACGGGGTACGCAAGCCTTGGGTGCTCAACGGCTTCTGCAGGAGCTGGTGGAGGATAAAACTCGATGGATGAAATGGGAGGGCAAGGTAAGATTGTGGCATCACAACTTGATCTTGGAGTGGGGGAAGGGAGGTAGGGATTTGATATAGATTGCCTTGTGATTGTACATTTGATGTGTTACACTTGATATGCTCTCTGGCTCTGTCCAGTTCCTGCAGTGGTGTGATACTGGATGTGTTCCTGCAGCGGGTTCCCCTTGTTGTCTTTGTGGCTTACAGTTAAAGTATGATCATATGACTCTTGCAACACTTCCTGCTTTGTTGGCTTTTTCAGAAAGTTGAGTTACCAGACAGTCCACGCTCCACCTTCTTGCTGGCGTTTAGTCCAGACAGGTAATTAACTCCTAGTTCGTTCCCTGTTTCAGCAGTCTCCCTACACTTACAAAAGTGATGGAGGCTCGTGCCCATTGAGTTGGCCAGTCTGAAGAGCCGAGTGAAATTTCTGATTCCTGCCATGCATGGATGGAATGTGTGCACCTTCCTAATCTCACAGCTCCGAGCGTAGTTGGTGTTAAATTTCTGAGGTACCCAGGTGATATGAAGTTCTAATGAAAAAAGATCTGTGCAACCACCGTGGGATTTCATAAGAAACTAGAGGGAGTAACGAATGCATGTATTGAAAGCAGAAATGGAGGTGGGATCTCTCATAATGTCACTTGATTTGACCGTGGTTGAGATGGTGTGAAGAATTGGGAATATTTATTTGCCCCAGATTGTCACTCAGGAGTTCCTTCTGAGCTGCATGTTCACTCTGACATTCAAGGTCAAGTTTGTGCTTGCAGATGCAGATGAGCTCATGTTTCCATGAGAATCTGAAATCTGGCTTACAGGAATCCTTGTGGCCATTGGTGAAACTGCCCCTTCCCGTTTGAACTCAGTGGGGGAGAGCTGCTGTGTTAGATGTGAACAGACCCTGTTGAGATGAAGCTAACCATGGTCTGATTTTGCTGTATTTCCTCATGCTAATGTGTGTCCCATCTTCTGCATTCTCAGGACCCTAATGGCTTCCACACATGTGAACCACAACATCTACATTACAGAGGTGAAAACGGGCAAGTGTGTTCATTCCTTGGTTGGACATCGCCGCACTCCTTGGTGTGTCACCTTCCATCCCACCATCCCAGGCCTCATTGCGTCAGGATGCCTAGATGGGGAGGTTAGAATCTGGGATTTACATGTAAGTCTTTTCTGAAACGTATGTTCCTTTGATGTTTGGTGGGTGGTGACTTTTTTTGTCTGAGTTTCTTTTCCAAATGTTACCTGGTAAGAGAGCTGTTCAGAAGCTTTGATGGGACCTGTCTCTAAAAGCATAGAACAGACCATAGCCATCCTCTTTTGTCTGGAGAGGAGGTGATAGATTATTCCTTCAATCCTTCCAGGTAGGTCATGCTTTTAACCATGCCTGTTTAATTTATTAGGGTGGTACAGGTAACGCTGGAGAACTTTGTGCAAGTTGTCTGTTAAGCTTATGTGAAAGACATGCCATTTGTCATTCTGCTGAGCATATCTGAACTGTTCAGTACAGAAGCTGCTGCTCTACCAGTTCTACCTAGTCTGGTGATTGGTACAGAGAAAAAACGCATGTACTTACCTGGTTGCTCTAAAATGAAGCATTTTGACAGGCTGCTTGAGACACACTTACCTACAAAAATATATCTGCAGTCATTGTTGCAAGTAACATTACGTTCTAGACATGGTACCTGACCTTGAATGGGAACAGCTGTTGTTAGCCAAGAAAACATGTCACTTCCAGTGCTCTAGGCAGTCCTATAGACAAGTCACATACGTGGAAATGTAATGATTGCAAACTCTGTAATAAACTGCTTGTGGTTCTTGACTCCTCACTCTAGGGTGGAAGTGAGAGCTGGTTCACAGATAGCAACAATGCCATTGCATCGCTTGCTTTTCATCCCACGGCTCAGCTCTTGCTGATTGCTACTGCCAATGAGATACATTTCTGGGACTGGAGTCGTCGGGAGCCTTTTGCAGTGGTGAAGACAGCTAGTGAAATGGAGCGGGTCAGGTGAGTTCCTGTTCCTGGGTGAAGAGAACACCTGTGTGTGAAAAATGGTCAAACCTGGGGAATTCAGGATATTTCTGTGGGATGCTGCACCCTCTGCACAGAGGCAGTGGAGGGAAGTGTTACTTGCAGCTCCTTAACTCAGCTGATAGAAAATCAGTTTTGTGGGCAGGAAGAAAAGCAACTGAAATTAATAGACCAGCTTGGTTGGTTGTATTTGCAATAGGACGTGTGTCCAGTAAATGCCCAGAGTCTACTTTATTTTGGTTTGTAAGCTTAGTAATTAAACTTGTCAGCTGTAAGGATGAGAGAACCCAGAAGCTGCTGAAACAGAGTGCTGAGCTATTACTTTGGTGAATGTGTAGAGGAAACTGCATTGCTGGAAACTTGATGCCTTCTTTTGAGCCATTTAAAGTAAAAAAATGATGTGACATTCAAGGCAAGTTAGTCTCTCCCTTTGTACCAAATTCCATTCTGTAATATAAACATGCATATTCCTTTAAATGTTCTGGTTATTTCAATTGATATAGCAGTACTTAATTCCAGCTTTTAACTTCTGTATAGTGTTGCTGTGGGCTATAAAATAGCTGCAATCTTCAGCTAGATAAGTACATTTTGTTAATTTTAATGCCTAAACTTTTTGACATCCTTCATAAGAAGATTATGATAGTGTAGTAATGGTCTCATTGCAAGTATTTCCTGTGGGTTTTTCTTCCCTGATGTGTCCAGCTTTCTGTGTGTGTGGAATGTGCACTGATACTCTGGCACTGCTTTTATTTTAGGCTGGTACGGTTTGATCCCTTGGGACACTACTTGCTTACAGCAATTGTTAACCCTTCTAACCAGCAGGTAAGGAGAGCGTCAGTACCTGTATTGACTGGCTAATTACAAAGTGCTCTACTTTGACCTTAGTCTGTTTCTAAGCAGCCTCTTGCTTTTCTGAAAAGTTCTCCTAAGATGAGTTCTGTCTTACCCTAGTTGGTCACATGAATGTTCTTGTGCTATGTGCAGGGCTAATAAGGTGCTTTCCAAAATGTGTTTCTTTTGCCCTCACTGATTAATGGTAGAACAGATGTCCCAGTGGTCCTTCTCTTTCAGTTCTGTTGTGACATTCTTCTGGATTTGAAGCTATTTGAGATATTAATAATCCTCCCCTCAGCTGCTGATTCTTCTGTTTGTATGAACAGTGTATTGTCAAAGCTCACTGGGAAGAGGTTGTCTGGATCTATAAAATGAACTTGAAAGTAGTCTGAACTGGTTTCCTGCAAATCAAGGCCTTTAGAAAGGGGCATATCACATCCTTTCATGTATCTGAGGTGGCAGCTGACTATGGCTGTTTATTTGGAGGTACAGGATTTTGCCTTTAGGTGACTGAACTTTGTTTATTTTCTTCTGCAGAGCGATGAGGAAGTGGAAATCTCCGTGGACAGCACAGAATTGCCTCATTATCGTCAGCGCGCTATCCTTCCCTCTCAGCCCGTGAGGCGCACACCCCTCCTCCACAACTTCCTGCATATGTTGTCCTCCCGCTCCTCTGGCATACAGGTGGGAGAGCAAAACAGTGTTCAAGACTCTGCTACCCCATCCCCTCCACCGCCTCCACCACCACCACCTCCGCCTCCAGCCAGTGAGAACACAAGGGCATCTGTCTATAACAGGCTCCGGGAGCGAGTCAGCTATCCCACAGCAGAGTGCTGCCAGCACCTGGGGATGTTGTGCCTTTGCAGCCGATGCTCTAGTGCAAGACTTCCTTCTTCTCTCTTCCCACACCAGGAAAATGCACCCTCCACATCTTCTGGGGCCACTGGCACTTCCTTCTCCTCTGTGCAGACAGAGCCTTATCAACCCCCAGAGCAGGCATCTGTAGCGCAGGAGGAGCAGGGGATACTTAACAGGCCCTCTGCTTTCAGCACAGTTCAGAGCAGCACTGCTGGCAACACCCTGCGCAACCTTAGCCTGGGCCCCACACGGCGGTCCCTCAGCGGGCCCTTGGCAGGCCACCAGTCCCGGTACCAACAGTCTGCGAGAGAGATGGCTTCAGGCTTAAGTGGGTCTGACTGGTCCAGGACAGTGCTGAACATGAGCTCTCGATCTGAGCTGGAAGCCATGCCTCCCCCTAGGACCAGTGCCTCCTCCGTGAGCTTGCTGTCTGTGCTCAGACAGCAGGAGGGAGGTTCCCAGGCATCAGTCTATACCTCTGCAACAGAAGGGAGGGGCTTTCTGGCCCCAGGGGCTGAGGTGAACAGTGGTGGTAGTGCTGGCCCAAGCAATCCGTCCAGTATCCGTAATGAGCTCCAGTGTGATTTGAGGCGATTCTTCCTGGAATATGACCGGCTTCAGGAGTTAGATCAGGGGATTGGTGGGGAGCACAGCCAGTCGCAACAGGCTCAAGAAATGCTCAACAACAACATTGAGCCTGATCGGCCGGGTCCCTCCCATCAGCAGACTCCACACAGCAGTGAAAACAGTTCCAATTTGTCCCGGGGTCACCTGAACCGCTGTCGTGCTTGTCATAACCTGCTGACCTTTAACAATGACACGCTGCGCTGGGAAAGAAGCACACCTAGCTACACACCAGGGCAGGTCCAAAGCACGTTTGAGGGTGTGCCTCCAAATACCAGCCAGGTGCAGCCTGCAGAGAGAACCGAGGGCAGAGCTCCTGCCTCTAGCAGACTGCAGCTGGGCAGCTCTTCCACCCCGCAGGAGGAGAGGACCGTGGGAGTGGTCTTTAACCAGGAGACGGGGCACTGGGAAAGAGTTTACAGCCAGTCGGCTTCAAGCAGACCTGGGAATGTATCACAGGAGGCCTTAAACCAGGAAATGCCTGAGGAAAGCTCAGAGGAGGATTCACTCAGGAGGTAAGATAAATGCTTGCCCTTCCTCCTCTATTTTTTCTTAACTTTTCCCATCTAGTCTGAGGTTTTTCAGTATTCTCAGAGTTAAAAACCTTTTCTCATGTGGCTGTGTGCTATTCATGTAGAGGAAAATAGAGACATCATTGTTTATGTCTTTTATAGCTGCTATTGTCATGCTGCAGGTGTGTTCTGAAGCTTGTAAGGACAGAGATTGGATCTCTGAATGATAGTACAGACAGGCAAAAGGATCGGCTCTTGCAGCAGATCTCTGGGATGAACTGTGCTCCTGGTGTTTCCCAGACACTGCAGAAGGGTGGGAACACAGGATATATTATGCTGTCCTTTGTGCCCCACACCACACATACAGAGAATCTGCACAGGGTTGGCATGGAACATTGGGCCTGAGTAGTGAGAACTGCTTTCTTGAGTGCTTTGTCTTGTTGAGTTGAAAGGGGCATAGGTGTATGTCAGTGGTTCGGGTATATACCCAAATATGAGTGTTTGGTCAAACCTCTGCAGATTGTTTGCCTTTGATAAAAGAGGTAAGCTTTGAAAGTGGCTCCTGTTGACTTGAGCTGGTTGGGGATGTGCTGATCACTCTAAGTTTTGGGATGTCTGATCACTGAAAATTTTAGGCTTTGCTGTATTCTTTCTATAAGAAGGTGATTTGTTTTTGGAAGAATATTTTTCTTCTACTTCAGATGGGTTAGAAGAAACAGGACAAGCTAAATTGATCTTGCATCAGAAAGGACCTGTACTTTGTGTGAAAGTGTCTGCACTGGCTTGTGTGGATGATTTGGCTACTTTGGTACTTTGGATGGGATTTCCCATCTGGGTTTCAGTTTCACATCTTCTCTGTCAAAAGATTTGTGCTCTTGCCAGAGGAAAGGTCCAGCCTTGCTGTTTCTCAGAAATAGATGCTTTGAGCTGTAGGAAAGCAAAATTTCCAGGTTGGATGCAGATCCAGCTGGCTAAGGTAGCTTTGTGCACGGCAGTGCTTGAGGAAGGGAATTCATTCCTTCTTCTTGCAGACAAGCTGATTGTCCTCAGGCTGGAACAGTGGCTGCCTTTCTTGTTGCTGTAGTTGCATAGCAAATAAATGGTAGTGGTCATAAAATTATTCATTTGCTTCTAAATTCTTACCCCAGTTTTTTTTTATAGCCTACTGTAATGAGCGTCTCAAGCTGATTACATGATAGCTACTTCTTTCTTGGGCCTGAACTTACCCGCTGTTAATTGAAGTCAGGTATCCTCTCGTCCCTTACTAAAGGGCAGAGAGGTGGGAAGGAGCTGACAAAAGTTACCTTTAAAATGGCACTTGAATAAGTCTTGCAGTATCTTTCTTTTAAAATGATGGTACACACTCATATCATCTCCACTGTCTCTTATTTTCTAGGCTGAGTCATTGTAGTGTCAAAAATAACAGGGGCAAATAACCTTTTTATTAATCAGGCAGTTGGCACATATTTGGACAGTGAGATGTAGTGGGATCTGTAGATAGATGTTTTCTGAGGTAACTGTATAATTGAAAAATGCCCTGAGGCACATAATTCAGTTCACCCCAGCCTGCAGGAGCTGGATGGGTTACTCTCTAACAACTGGAGTCCTGTGACTAAATCTCTGCATCACTTTGCCTGTCATCCGTGGTAGTTGCTGCTGCCTGCTCCAGTGACTGTGGCATCGACACAGGATTACTTGCCTACCCGGTCACCTGAGCAAACAGGTACTTTTTGCTGAGACTTTAATTTGGAGTGGGTAGTTTGATGTGTAAGTTTAATTCCAGAGGAATTCCTATAAGATGAAACCTTTAGTGAAACCCTTCTGGAAGAGGTTGCTGAGAAGCTCACAGGGATTCTTTTTGTTTGTTTGTTGGTTTGTTTTCCTGGTGTCCTGCCTCTGTTATCAGACCCTTCCAATGCAGTCAGGGTAGCTATAGAGTACTGAGGTAAGGAAGCTGGAAGCAGTGGGCAGTCTGGTATTAAATGCTCATGGCAATTTCCTTGAAGTAAAACTTCATTTCCTTTCTTGTTAAACACATCGGGTGGGCTTGGCGGCTTTATGAAATCTTCCATTATAAGAAGCTCTCTGCATGTGGGATAGGTATATCCTGCTGGTGTAATTTTCTGCCATCCTCAAATTAGCTGTTCATATTTTTACTTCCAGCACAGTAAGTCAGCAAGCACCCAGTTACCTAATTTTTGTATAGAGTGGACATACTCATACCAAGCCTTCCCGTCTCCCAGGCCTAGGGTGTGCTTTCACAGTGGGAAGTGCTGGGACCATTCCTGCACAGCAGAGTCCAAAATGTCTGTTAACCTTTGCAGCTGCAGAAGCGTGCAAAGGTGGTAGCTAAGGGTCACTGGAGGTAAGCTATATAGTGCTGGAAGTGCTATAGGAATGAGGGAAATAGAAGAGGGAGGATAAGCCTTCAAACCTGAGAGTAGAAGTGATAACTGCATACACACTTTCAATCTGTGTAATTTTGTGCCTGTGGACCTCAGGTTAATTCTTAGGCTTGGAATCCAAGATTTGCTTGTAACCTGCTTTATAATTCTGTTCTTCTTTGTCTCTCCATTAGATGTCCTCATTGGGCAATTGAGCTCTGTATTTAAAGGTCAGCTGAAAAACTTAAGATAAAAATTGTATCTGGAAACTGCATGTTGTCATTCCCTGTCCCTGGGCGGGATTCATTCCCTGACCTGGCCTGTCTGTCCGGGAAGTAGCTTGCTGGGAAGATATTGCTGTTGAGGGTCAATTAATTTAATAGTGTAGCTTAATGAAGGCTGTTCTTTGAATTCTGTTGACGTGGCCATGTCAGCTGGGTAGGGAGAGAATTCGGCTCTTTCTGATGGTACTGGGCTAATTATTTTGGGCTAATCACAAAGGTATTAATAAGCATGTAGTGATGCAGTTTATGACTAACAGCTCTGGCACCTCTGTTAGGAGCATGTCACTGGGAGGCTTGGCAGCACAAGCACTCTTACCACATTAAGCTTGGCCTGAAAGCAGTGTGGGCATTGAGCTATGTCCTTCTTGAAATTGTGCCAGTGAGGTATGAATTTGGGGAAGGTGTGTGGTCTACATTAAGCAGAAGCTGGGGAGACTGAGCTTCAGCTTCTCTGAGGTTCAACAACCTGATCTCATGAATTCAAATGTAGAGGGTTTTTCCCTGTGAATGTCTTTGCCTCACTTCTAACATCAAAGTGAAAAGAACCTTAGGAGTCCCTGACGTTGCCATGTGAAATGTGCTGCATAAAATTGATGATAGAAACTGCTGCAAAGATGTGGATGAAGGAAAGATAACTGAAAAACAAATGATAGCTAGCTTAATTTTTCTATAACTTTGTTAATTAAAATGTGTTGAGGAAGCAGTGTTAGTACTGTAATCTCAGTGAGGGAAAAGATTCTCTAAGTCCTTAAAGCTGTTTTTGGTTTGTGGGCCAATTCTTGTTGATAATGAAAAGTTGAACAGGGAATGAAAGAGGATTCTGTCAGCTGCTCGTTTGAGAGAAGTTCCTGCCACCTTCTTAAGGAAACGATGTATAAAACCCTAGCAGTGCTCTCCATTGAAATATGTTTCAGTTCATCAGTTAGTGACAGGTACAGTGCGATGTTGACTGATAAAATTGATGCAGATTTTGTCTATGGTTCTTTTAATATCACATAAATGACATCTATTGTGTTTCTTTAAAAAAAAAAATCTGTGTTTAAATCTATTGTTTTGTTCTGGAAATGGCACAGCACTCCAGGCCACAGTATTTTTGGAATGGATGCAGGGAGAAAGTAGTGACGTACATGTACCCATTGACATATTTCAAACCCTGTTCTGTGAAACAGTAGCTATAAATGAGGAAAAGAAGGAAGAGGGAAGTTGTCCTCCATAGGTGTAAGATTTAACTGCTTATGCAATATGAAGGGGACAGTTTTGATTGTATTTACCTATTTATTTTGTTTAGAGATTCAAATACATTATTGCAAATGAGAGGTGCGCCCTGTCCTGTTGCCAGGCACGGTTGCATAAACCCACATTTCACAAGGAGGTGCATATTATCCTTATTTTTCCATCAAGAAGCTTTGTCTGGCAATTATGTTAAACTTCTCTAACCACTCCACTGCACTCATTGCAGAGGTCAAATTCTGTAGGCTGTGGTACCAGTAACTTCTGTGCCTGCATCGTGTGTTTTCACCTTGCCTCACCTATTTAGTTTGACAGACAAGATACACTACTGAAGTTATCTGAATATCTGAGAAGTCTTTTGAACTGTCCTGGGTGATGGTTTTGCCATGCATACAGGTAGAAAGGAGTGAGTGTGTGTGAGGTGGGGGAGTTTTTGTCTGAGTGTACTTGTATAAACAGCTTTGTTTTGTTTGTGAGTATATAAAAGGCAGAGTCCATAGTGCTGTGCAAATAATTGACCTGCTGAAGTTGCACAGCTTACCAAAGACTATCACAGACTATTCTGAGTTGGAAGGGACCCACAAGACATTGCTTTTTCATGTTTTTGTGTGTTGGATGTACTGTGCACAAGTGACAAGTGAAGACCAGATTCTCTGGAACCATTTGACAGGGTCTAGGGTCAAATCTCTGTTTTTTGTTTTGTCAACTCTTGTCTGAGGATTCTGATTCCTCCTGCCTGTGCTCTTGCTATGCAATGTGAACCCAGTCTTTTTTGCTGAGTGAAGACAGTGTTGCACTCAACCTGGAAGAGAAAGCTATATATAGGATTGTAAACGTGATCCAGGTGTCAGTGCTGTACGTTGGAAGTGAGTTTTTCTGTGCTGTGTTTGCCTTATAAAGTTTTCAATGCTCTAACTGTGGTTTCACCTGTTAGTCCAATGTGGACCTTTGTGCCCTGCCCTTGTCAGGCAGGTAGAGAGGCCGGGCATAGCACCAGGTGCTGAATTGTGGGAAGGGTGGTGCTGTTCTCACCTGCTTGGGTAGTGCAGTGACTCCAGCTCATACCACATCTCTCTTTAGTCTTGATGGCCTTTCTGTGACAGCACACAGCTCTCCCATACTTGGAGCATGTATGAAAAGAAACACCTAGTCTTGTTCCACTTGGAATTTTTCAGAACTTATTTCTGTACTTCTTTTCTACCACAAGGGGGTAACGTTGCTTCTGCTCCTTTCTGTCTCCTTGCAGAACCAGAAAGTTACTGAGTTCTTGTATAAAGAAAACAGAGTAGCTTGAGGACCCTCCCCGCTCCTGAACTGCAGCTTGTCTCCTTTGTGACCATACATTTGCAAGTTCTTCAGTGTTTGGGGGTAGGCGTGAATGTGGGGATCCAGCGGGGAAATGGCTCTGATACAGAATGCAAGCAAGGGAGGAGCTTAATCCTTTTGACCCTTGTAAGGGTATGAAAGAGATAGATAGGATTTGAGACAAGTATTTTGTCTTTCTGATATGCAAATGCTCATTAGTTAGAGCTGTAAAAGACCTCAACAACTTTGTAGAATTGGTCTGGACTTCTTGCTTAGTGCCTACCAAGCCTGGAGCAAACGTTTCTCTGTAGTCTGCCTTCTCAGAGATTTTGTTTTCATTTAAATGGTTGCTCATCCTCAGGAGACTTCCATAATATGGAGCTTGTTTTCTGGAGGAATGCTTGGCAGATGCAGCCTAAAGTCTGGGTGATCACGTTTTCCACAGGGCTGTGTTTATTTTCTTCTTCAAGCTATTACCTAAATTTTGGGGCTTTTCCCTGAGAAAGCATTGAATGTGTTTAAAGGTGGTGGGTGTTTTTTTTTTTTGTTTTGTTTATTTTTTCCCTCCCTAATGCAAAGAGGTGTGGCTTTCTCATGGCCTTGAGGGGATGCCTCTTCTGGTTCTAAATTGTGGATACAGTGCTGACTTGTGATCGAACTGGGACCAGTCTGTGGTTAAAGCAGATTGACAGGGTAGGAACACCCCCATCCCTGCCCTGCAGTAGTGAGTGCTGTATATGAAAGGAACAGAGTACAGTCACTTTTGCAGCTTATTTCTGAGTTCATGCTGGAGCCAGAGCTTCTGATGTGCAGCTCTGGTTTTTCATCCACATGACCAAGCTGTTCAGATCTCTGCATGTATTGACTTCTGGTGGTTTTCTTGCTGTGCAAAGCACTGAATGAAAGGGTGTATGGCACTCATATCCTTGCTGTAAAAACAAAGCAACCAGAACACTTCCTTGCCCCCTGCCACCGGTACAGAATTGCCTAGGAAGAGACATTTCTGTGGCCGAAATTACCATCAAAATAAGAGAGGAGGGTAGAGCTATTATTCACTTTACTTTTTGGGGAGAGAGAACCAAAGCAGGAGGGAATTACCTTATCTAAATCTACAAAATACAGTTTGTGGTAGAAACAGAACACATAGCTAGTGTATTCTGTCTTTTGTTCCATTCCTTATGTCACAGAATCCGTGTTGTTACTACTTTTTTCTTAATTGCTTACAGCAGTTAGGGCTTGCTTGTTCAAGTATTTAATGTACATTCTGGCAGTGGTGTGTAGCTCACTGAGAAAGGGAGACTTGAGCCAGGAGGAGGGCATGCCTGAGAAGAGAGGCAGCAATATCTGGCTCAGGCTGCATATCAGTGGAAGTGTGGCTTCTGCCTAGTCTTAATAGTCCTACCCAACATAATTTTCCTCACTCCATGTGTTCAGGCCCATTACTTGTGGAAACCTTACTAGCCTTGTGTCCTGGCATTTCTACTTTGGGCTCAGCATTTTCTTTAACGCTATGGTGTGTAGACCTTACCTGTGCTGTGGAAACAAAGATTTTTCTGATAAACCTTGTAGCAGCCTCCATGTGTAATGTGATAGTTTTGGTAGAGTTTATGCTGTGCTGTTTTCAGGCTGGTTAAGAAATAATTCCAAAGATGCTTGTTAAAATTCTTGGAAATTGAGTTGATAGAGATAAGTAATAACTCAGTAGTTAGTAAGGGACAGTAGAGCAAACAGAAGTTATGAATGGATTTGCAAACAGAGATGAAAGGTTTGGGGTTCTCCTTGGGCAGAGGTGCTTGAGGGAAGATGGCCAAAACTGTGAGGTAAGGGAATTATTTCTCTAAATTACAGCCTGGGCACGTCTGTGTGACCAAAGACCTAATTCGTCAGTTGTGAACATAAAGTGAAGTCATAGTCTGAAGGTGACATGAGCATTTAGACATGATAATTAGCAGTGTTTATGGGTGAGATGTGCAGGCTGGGGACAAACTTGGCAAGTATTGTTTGTTTGGCCTTTTCTAAAAATGGAAAATGCAAATTAATTTTATCATGAAACTGTAACCATAGCCTGAACTACAGGAGAGGCTGCCATGATATCTAAATGGTCAGTTAATGCATATGTAAGCTCTGAGGTTATTACTGCCACCCTTCCAGCTTTGTGGTTTGGTTTTTTTTCCAGACTGAGCCTGCTTGTCTCTGTGTGGGCAGGAAAGACTTTGTTTTACTGACGTCATAGAAGTTAGAGCTCTTGAATATGCCACTAGTTACGAAGAAGAACAAGTGAAAGAAGTGCCTATTTTCTTGCACAAATATTCCTCCCTCTGCCTTTGCTGGTTTCCTGATTTAAGAATAATGTGAGGTTGCTGGAGCCTTTTTACTTATTCACTGAGGGTTGATGAGGGAAAAAAATGATGCCTTGTGCTTTCCCTCTTGTAGTGACTAATAAAGGTCTTGCTGCCGAGTTTCCCCCAGTGCTTTGGAAAGGGTTTTTTTTTGGGCATGTAATACACAGTCTTCACCAAACTTGCAGAGAGGCCGAAACTGCCTTTTGTTTTTCCTGGCCTGAGTGTAAATTTACAGTATTGATTGTAGCATACCAAAAGACATTCTTTCCCCAGCTCTTGCAGCAGCTTGACTTGTAAACAATGAAGATGTAGAAATAACTCTGCTTTCTTAGATACCTTTATGGTGTTTTGGTGTTTCCCCTTTCAAACCACTGCCCTTCTCCTGCATTCTTCTTTTTTTTTTTTTTTGGTTGTCCAGGTCTAGTGATGAGGAGTTCACATATAAAACAAGCAGGTAAAGTTTATTCCTTTGCAATCTCCAGGAAATGGGGACCTGTTTCCCCACAAGTGTTTGTCTGTGGGACTGTTCTTTGATTTCACCTGTTGCAGTGTGGCAGCAAGGGAAATTTTTGAAATTGGCTTGCAGTGATGATTCCTAGTGAGGATGGAAGAGGTATGTGCTTCCAAACCGGCTTACATTTTTGCTTCTACTGAGGAGTAATGAGGTCTGGAGGTTGGGTGGCTTGGCTTTGATTGCTATTCTTGTTTTTTTAAATGTATGTGGTATTTATTTTGTTGGGTTTTTGTTCGTTTGTTTGTTTTGAGGAAGACCTGTATGAGGTGACCATAGAACAAAGGTCTTGAATAAACACAGATTGCTTAGAAGTTTAAAGACAGCTGACTTCAAACGATAGCTATTTGAGGACACCATGAAACATATCCATTCTCAGCTTTCTTACAGACCGGGAGGAAGTGTGAATAGCTTCGCTCTCTTGAAAGCCATCCTTAGGCTGTCTGTCTCCTCTGCTGTCGGCTCATAGTTTCCTTGCAGCCGCCTAATCCAGCTGCTGCAGGGTGGGCAGCATGTCCAGACAAGCTCACTTGACCAGCTACAGTTGCTCCTGTTCCTGTCTTTCACCTAGATGCCCTGATTTAATGTAATTGTAGTAGTCTGTCTAGGGAATGATGCTCAGCTTATGGTGGTCTGTGTCATGCTTAAACTATGGAGTTGTGATTTCTGGAACTTTTTTTCTGGCTTCAGATAAGTCACATAAAACAGTCTTTAAATTTTGATTTTATTTTTTGCCAAGAAATAAGTTATGGGCAGGCTCTCAGACCTTCTCTTTAAGGCCTGCTTGCTGATCTAAAAGCTCTCTGTAGCTTTCTTCAGTGTAGGGAGGAGCTGGAGATGTTGGCGGTATGGTGTGCCTCTTTTATGCTAATACAAGCCCTTAATCTTTAGATGTGCAGTCTCTTTACATATATTGCATGTGTGCACTCATTCCTTATGCTCTTTAGAAATGCACACAGCGTGCTGTGCCCGGGGACTGAGTGCCCTCCTCGAGTTCTTTCTTCCTTATTACAGAATCTGGACTGGAGAACTTGCAGTAGGGCAGGGTGCCTCTGCTCTGAGCTTGGAGCAAGAGAGAGGGGGCCTGTGGTCTGACACAGTAACACAACTGTAACCAAAATAGCGATGACTCTGGATTTCTGCAGTTGAGCCGTTCTGGTCTGTTGAATAGCTAACATGCATTTTAAACATTTCCCGCATACATATTTAGCCGATTGCACCAAGTGGCTGTTTGTGCGATGATGTAACTGACCTCCTCCCTTGCTCTTCTTGAGAAAGCACCTGCTGGAACTGAAAGCTGTAAATAAACAAGGTGCATTATCTGCCAGGAAACTGACTCATTTTTCTGCTTGAAGTGCATTTAATATCAAATCTTTCCCCTATCTTCCTGAAGTGGGAAGGCTGGACTAAGTGCCTGAACTACCCTGCCAGTGATCTGTTAACCTGCCTTTCTTCGTTACTCCAGCCTGAGCATGAACGTTTTAAAGGAATTGATTGATTTGTGGTGAGACTTCTGTTTTCATAGCCTTAGAAGCCTATGGAGATAACGATATGGCTTCTACCCTGTCAGGAAAGACACCTCTGACACCTCCTCTTCAATTCTCTATAGAGAAACATGAGTCCTGTGTAATTATCCCTGAAGCTGACGCAGATCTGAGTGCGTGGGTAAGCAGAGATTTCTGCTGTCCACACAATCTGTGGTGTTGGGAACTCCCAGAACAAGGAGAATTTGCAGCATGCATTGTACACACGAAGGTAGGTAGAAGAGCCCTCAGAGGAGTAAAGTTGTCTGCAGGCTGCAGGAGTTCAGTGTGTTGGCTGTGTTCTGGCCATGCTGAATTTCTGGTGTAATGGCATGTTGTTAAGGGTCTAGGAATGCAGTGTCTGTTTCAGCTTGGCTGAGGTGCCTGCCCTGTTCCGAGCACTGGTATGAAACTGCCACTGTAGAGGAAAACAGCAAATGCAGTAGCTTGAGCTGATGTAAATTTCTTCTTCCCTTCCTACTGTTCAAGCTTTGTCCCCTGCAAAATGAAAGTGCAAGATCTTTCATTGTTCTTTTCATGTTGGAGTTATTGGCAAATTAATCAATGCTACTATAGCTGGTCTTGACCCTTTTCTATTAATGTCTGTCATGGATGTGTCCTTCCTCTTGCCTGTTGAAATAACACATTAATCCTTCCCTGTGTGCTGGATGATGAGGACCTCTACATAATGCTCATTGATCTTTTGTTCTGATGTGTGGCCTTTTTCAGCAGGTGAGGTAATATATTAACAGTGCAATCTTGGGTCTTCTGAAAAGAGTCTGTCTCTTTCCTCAGAGCTGCCAACCTTCCCTGTGATGAGCTCCAGAGGTGCTGCTGTGTTGCTCCTGTGGCATCAGGTGGTCAGTGGAAGTTGAAGTTCTAGTCAGAGAGCAGAGGTGCAGTAGCACAATTCATCAAGTGGTATTACTTTCTAGTTAAATTGAAGAAAGTAAACTTTAAAGGGTTAAACATGTTCTTCTTGACACTCTGCTCCCTACCTTGTGATTAGAAGAACTCAAATCCCAGTGCTCATTTCTGCTGTTCAAACTCTTACCTACAGGTCTTTGTTTCATGTAATTGTGCTCTTTTTCTCTGTACTCCCTCCCGTCTTGGCTGAAGACCTTATATGCTGTTCTCTGACTGAGAAATCCTTACAGCTTCTTTTCAATAGGATTCTTGCCCAGAATCAGCAAAGGGGGAAGGTTGGTTTTGGTGATAACTTCTGCCTTGCATCAAACGTGCTTCTCTGACAACTCCATACCTCCAGCTGGGAAGAATGTCTTCTCTGTCCCTGGTTGCCCTTCAGAGTTAGCACAAGTTCTTTCCCACAGAGAGGCCAAAGTGTTCTACAAAGGCCGTGTTTGGAATGTGTCTCTGATCACATATTGCCTATTTCCTTTCCCTACAGAAAGGAAATTTTCATGTAAAGGTTGCGCATTATGTGGAATAGCAAAAAAAAAGGTGATGAAAAGGATGCCTAACAGGGTTTGGATACTCATAAGAAAGGCAGCAACTGTCATTCCTCACCGAGGATGAGTTGTTTGGCACAGATGTGACAAGGGAATGGAGGAACTAACTCAGAACTGCAAAAGTGAGTGTGGAGGTTTTAATGAGCAGTGAAACTTTCGGGTTATTTGTCTCTTGTGGACCGTTACAGGTATCTTAAGAAATTGATCCTTTTGTTTGACTGTTTCTGAACTGCTCTAATCCAGTCTTGATGCCAGGCTAAATATGTCCAACCATAACCACGTGAAAGCTGAAACAGTCCAGAAATGTTAGCTTAGAGGTATCAGAGCAGATTATGTTAAGAACTTAATTTTAGAAATAATTTTTCAGGCAGTCTTTAGAACTGCATACTGATTGCTTTTTTATTTTAAGCTTGAATATGAAACTGGTGAATAGCAATAGTGTTTTTCTGTTTAACAAGAACTACAAAACTTGTATGGAAAATGGAGCTATGGAAAAGAATGCATGATGGTTTCTGCTTATGTGATTTCAATTTACCCTTTGAAAGCAGGCAATACAATACACATGTCTGGAATAATTTTTCCTATTCTTCTGAGAAAAGAGAAGGGAAAAATACCCAAGCCAGTGTATTGGATTGTTTGAGATTTTTATTTGGAATAGTTTTCTAGTGTTCTATTGAGGCTATAATTTATCTCAAAGAATTAATTTGGCTTGTTAACAGTTAATAATTGAGTTTAGGATTTGAGGGGAGGTTGTGGTGTTATTGGGCAGCTGGAGAACATTCAGCTGTTTTCATGCTTTCAGCTTTCTTGTTATCTTTAGGTTATACATTGCCTGACTGTAAGAGGAAGGTGACTGAAGGGAATCTAGTTTTGAACTGTTGCTATTCTTTACCTTCTTATGAGGAACCACAGGAGCACATCCAGGGAGGAGTGCTCAGAACTGAGTGCTGCTGTAAATTGGAGGGCTGAGAAAGCGATGTAACATGTGTGAAGTAGTGTGATCATTTTCACCTCCAAATGGGCAGTAGGAAATATAAAAGTCTTTTCAGGGAAGATACAAAACTAGGAGAGGAAAGTCACAGAAGCTGCCAGAGTTGTCAATGTACTTTTGCTTCAAATGATAACTAGGAATTTCTCTGGTTTAAGGTCTCTCATAGCTGAAGGCTGGGTCTGTTGGGAGGGGTAGATGTGATTGCTGTCCTTAGAGTGCTTCATTTTACTGGTTTGCTCTGGTTGTTGGTGTGCAGCAGCTTAGGAGGATGGTAGCTGACTGAACACCCTGTTGATTTTAAGGTAACTAAGCCTCAAAGGTGTTTGTTAATGCCTTCCTTGGATGGGGACGAAAACCCTTCCCTCAGTGTGGCTTGGAGTAGTGCTACTCAGTAACGTGTGTGCTCTGACAGTAAATCTAAGATGTAGCGTAGGGATTGCATAGCTTTAGAGACTGTTACTGAAAAGTTAAATTTGCTGCAGTTAAGTGTGTTCTCAAAGCCTGCCAAGATGAGTCACTGTCCCAAAAGGCTGTGGTGGTGATCCTCACCTCCGTGGGGAGAATGTGGGTATAGTCCAATGGCTGATGTGCACTGAGGAGATTTCTTCGTCATTTTCCCCCCTCGAGCTGCAGCTTCTAGCATTCAGCTGCTTCATTCCTGAGAAATTTCCCTTTTCTGCTTGTAGTGTCTTGTATGCCTGCACCCTGTTTCTCTCTCGCTTGTCTAGAGGTGTCTGGTAACTTGGACTTTGCTTCCTTCCCCCCTTGCTGGCAATTGCTACAGACCTGGAGTAGCAGAGCAAGTGTAGAGTGGCAATTCCAGAGCTACTGCTGTCTGACAGAAGAGGAGTGTGCTGAGATCTCAGTGCTGCTGAAGAGGCAATTTGTATCTTGTAGTAGTTTTAATTTAAAAAATAAACCAACAAAAAATCTACAATCCCCCTCCTCCTATTCTAGCAAGCTGGGGCAGAAGCATCTCTCAGGGTGAGCAGAGTTAATCATCATCGTTGCAGCATTGACTGACAACCTGGAGGATGATAATATGTGATTTTTTTTTAATTTTTTTTTCCTGATGAGCGGGGGAGGAGAGTGGAAATTGCAGTTTCTCTGCTAATTGTACTTTACATGTCACTTGTGACAATTTCATATTGTCTAGACAGAGATAGTGGAGCAATTGCTTCCACAGAGCCTAGTGTTAGCCTGTTATATATCTGGGTAGCAAAAATGGAGGATGTGGGAGAGGAGGAGGTTGCTGTAAGATGCAGAAAGGATTCAGGAGTCAACAAGGTGTACTGAAATGTCTCAAAAGGAGGTGCAAGAAATATGCATTTCTGTTCTCTCTTTGCCCACTTTTTGTTGGAAACTTAGATGTTTAGTGGCTAGCAGTTTTCTCTAACAAAGCTGCTTCTCCTCAGACATGGATTATGTTTATCTTCTGTAACAGAAATGCTAAGCTTTAGCATTTACCGTGGTAGGATATTGGGCTACCTTACACTTTGGGCTTACTGAAAACAGTCTTTGTCTCTTCTGGGACTTTGGGTGGCGAGAGCTGAGTGTGACCCCTAAGACTTGGCAGAGTGCAGCATGGCCTTGTTTAAAAATATTTATCTGCACCATACTAGGGGACAGCAGGTTACACTACCAGTGTCACAGATGGGACGCTTTATTGACGATTATGGTGGTGTATCTATTATTGAACCCGTTTGTCAGTACCAAATGCATTTGGATCTGTAACTTTGGGTCTCAAGGGCTCAGTATAGAATGAGTTAGTTAAATAATAGATTTTATTTGTGCTTAGTATGCTGCTTCAGTGCAGTTATTGTTATTCTCTGGAGCATTAAGCACAGAGATGGTCCATCTGGATCTCATGAGATTGCATGTTGCCTTGTTTTGAATTTGTCCTGCTGTGCGTACTTAGATCCCCCAGTTCATTGCTCTGTGTTCTGAGAGGATACAGTTATAGGACAATTAATTAAGATCTACCAATCAACCTTAAAATCAGCTATTATCTTTTAGCAGCTACTTTTAACTGAATTATCTTTGGCCACCTGATCTGAATGTGGCCCTAATATGTGGCTTTTGTGCCTCATTGTGAGGTAGTGCAGGAGCTGAGTTTGGTCTTGGCAAGCTTGGAAAGTTCTGCTAGAAAGGCCATATTAGCTGACACCATTCAGCTCAGACTGTGCAGCCTCAGAAAGGATCTTGGGAAATGTGTTTAATAGAATATTATCCTGATTCTCACAACCCTCTAACTACTGGTTAGGGTGCCCTTTTGGTGAAGGAGATGCTCCTGCAACAGCAGCCCCTGTTGCTGCATGGGATGGAGTTGCAGGCTGTTCAGGGAACATCACAGGGCTGCTGAAGCCTGTAAGAAGTCTTTTTACCTGGACACTTGGCCATCCTGTGGCTCAGGCAACTGTTAGTTTGTGTTTTACTGAAGTATTACATACCAGTTCTCATCTGAGGTGCCAGGTACCTGCTAGAGCAAGACTCTTCAAGTATTTATTTCAATAATTGAATGGGATGTTGAGGCAAGAACTATGGATTCCTCAAAGTGCTGTTCCCAAGCCAAGCGGAGGGGCTCCTGACAGACTCAGAGCAAGTTACAGTGACTGTCCCCTGCTTCTGCTTCTGCACCCTTGTGGAGTCCTCTGGCAGGTACAGATTTTGATTTCCTTCAGCACAGCTGCTGGCGCTGTTTTCTGAAGGTGGTCCCTCAAAGTCAATGATCTTAGGCAGCTGCCAGCCTTTCCAAGGGTAAGAAGACAACTATGGCTGGAGAATACCAGGAAATTTCTTTCTAACAGAGTCTGCTGGGCTGGGCAGCATGTACTGGTCATCTTCCCTTGTGGTTCTAATTTTACTGTGCCACTTAGTGGACAGACGCTGAAAGGCTGGAAAAGAGAGTGGGATGTATAGTGTCTAGGAACCAAGACACTTGACAAGAGTGTGTTTGATGCGTTCACATTATCAGAACACCATAGGAATTGCAGAGAAATGGCATCAAACAAGTTGCACTGTGCGTGGGTTGTTCACATCAGGAGGCAGCTGCTGTTTCTAGGATTGTGGCCCTGCCAGAATCTGCATGCTGTGGGAGCTCTTTCTCCATGATTAAGTCCAGTGCTCAGGCAAGATGTTCCAGTAGGATGGCAGCCTTGGCATATCCAGGTTGCTTGCAAACTGCTCTTTTTGGACCACTCTGCACAGGCAGCTCTGAAGAGCAGATTTCCAAAAAGCATGTTGGTGTTGCAGTGGCAGTAACCTATTCTCTGAACTCTGAGCCAGTGTTTCAGAAAGGGCCAGCTGACTGAGTAGATAAAACATCCCTTGTGCTAATGTCAACCTGCCTGCCTTCTCCCCAGAAGATATTAAAGCAGTTTATATAGGGTGCAGGTGATAAGTATACCTTACAAGTACAGGACTTCAGGTATACCTAAAGCTGTAGTACTGTTCGTTCTGGATTAGCTGCTTTTGCACATATTAACATATATTTGGAGCAGAAGAGAGGGCTTGGTAAGATAGGACTGAAGTATAACAACTTTCGGGGGAGGCAAGGGATTAGCAATATCTATCAGTGTTGAAGGTTAGACCTTTTTGACTCAGTAACCTGGGAACCTGGGGTATTAATTCATCCCAAAGTTTTAGAGATTTAATAACTATTCTTGAATAAGACAAAGGGTTGCCAAGCAACTCTGTGCCAGAGAGGACAGGATTTCTTGCCTTCTGTAGTCCTAGTGCTTTGTGGCAAGTACTGAGTTTCTTAAGCTGACACTCCTTTCCAACTGTAAAACTGGAGCACTCTCTTGCAATTTTCTGCATTCTAGATCTATAATGTAATTTTTTTTTTCTTTTAATTGCCAGAAGGCAGTGAAAATTTGTCTTGAGATCCTGACAGGTGGGCTGCTGCTTGAAAAAAACATGTCTCATTTCAATTCTACTGTCTTTATGTAGCAGGAAATGGGAAGTTGGGTGTGGATTTTATCTGTCCTTCTTCCTGCTTCCTCTGTTGATGCTTGTTGTCACTGCAAATGCTAACTGTGCATTAGGAGTGTGGGGCTAAGGCTGAGAGAGTCAAATCTTTCTCAACAGTTGTGTGTGGGGGTGAATAGAACAGATGTGGTGTTGGACCTCTTTGACATTCACACCACAACAGTTTTCATTAAGTTACAGACTGGAAAACAAAATCTAGCAGTTCTGATGCAGAAAGGCTTGAAAGGGAACTCAGCAGTCTCATAAACTTCGGCTGCTGGTTTTTCCACTTTCCGTAACTGCCTCAAATCATCTCTCTGGTGTTAGTATAATGGCTGCAACAGGCCATGAGTCAGTCTTGAAACAATATCGTCCTCTGCTTTGTGACAGAAGATAGATAGAGGTGCATGTAGAAGCCAGGGTGGAGGACATGTTCCTGCTATATACTTTTGATTCTGCTGCCTTCATGACTCAGACTCACTTCTCGCATATTCAGGCTCTCTGGCTGCATTTGCATACGTTTACTTCTTGAGTATCTCTCCCTGTGGCAGATAAAAATACAGAGGAATAGAACTTTTTTTTTGTAACTGAAAACCTCTCTTTCAAAGCTTTGAGGCTAAGATTGAATATCTTACTGTGAATAAAGACCAGTGGTGCCCTTCAAGTCCAGATGCCGAGGTGTGTTTTTGTCCTGTGCTCCATGGCACTCTCCTTGTGTAGCCACCTTTCAGCAGATACGAATATGACAGATGGCCAGTGCAGTGGTAGTGTTTATGAACTTGACACATTTGGATGGCTTGTCTCCAAAGGAGAAGTGATATCTGCATCTTTCTCTTGGAACTTGGAAGAAGGTTTGGGACCACTCTTCTTCCTTACTCGAGGTGTTCTTTTTCCCTTGCAGTGAGGATATTGCACTTCGAATAACTGCGTGCTGGAAACACTTGTGCCATCAGTGAGTGGTTCAGTGTGTTGCAGAATTCTCTGCACTCATGATAGAAGTAGTCTTAAGAGGTTTCCGAAAGTAGGGCATAAATAGGAGGGATGTTCCTGAATGGTCTTTGACTTGATAATTTGTTTTTTCTTTCTAGGAGGTTGCTGGAGTCTTCCCTCATTTCATTATCTCGCTATGATGGAGCAGGATCCCGGGAACATCCGATCTACCCAGATCCGGCCAGGTAAAAGTTAAATGCAGTCTAAATGTATTTAAGTTTTCTAGACAAAAGCATAACTTTGGTATAACTCACTAAATCCTCTGGGAATGGCTCTCATATTGGGCTCATCGCCTCCTTAATGCCTTGCCATGGAGACTGAGTGCAAAATAAGAGAGAAGATGCTGTTAAGTCTGGGGGAGAATGAGGAAAAGAGGAAGGAATTACTGTTCAAGTAAGCACATAAGGATTCCTGAAATCATGTGGGATGGAGAACACTAGGGGGCAAGCAGGTCCAACAGTAAATGAGATACATCAATATATTCAAAATCTCCTCTGAAGAAAAATTAATCAAAACCAAATAGCCTATTCAGGAGAAAGAGAGAATACAGGAAAGGCAGTTAGGAGCTGGTGTGAGCAGACAACATGCTTGGAAGAATGAATTGTCTTCATAAACGTATCCGTGTGACAGAGAGCATAACCAGGAGGTTATGTATACTTGACTAAGAACAAAATATGACAGTTATTTCTGAAGAGTCATGAATCATTGACATTAGACATAGAAACACCTGTAGTGCTGCTTAATCTTCAAAAGAGGTGGGAGTGTTTCAGAGGACTAGAAAAAGCAAATGTGGCAGAGTTATCAAAAATGAAAAGGAGTGATCTTTGCAGTTTCTGCTTGGTGTATTAAGAAAGCAACAGATGGGATAATGTGACCCACAGGCTGTGTCAGAAGAAATGATAGAATCGTGAACAACAAGTCGCTTTGGAAGCTTTCAAAGAATAGATCGTGACAAATAAGCTGTTTTTAGAGGGGTTTAACAAAGCTATGAATGAGGGAAATTCAGTAAGTGTAAAATACATCTGATTTAGCCTTTTAGGAAACCTCTGGCATAGCTGCATGAATTGAAAGCTACTAGGATTTATCATTAAGGAGAGTACGGGAATACCACTGCATGAAAATTAAATCTGAAATTGCTGAGGGAGGTTTGTTGTTTTGTGGGTTTTGGTGGTTTTTTTTTGATCTCGCTATTTTTTTCATCATTAACAACAAAACTTGCATTTTTACACCGATAGTGCTCTAAATACAAGCTCTGAAATAAAAGGCTGTATTGCAAACTGGCCAAATGGTAAAATTGTGTTGGTAAATTACTCCGTGCTAACTATCTCTGTAGATAAAGCCTTGTAGAGGTGAAATCTTACATTAGGGGTTTTTTCCCATTTGTCGTGAGGAAAGTTGCTTTATAAAGATAATTCAAAGGCTCAAGATGTAAACAAAACATTAGTGGAAATAAGGTGGAATGTGCTGCTCTATGTAAAGTCATTTGGAAACCAACTTAAATGACTGCTGAAGGCCTCAGCAACTGCATGTAAGAACAATGCTGATAAATGTAAAAGCTGCTAAATGGCAGTTGATTAAATGACAGGTAAAGTATTTGGTTTGGAAAGTTTGATTCTGGAAAGATGCAAATAGTATTTTACAAATGGTAATTAAAAGGTATTACTACCTTCAGGTCAATGTATGAATGCCAAGAGCTGCTAAATTGCCACAAGTGCACTGTTCTTTATTTCTGAAATGTGTAGTCTAAAGCAGGCAGATTGATATAGCAGAGATTTTAAGAATTGATTCTGGCTCTCTGGGAGCTGCCTTCTAAAAGAGAAAAGGACAGCCTGCCTAGGTTACTGAATTTTTTTTCCCTTCTGTCGGGCGTCTGCTGTGATGAAGCTCAATAAAGTGTATGAAAAGGGATCAGTGCCTGAGACATTTCCCAGCATAAGGCGAATTGTCAAAAATATTTTTCTGCTTGAAGCCATTTTTTAACTGAAATGATGCTCTTCATGTGACAGTTCAAGTGGCTTTTAGGTTTCAGTAGAAGCTGTACTGGTTAGAGTTTATAAGGAGCTTTGGAAGAAAAGTCCAGTGTTGAAATCTCTTCTGAGAGAGTTAGTTTGTTCCTGTAAATATCACTATCCTTTTCAGAGAATGAGATTCACAGCTGTGTAGTCAGTACGAGCTAGAAGTTTGAGTGGGGTAGGATTAGAGTCTTTCTCCATAAACCTTATTGGTATGCTAAGCTAGCAGGATATTTTTAACTGTCATTCTAACTTGTTAGAAATCTGGGAATTTGGGATTAAGAGGAGTGTTACTGAATTTTGAGGTTTTTTTATAGCGCAGAAGTCCTGTGAGGAGTGGCTGAGGGAGCTGGGGTTGTTTAGCCTGGAGGAGGCTCAGTGCAGACCTCATCCCTCTCTACAGCTGCGTGAAAGGAGGTTGTAGCCAGGTGAGCGTCAGTTTCATCTCTAAGGCAACAAATGTCAGGACAAGAGGACAGTCTTAAGCTGTGTGGAGGAGGTTCAGGTTGGACATTAGGAGGAATTTCTTCACAGAAAAGGTGATTAGCTACTGGAATGAGCTATCCAGGGAGCTGCTGGAGTCACTGCCCTGGAGGGGCTCTAAGAAGAGACTGGACGTGGCCCTCGTGGCTGTGGTGTAATGGAAATGGTGGTGTTCAGTCACAGATTGGATTTGATGATTTCAGAGGTATTTTCCAACTTAGTTAGTTCTGTGATCATAAGTTTGAATTGTCTTTGAGCTGTTAAATACCAAAGTGGAAAAGTGAAACAAAGGTGAAACAAACATACATCTGTATCTATAAGTAAACAACTACATATGTTTGCATGTGCACATGTGTTCTAAGAATGTATGGAAAGTATACCTTCTTTAGACCAAGCTGTCTCCAGTGGAGTTTTTTTTTTAAACTACACAGTTTGAAAAATTTATTTTTGAGCATGAGCGAGTTAGTTTTATTTCTACTTCTGCTGTCTGTAATGGTACTATATTTGAATAACCTAGGTCAGCAGTGAGGTAGAGAGAACTTCTTTGAAGTTTCCTCAGATTTAGAGTGAATATTCTGATGCAGACTACAGCAGTATTTCTCAGTGGTCTTGCTGAACTTCTCTAAAGTCAACTTGGCATTTCTGCTGTTCTCCACAGTTTCCATACATACTGAGCTTAAAAAGCAATCCACAGAGGAATCAAATAAAGCTGTCATCAAAGAAGACCTGTATTATTTTTTTTTAATAGAAATACTCAATAAGATGCTTCCAGACTGATATATAAAGCATCACAGGGGGTTTTGTAGAAGTGTCTCTAGAAAAAATGTGAGCTGCTAGAGAATATTTTCTCTCTTTCTCTCTGTGTATCAGACTTAAGCTTCTTGTGTTGTGTTTGGAAATCCTTTTCACAGTCTGTCCAAGTGTGCATACCATGTGCTGTCAGGAAGGTGAATCTGGCATCTTGTCATCCATTGTGTCCAGTTTTCATTGCCTACCCTTTCTTGTTCTTCTAACAAGCATCATTGTGTTTTTTAATTCTGGTGTCCTGCATAATTTTAGAAGACTAAATGTCTGCAAAATCAATTCTTCATATCATTCTGTAAAACTCTCCCTTGCTGTGACATTAGCAAGAAGAAAAGTTTCAGTGGTTACACTTCTGGACTGTTGAGACCACTGTTGACATTTTCCAGTGTTCCCTTGTTTCCTTGTTCCTTTTCTTTCTCTATGTGCACATACTATGCTGTACACTTCTTTTTAGCCATGCACAAAGACTTTGGCTTATGGAAAAGGCCAAAGAAGAGAACAGCTCCTCATTTACGAGTGTGCTTCTGTAATGCCTTGCTTTTTTATACTTGGCCTATTAAATCTTACGGGGTGTAGAGAGAAGTGCTGTATTTGTACATCAATGCCTTCTACTTGATGTAAACATGAAGAGATTTAACTCCTTAAACAATGAATGAAAGGTTCAGGAATCATTAAAATCAACCTGAGTATGTGGTTGGCCTTAGCCTTTTGCTGCTTATTGACATAGGTGTTTACAGTCCTGAACCTGTAGTCTGTCTGCTGAATTTGCCTCTTTACCAAGATGGCATCTGGGAAGGTACAGGGACCTTACCTTGAGGCAGTTGCTTTCTCTGTGTCTACATGACTTCTAATTCATTCCTTCTTGCCACTTTCTGTCTTGCTCACATGCCCGGAATGTGTGGTGCAATTAGAGGGTGAATGTCCTTGATGGGTGTCTGCAGCAAAAGCAACATTAATACAATCTATCCTTTGAGGTATTAGTGGTTTTTTTTCATGCTGCTGTAGAGAGCAGTCTCTAGAAATGCTATTAAATGTAGTTTTCTATTGAAATACGAATCTAGGGATAGTAGCAGAGCACTTTATCAGACCTGGTGTGATTATTTCCTGGCCCTGCTGTTGTGGATGTGAAACATATCCATGTCTAAGCAAAATATTATTTCCAGTATATTTCCATAGAATCAGCACAGCTTGGAAGGAAGAAAAAATAAGTCTTTTATCGATCATATTATCAGAGATGATTATGGAGTTGAATTTTTGTCACTGGTTATAGTGTAGCACAATGAAACTGGGTGATATTAGTCACTATAAAGTTAAATGTATCTTTAAAAGTCTTCATGGCTGAAGGTGAGGTCCACTGTAAAATGAATGTAGTTTTGGAGGGGAAATATATATATATGATTGTCCCCTGAGATTCACTGTTTGTTTTAGGTATTTTGCTTTATTTTCTTTGTTTTAAACTGTTTATGCTTTCATTCATAGATTTAAAATGAGGGCTGGTCTCTCCATTATCAGTCTCTTGCCTGTGGTGCCTTTGCAGGAAATGAGATTGTATTTTTATGACTCTGGGAAGTACCAGCTGAATAAAAAAGAAAAATCAAACACGTGTATGAAATGGGAAGAGAGGAGAAGGGAGCTAGAAGTTAAAGGACTAGACATCTTATACCTAATTTTCAGGGTGGGGTGAGGGGAGGATTTGTTGTTGTCATCTCCCCTTCTCCCCCCAGATTAGAATTCAAGTCAACTTCAAATCAGGCTAATAAAATGATAAATCAAGCGTCTGAGGTGAATGTAACACTGAGTAACTGTGTCACAGAAAGCATGTGCAAGGAGCTGTGGATATATGCAGGGTAGGAAAAGAATGTGTTTTTACCTGTCTAGCATCAAGAAAGTAATATTGGTGTGTGATAGCTAATGCAAACAAAGGCAAGGTTATGCATGAGAGAGAATTAAGAGTTAATTGCAGGGGCAAGTTTTCCTACTGGGAGGGTTGCAAGGCTTTTGAAGCTCCACTTAACATATATCTAGTGGATCTGATGAAATTGCCACTATATGAAATCCCTGTCATTTAGATTGCAAGGTGTTTAAACAAAGCTGTGAAACCTTTTTTTTTCCTGCTTCATACTCCATGGTGCTTCATAAGTCATGGCCATGCTTCATGAACGAGGAACTGGGAAGGGCTCAGCCCATGTGGGTGTGTCCTTCGGACCCGCATNTAACTGGGGCTGACCCTGCTCAGCTTCTGAGATCTGATGGGATCGGGCATCAGGGTGGCATTTAACTGCCTGCATGCACCATAAGTAGCCTCAAAACAACATCACCTTCCTTCAGTGTTTATGTGAGCACTGCTGCTGTTGGCATTGCAAGCAGAGTTCACACTGGGATGGGACTTGGTTCTTATAAGTAGTGCTTGCTGGGCTTTGTTGACCAAACTGGCAATAAACAAATCAGTGAGCAACAAGAAGTCCCGAGAAGCGAATTTCCCTGTGCTGTGGGTGAGCTTTTTGTCTGTAGGTACTGTGTAGTGCTTCTGTTTGCACAACAAGGGAATCACGTGGGAGTGTAGCATAGTATGGGAAAATTACTTCTACTTGCTTTATTTATTCTGTCTTGCTCACAGATAAAATGCAGTCAGTTTTGTGATATGCTGTTACTGTCCTGGCACTTGGAGTTCGAAAGGAAAATTAGGACTGGCTGTCATTCTGTACTTGTTTAATGAGTATCTGTGTATTTTTCTCTTGCTCAGATTGTCTCCTGCCGCATATTATGCTCAGAGGATGATCCAGTATCTTTCCCGGAGGGACAGTATTCGACAGCGCTCTATGCGATATCAACAAAACCGTCTCCGTTCTTCCTCCTCCTCTGCTTCCACTTCAGAGAACTCAAGCCCATCTGTGGAGGGAAATGATCTGGAATTTGAAGATTTTGAGTAAGTGTGCATGCTGCCTTGTCTTCCTGCTTGTGTCTGTTGTCAGCACGAGACTACTTTCTGGTTTCTACTGTGTACCAATCATAGACTCCTGAGGCTTCCTATAGGAACAGGTTAAATCATTCAATTAATAATTAGAGTAGTGATTGCTACAAATAGGTCTTGCAACTTCTGTTATGAAAATTAAGGGTGCTGTAGACGACCTTCAACACATCAGGCTGTCTCAGCCAGATCTAGAAGACTGGTTAAATAAAGAAAAGGAGAATCGTTCTCTCCCATGGAACAGATGGGGCACCAGGGGTTTACTAGAGCTATCAAATGTTGAGACAGAACAGGAACCACTAAGAGGCTTTGCAGGACTTAGTTCTTTGCTCTAAGGCTGTAGGAGACAGCAAAACATATCCTGTTGCTTCTACTTGCTCTGTCTTTATAACTTTATCAAATTAACTGAAGTTCTTGGGATTGGGTTGGGTAGGATTTTTTGATTTGGTTTAGTTTTTTGTTTGTTTATTTTGGTTCCCCTGTTTGGTTGGGTTTGGGTTTTTTTTGTTTGATTTGGTATTTTGGGTTTTTTGGGGGGGTGGGTTTGGTTAGGTTGTAAATCTGTGTTAAGTCTTAGTTCCTGTAAGGAGATAAAAATGCCTCTTGTGTCAAAGTGAGGAGTGGCTCTGCATCCAGACCTTAAAAGAACATTATTGTTAGCCACTGTATTTCCTTCTAAGTGGTTCTGCTGGCAAACTTTGAAAGGCTGTTCTCCAGCATCTGCTTTTGGACTTCAAGTGATAACCAGTGTAATCCCAGCAAACAAATTTATTGCAAACCCTTTCCAAGAAGTGGAAGAGTCAAGTAATGTATTCTTTAGGTGGTACTGAGACCAAAAGCTCAGGAATTTAAATTAAAAAATCTATTTTGAATCCAATGCAGAAAAGAGAATATGACTTTTCTACTCTGCCTTGAGTAATTTCCTTTTAAATACAGGATTTTCTCTGGGTACTCTGAGTATTTAACTGATTTTTGCTCCCATCCCACCCCTACTTCCTTGGTGAATATTGCAGTTAAAACACAGGATCTTTCTGAGAATGGTCATAGAGGTAGTCTCTGATAGTGGTGTAGAAGGGAGGTGTGTTTGATGGGAGTGATGAGCTCCAGAAAAATCTGGGCTGTTATGTTGCAGTTGGCAGCAAAGGATGCTATCAGCTTCCCTGCTGTCTTAACTTGCATGGTCACTTGCTGCAGTGGCATATGCTTGAGAGAGCGTGTTGTTGAAGCTCCATGTCCTTTGTGTCAGGGTGGAGTCCCTTATGATGAGCACTAGTAACATTAGCTATTCCCAAAAGCAAGATACCAGTCCCCTTCTAACTCTTTAAGTGGCAGTAGACTTTTTCATCTTAGGAAGTTGTTCTGGAAAGCTGTCATTTCTTGCCCTAGCAATTAAATATTCTGAAGTACAGGATGAGTGAGTGTCTTTCCCTGTCATTGTGGCCTTGTTTGTGTAGAGTGTAAGTGAGGGGAGATAATGCAGAAGAATCACTGCCTAGTGGATTTTCAGAAGCATCTTTGTGGTTTGGAAGAGCAAAAATATGGTGGCTGCTGGGCCTGTTTTGTGAGGTGGCTGTGGTGTAAGCATAGACCTTACTATTTCCATTATTCCATTTCATCTACCTATGGTAGCTTGTTCTGCTGGGAAAATAAAAGATGATAAGTTCTCCATTCACAGAGCCAGGCAAATGCCTGCAGAGAAGTGTGTTCTCCTGCAGATAATGTTCACACTGTAAGAGCACCCAGTCAGGGAAGCAATTCAATCAGCCATGCTAAGGTTTTCATACTGAGCAAAAAGAAGTGTTTATTCCTTAATGTGCGGTGGCTGAATTTGTTAGTTGAATATTTTGTATTGAATTCCGGTCTATGCATCCAGGACCTGCTGTCTTTTTCCTTCTCTGCTTCATTATTTCTCCTTGCTGATTAGAGAACTGCTCTGCAGGGGTCCTTAGAGCTGGAACTTGCTCATGACTCATTTGATTTCTTCTCCTGACACTTCACAATTAAATCTCTTACACAGAGACCTTGCTTCTCCTTTTGGCTTCTGTATCCTTTCTTGCTTGTTCACCTGCACAGTCATGTGTTTCTTCACTTAACATATTTCTTGCCCTGGTTTAGACGCTCTGACTTTCCTGCTTTTCTGGATCTGATACAGGACAGGGAGTTGCTACTGTAGCTGTCTGCAGCTCCTGCTTTTCTCTTGGAATTCCGTGACTTACTTTTTTGTAATACGTAAAAGCCTTAGCAAATTGCCTTGAGGGTTTATCTTTCTAGTCTTTTTAATGTAATTGGTAAATCATTTCTTTTCCCAGGGATTAGGAGAAAGATGTAGGGGACATTAAACACCAGTTGGTTTTACTATATGTAGGGCTCTGGGCAAGGAGTGAGCCCTGTGCTTGTGCAGGCTACCTGGGAGATGAGCATTCCTCTGCTCTCTTCTTTTGTGGGATTCTGAGGGTCTTTTTCTCCTCAGACATTAATTTTGTATCATTTCGGTTTTGTTTGGCTAACTACACAGCAATGGGCATGAAAACCTTGGCCTGTGCACTGTTTGTGTGTATATGGCCTCTAAATTTAAGTTAAAGCCTCCCCTTTGTCTCAGTCTAATGGTGAATTTGTTCATAAATATATTTGGTTTGTGACAGCAGTAGCAGTAGTATTGGTATAGAAATGTGGAGTAGTGTTTTTGTAGGTGTTAGTAGTATCCTTGTTTCACACCAGCTTTTGTGGACAGGAGAGGAGGGAGACACGCTATACCTGTGGGGTTTAGTCTAATAAGATGTTCTCTATCTACACATGCTGCCTGTGTTTCACCTGTCACTGTTGTCATCTGACTGCTTATTGAATGCAACTGTCAACTGTAAACTTACTCATGTCTGCATGAAAGCATTTAATACAGTTTGTAATATATAGAGAGATTGTAATATTAGGTTATTAACAGATAGATCGATATGAGTGGGGTTTAAGGTTAGCTTTAGCAGAATCCCAAGCTAAAATGGAAAGGTTTCCTGAATTCTGGAATAAGAATCTCTAAATGGAGAATGACATGGCTTTAGTTCTTCCAGCATAACTGGTAAAATTAGATTCTTTGTAGACAAGTCATACATTTTGAACTTTCTAATTTCAAGTTCTTAGTTGAGTGTTTTACGTTTGGATCATATAGTAAATTCAGATTTTTAGAGCTAAATTATTTTCTTTTGATTTTTTTTCAACATTTTTGACTGGGTTGCTTCTAGACTCTTCCTTTAGTCTTGAACAGGTTTTTGATGCTAAAGACTGTTGGTGATGCTTCTGGGGCTCCTTGGGTAGTGCAGTCTAATTTTTCCATTTGTAATTCTAAATTTGTCACCATAATCAGAATGTGAAGGTCCTTCTGTAGAATAATTTTGGCCATCTATATCCCTTTTTGTCTGCAGTAAGTGTGGGAGCAAATGCAGAAATACAGGTTTGTTTCATCTGTCAGACTGAAGAGCAGACACACAGGATGGTGCAGCAGCTCACTGTTTAAAAGCCTGTCTCAAATCCTACAGTTCTATAGAGGCTTTCAGGCTAAGGCTAAAGGTGTGACTGTGGCTGACTCCTCTGTCTGCTTTTGAGAGTGGGCTGCCGGGTAGAATATAGATCTGAAGGAGCTTGGAGATTACACTCTTTTAATGTCTGCAGCTTTTCCCCATTTTATTCTTTCCTTTTTCCTTCGTTCCAGCGAGACCTGTGCTGGAGTAGATCCATTCAGTTGTGCTATTGTCACAGGCTAGGAAGGGCTTTATTGTGTCTTGAGAACAAGAAGGGCTTTACCTCCCAGGCCTGAAGTCTTGTTTTGGTGCTTTATCTTTTTAATTTCTTTTGAGACACCACTGAGCATCCGACAGAGAAATGAGAACTGTAGGCACTGTTTTACTGAGACCATAATGGATGTTGTGGTTTTGTGGAAGCAGACTCTTGCTTTGCAGACATGATTAATCACTTAGGGAAGACTCACAAGCTTCAGAGTGGCATTATTTGGCTTTACTTGTCACCTTAAAATCCTTTCGTTTAAGACATGTTCTGGACCAAGGGTTGTGGTTTCTCAGATGGGCATGTTGCAGGGGTCTCCTCACAAATGTGTAAGATTCATGGTTATCTGCCATATCTGCTGTCTGCCATTTTGGGGTGCTTCATTGACACTGTCATGGCAAGAACTGCCAAATCTAAGTCCCTCCAATGGCCTTTTGTCTTGAAAGGTTTTAAGATCGCATCTTGACAGCCGACGGCCACTGCATTAAAGCTGCGAGTCTCATTTCCAGTTTCTTCTGTGTGATTTCATTGATTGTGGAGATTAGTATGTTAGATTCTTTTTTGCCTCTTTTATGGGTGAAGTGTTTGCTTTGTGGATCTGTTTTGTGTCATAGTGCTCCACCTCAGGCTAGCATTTTGATTTAAAGTTTTTATACATTAAGGAGAAAAGTGCATGTCTGATTAGATATTCATGAGACATACCCAGGCAGTCCCCCTTCTTTTGGAAAGTCTTAATTTAAAGTACATTTTGTTGTCAGCTTCTTTAAGAACCTTGACTTGTGCATGGGTGTCTGACCATATTAATTAGGAACTGGCTGCATGCAATTGCATCTGCACTAACATTGTGAAGTGAGGGAGAAGGGGAGACAATGGCTGTGGCAGTGTGGTTACTCAGCAGTGTGTGCTTGGGTAGTAGGTTTTGTTTTGGATTCTGTTCTCCATATTGTTCCTCAGGTGGAATGGTAGAAGTGAGTTTTGAGGAGGGAGTTGTGTGTCATGATGAAAATAAGCATTGATTTGCTTAATGGCTGAGACAGAAGGATTTTTTGGAAAGTTTGAGTGAGGGGAGGAAGAGGTTGGAGATTACCAGTTATTTCAGAAATTTCTTCCCTACTCTTGTGAAGGAGGTCCATGCTTGTGGTCAGATCTCATCTCTACCTGTTCAGTCTGACTGTATCGTTGTTTACTAGAGACACAGCACAATGGGAGCACTAATCTGCAGAAATGCAATCAATTCATAGAGCACCTGCTGATTTCCCTTAGCACACCAACTACTAAGAGCACATGGGTAGAACTTGGACTCTTTGTACAGCCAGTCTTGTTTTTTACTGCCCTCCTTCATAGCTGTCCATTGTGCACTCACGTATTTCACAGTTGGTTTTTTTCCTTTCTGAGACAACCTTCAATTTCTGCAAAAGAAACTCCTTCAAGTAGGAGCCAGATTTTCTTGGCAGGAGAAAGGAGAGATTGGAATATCTAAATTTTTTTTGTGAGGCTTTAAGTATGGAGCTTTTGATCTACAGCTCCAAAACAGAGAGACAAGCTCTGTCATTGTGAAGAGAGAAGCACAGGGAATCCCAGAGGTAAAGAAAGAGGTTTACTCTGTAAGGAGACTGTAGGTTAAGCTGACACTTCAGGATGAATGGGATGCCAAGTGTTAAGCTCTGATAGGGTGGATAAGGGATGACTTGATCAATGGTAGCCTTTTGGCATCCAAACCACAAGGTTTCTAAAAGCAATGAGGCTGAGTTTTTTCATTTTTCTCCTTGATGTCCTGATGTTTATGTTTGAAGTTAAAGGACATATAGGAGATGTGAGAATTTACATGGGCTCTTCACGTCACTTAAATACTGTTGGATTTTTAGGATCCATGACTCATCAGTATACTGCAGAAAAAGCAGCAGTTTGTTTCTGGAAGTGGTAGATGGGGCATCTTGTTAGCTGTGTTTCTTACTTGAGCAGCTGCAAATAATGTTCTTGTTAGGAATTTGCTATTTGAGTTCAGATAAAGATATTAAAACCAGGATTACTATTTGTTGTGCACACTGGCCTTTGTTGCTTTCTTCCCAGAGCTCCTTTGTATTTTTTTTATATTTTTCCTTTGCCTCTGTTTTTTGGCTCATATGGCTCTGCATTATTGTTTTTGATGAAGATGGGCCTTCTCCAAACTGGCTTTCAAGGCAGACATGAATGTTGTGATCACTTTCTGGGTATTTTTGCTTCTTTGTTATGGGTTTCTGGAGCAGTTAGTTAGGATGACTAGGATGTTGATTCCAGACAGACAGCAATTTATTTTAATTATATCCATCATCTTAAACCCAGTTTCAGGCTAGAAAAGTTACTAGTCCTGGCTAAGTGGGAATGATACTGAATCTATTCATTGAACTTAATTTTTCATAGAATAGTTAAAGTCTTACCTTGGCTTGTGGTTACTCACAGTAGCCTGCAGCTTCATTTTAATTTTATCTTTTGTAACAGTCTTTTTTATTACCCTTATCTTGGTCTTAATCATCATCATGGCTTGGCTTCATGAAGGAAGATTTGGGAAGGGCTCTCCCCACATGGCTGTGCCCTTCCAGCCTGCACAGTGGATTTTTTAGGTGAGGCACAGCGTGTGCAGAACTGGCCCCACCCTTTAACTCCTCAGGTTCATCTGCCAGGGCCGAGCGAGCTTGGACGGTGACAGTGAAGTCCTCAGGACTAGAACCTACAGCCCCTGGTATTCCCAGGAGGTCTTCCATCCAAGTACGAACCAGGGCTGCCCCTGCTCAGCTTCTGAGATCAGACAGGATCAGGTGTCAGGATGGCATGTCCATTAGTTATCTTGGTCTTAATGTCTAGTAATCCTGCCTGGGTGCAGTGAAGAGGCAGTGAGTGTTTCCTTGCAGCAGTGCTGCAGGGTATTGGAACCTCTCCAGCATAATGTTGTTTTACCATTAAGTCACATTCCAGCAAGGCAAGTGTCTTCATAGCAGGGCGGTGAAAGAGGGCAGTTGCCAGGAAAGCTCACATCATATTCCACACTGGTGGTTGCCTGGGCCTGTAGAAACAGTTATCATGTCAAGATGGTACATCTGAGGCTTTTTGCTACTTAGAAACTGTGTTTATTGTTTTCCTTTTGCTTTTATTTTGTGTCTGTGCAACTCAGAAGTCAAATTAGGTCACGTAGTAGGTGAGGTCTGGTGTTAATGAGAATGATTAGGAAGCAAGCTGTTACTGGGCTGTTGCTGGGCATGCAGAGCAGGTAGTGGTCAGCATTCTTGAGGCCTGTAGGTCTAACAGATTAGCATTGTTTGTGAAGTTAAGTTTTCATTTCTGTTTCCTTTGGAGAAGAAAACGTCGGTGCTTACTTTTGACACTTTATTCTGGTGTTGAAGTCTGATGGGGCAGCTGATTGTATGTTTGTGCTACAAACCGTGTCCAGGGAGCACCAGTTACGACGTTTCCAAGTGTTTAGAATTAGCCAAAGTGCTGTTTTCCCTGGTCATGCTCATATTTGGATGAATGTTTGAAAATGGCTAATTAAGGGGTCTCAAAGGGAAGAGTAGTTGTAGTGCTGGGTACCCTGTTTTTACAAAACACTGCCTACAGTGCTTTCCTTACTGCTCATGTACCAGGTCTAGTCTGGGGAGTAGAGGTTCTCTTGGCTTTGGCCACTGTTGTTTCTGTTTCCTAATGATTCACTGTAGCTATGAAGTGTATCACTCCTCTTCTAAAGCATCATCATCAATTTGTGAAACAACCATACAGTGAGATTGTTAAAAAAGAGACAACTGGATCTTGCATCTAGAAAAGAGTGAGTGCTTCATTCTGGTTCCATATCAGTCTTTCTCTGAAGCAGTTAATCCTTGGCATTTAACAGGCAAGAGCTGCTGTTTCTCTTGACCAGGTGATAAATCCTCTCCTGTGTGATGCTTCTCTGAAACACTTGATCTTCTGAAGTGTCATTTTTAGTCTTGTAAATACATTTTCCCCTGCACAGCCCTCTGAGAGGTAATGACAGCTGGGGGATTTGTTTCCCTCTGGTCAGCAGAACCATTAGGAACTCAGCAGTCTGCTGTTTTGTAGAATGTTTTAGCTGATAAGTAGATACATGTTTTCCCTGGTGTTCTTTTGAAAGAGCTCTTCAGGAAAGACTGACATTTCAGTCTTCAGAAGGACACAGAAGGACACCATGTCTTGGGCGACTTGCCTAACTTCTTTATCAATTACTATGTTAAAAATCTGTTCTTTGAGTTCCTGTCTCTCCAGATGGCCAGTATTGCTCTTTGCAGTTTCTCTGTTTTTATTCTTCAATCCTTTTTTTGTTTCCAGTGTTATACTTGGGACTTTGCTCCACAGTCGTAATATATTTAGTACCAGGAAAGGCTTTTCATGTAGCAGTTGCTTCTTTTTGCTTAAATTTTTTTGTTTGTTGTTGTCTCCTTCAATTCTGTACTTCTCTTTCAGTATTGGTCATATCCTTCAAAAACATGTATATACATTTATGGTTACAACTTTTATTTTTAGATTATGTATATTCTTTTAAATATAATTTAAAATAATTGCATAATAGTCTTTTTAATGTCTATAGATGTCAATATTTGTACCCTTTTTGATAGGACCTGTGCTCCTAACTGGCTTATTTGTATCTACTTATGAAAATAAATCTCTGCTTAGATAAGTCAGTTGTCTTGAATGTTTAGTCTTTAACATAATCCCATTTTTAGGAGAGATACCCTTGTCTTCAGAGCTATAAGTCCTTTTCCTGGGTTGAGTTTACAACTTCTTCAAGACTTGAGGACTGTGAGTAAAGTAGCATATACTGGATGAAAGCTTTACTTTTGAATAAGAGACTAGTCTTCCTGATCCAGGAGATGTTATTTCAGCTACTATGTCTCTCTACAGAATTACAACCAACTTGCAGTGTGGCTTTTCTTTTTGTCTTCTAGGATACCTGTATCTCACTGAAATACTTAGAATGTCAAGGTTTTATTTATTTTGTGTTTACCTTGCTATTTTAAGGTTTATTTCCTGGAAATGCTCCTGCTTTTTCCTAAATTAATTAGTACCAGATGCTCAGTATCCTGCAGGATCAGGCAGAGAAGAAACCAGAGTTGCCATCTGGTATTTGCTGCTCCTCTCAGTGGTAGAATTAGTAGCTAACTTTCTATCATAGTGTTCCCAACACTGTGTGTTCCCTTACCCATCAGGATGGTTCTGGAAAGCAATTGGCGTATTCTTAGAACCACTAGCAAGTGTAACGCTCCCTTCACCTTTTTCCTGCTTCTGTACCCTTTGTAAAGATAGGACATGTTTTGCCTTGTGATTCTGTGCAACTCTTGTGAGCACACCCTTCTAGGGTTGTGTGTCATCTGTTTTCATCCAAATCAGCAGTGAATCCTGTGAAGTGAATTGCAAGATTTCAGGATCTCTTTCTGCTTTAGTATGGACAGTTTCATGTGACATCCTCCAAGTACCCTCTTCAGAGGATCTGTGGTCAGATCTGACCCACCTCTAGAGCTGATAAGTTATGGGAACCTCCTCTGAGCTCCCAATAGGATCTTTTTCCTAATCCTGCTCTCTGCACTATCTCCTCTTAAGTAACCTCCTGCAATTTAAAAAAATTTATAGCCAATAAATACAGATACTTAGCGTTTTTTCGGTATTTCAAACATTGGCATTTTTTTCTGCTACATGAATATGGTGCAACTGAATCCAGTGTCAACCCTTAAGAATAGATGCCACTCAACAAATTATTTAGCATTTCTATTGTATCTAGGTGCCTAACCTCTGCAGTCAGAATTAATTTAGCCTTTTAAATTGGATTGCATGAAACGTGATAAAATGCTGAAAATATGGAACAATTGGCTTGGTCTGATATAATTTGATTCTTCTGAACTTGCATGGCTTACTGGTGCTGGCTCTGATTAAATGGCTTTTTAAAATGGTCATTGTTGACCTAATTCTGTTGGCAGTGTAGTCAGTGGGAATGTTAATATTGACTACAATGGCAACAGTTAGACCAACAGATTGCATTAGAAATCCCATGCTGTGTGTTTAATTTCACTTCCTGATACAACAATCACTAAATATTAAAGTGAATTCTTGCCAAGACAGAAAAGCAGAATGTGGCTTTCTTTGTCTTTACTGTCTTCTGTATCCACTGTTACTAATGCAGTAGCCAAATAACCAGATGAAAAAGAATGACGTTTTCTCTAATCTTTAGAACAAAAAATTTCATGTTTTCAGCTCTGTTTTCAGGCCTGGCATTGCTGCTTCATTAAATTTACATTCCTTCAACTTTTCTTTCAACAAGCAAACAAGACAATAGCAATAAAATCCAAGGAATTTGGCTGTCTTGCCCGGTCTAGGATAAACTTCATCCTTCTTATGCCCTATTTAATGTTCGTAAATCTCCTGAATGTTTGGGAATTGCTTTCTTTTCATGCCCTGTTGTATTTTAGTGTTAATACTATTTCTCCCCTACCAACTCTTATTCTTCACATCACTGTTTTGATTTGTCCCACAATGGTATCTGAACAAATAGTGAATAACCTGAGTTTTGAGCCAGACCCTTAAAGTTGTTTTGACCATTTTTTGATTCTTGCAGATTTCCAGCTGAGATAAACCAGTCTGTTAATAATTAGAGTATTAAGTTTCCCTTGTCACCTTACTGTGGTGCATTTTTGTATCATTTACTTTTGCAAGGTTATTGAGTTGCTTTACAGAAGAGGCCTTTTATATGTAGACAAAGACACACACTGAGGGATTTGCTTTCCACTTTTGAAGGTAATGTTAATTAAACTATCTACTGTGAATCATTAGCTAATGAGTCTATAGGTAGTTGACCTTAAATAGAAAGTAGAGCATTAGAGAACTTTTCAAAGTTCTCATTTCTTGCTGGAGTACTTCACGCTGGCACTGCAGTGTGCCAACATCTGCTCTCCTCCCTCTGTCAGCAGGCTGTGTGTGATACAGAAACAACACAAGTGCCACGCATCTTTACTGATCTGTAGGGGTTTTTTATTTTCCTTTTTAGAGGGTGCAGAAATAATCTTCAGCTGGCACCCGGGTAATATCTCCTGTTTCAACACTAGACTAGACACTCTTGCGTGTAGTTGTTGAGCATGGGAGTTTAGATATAAATGGCTCTGTAAATTAGTAATTCAGAGTAATGTTTAGTGTTACTGTTCTTTACCTCAGGGAAGCGTATCTTGTGCTTCCATTTACAGTAAATAGGTATTCCAGCATTCTTGAAGGATAGCCACTGTTTCTTATTCCCTGCAATTTGAGTTATAGGGCAGTGGCCATTGGGGTGTGAGTTTTAGTTTATTTTTTTAGGTGATGTTAAAAATAGATGACTGTCTTTTGAATCAGTAGAGGCTGTCTCTGTCATGGTGAAAACTAAAGAAAAGCCTAGTCTCTGTTTTTTCCCTTTTAACCTTTTTTTTTTTTTATTGGTGGAAAGTTGTATGCACAGTGAGAAGGGCAGTACAGGATGGACTTCTGACATCAGAAAGTCTCTTTGGATTTGTGTCCGAAAATGTTTTTGTGGATACTAAGTCCATTGGCTAATGGCATTTAAAAAACCTTGAACAATTAGTTGCTTTATGTCTCTTGATTTGGACTGTAGACTTCACACTTTTATTTTCTTTTGTTTGCTGGAGCTAATTCTTCATTCCTTTTGAAATCTGCTGCAGAGATTCTCTTCAGCTGGAGAGTTCTGCAGGGTGTAGTCCTACCATTGTTTCTCTTGGTGGTATTTGTCCATTTCAAGAGCATCTTCCAATTCTAGTAAATGTCCAAAGCAAATGCAAACCCTGAAAACTGTTTTATTGCTTTTCTCCCAGGGTTGCATATCAGTGTTGTTTCAAAAACTGCTACACAGGGTTTTAAAAAAGTGTATTTCTTGTCTTCTGCTAGCTCTTACTGTGTGTGGCAAGAACTGGAACACAACACTTCCTTTGCACTTTGGCCTTTTCTCTTTAGCAGGAAAAGTTGATAAGTCAGCACTCAAATTTGCAGGATTCCTTCTAGTTTTGATCGACATCTTAATAGGCTGGAGGCCTCTGATGAAAGAACAGCAGCAGCTTTTACATTTTTGATTTCAGGAACCCTGCTGGTTACACAGAAGCCTGAGGGTGAGGTGTGGCTTTGGCTGTGAACTGCAAATGCTGTGTCTGCAGTGGGAGGAGAAGTGGAAGCTTTGAGCTTGGATTCAGATTTGGGTTTGGTGAAATAGCTTGAAATGCTAACGACCTTTGCAGAACAACCTCTGCTTTTGTGTTCCTGGGTTCCTAAAGTGTGTGGGAAACAGCCACGTAATGGACTTGCTTCTCAGCCTACGTTTCTTGCTCACTGACTTTAAAAAAGCAAAACGAAAAGAGATTATAAAATGCGCAGCTTGCTGGAGTGGGTTAGAAATGTGCTGCTAGTGCGTTGCATAAGGAGTATTTAGTTTCCTAGTGATTTCAAGGCTCTGCAAGTAATGTTCCCCCCACAACTGCTTGGGAAGGGGGCAAGGAGGGCTGCAATTACATATGGAGATCTCAAATCCAGGGAGAACAGACTTGTAGCTTGTGCAAGGTCATACAGAGTAAATTCTGAACAGAGAAGAAAGCACTGCAGAGGTCTGTTTCAGGGCTCGAGTCACAAATGGAGTTTCATTATTTTCCTTGCAATTTTAGTGCTGTATAATTACAGGTCCTCTTGTGGCCTATGAATGCGATACCAGAAATTTTGTTTGCTGGGGATTCTGAAGGTCCTCCAGTTTGGCCTCCTGCTTTTTGTACAGTTGTTACTGCCAGAATCAGATTGGGTGAGCCATGGCTTTGTCTAGCTCCTGTCTGGGGACTGAGAAGGATGGCAGCTCTGCAGCCTCTCTATGTAACCTGTTCAGTGTTGCACTGCCCTCCTAGGGAAAACCTTCCAGTGTCTGCTGCAGGACAATAGATGCTACACCCTTTCCCTTCATTCCCCAAGGCCCAGACATTTGTTGTTAAATGAAACAAGATTTTGTTAAGGAGGTGCAGTTTTGTCTGAGACCACTAATGTTTCCTGATTTAACTGAAAAAGCTTTTGAAAGGTGTGATTATCTTAAGATCCACTTGAACTGGACCTTGAGGGAAAGAACACAAAAGAATAGTCTGCAGATTATACTCTTTTTCCTATGCTTCTGGGAATGAAAATGTGCAGCTTAGCAGATCTCTTTTGACTAACGGAAAGTTCTCCTCAGGACTCTGGTGAGCTTGCTTTTTGGTTTCCCAGTCAAAAGTCTGAGGTTTGTCTTTTATTTGCTCAGGTACTGACATTGATTCATTGACACTGTGGTTTTGTTGATACTTTTGAGACATTGTCAAACAATGAAGAAAGTGGACTTTAGGGTTACCCATAAGTAAAATTGTCAAAAGGATTTGGTAGAGTTAAGTGTATGAATTTGGGACATTAGAAGCAGGAAAACCATTAAATCTCTGTAGCATGTTCAGGATGACTAGGTGATGTTGATGGGTTTGGGTTTTTTTTTTTGAAAATACTTTATTACATGGTATTTTTATTATACAATGATTTTCTTTCTTTTGCTGAAGGGACAACGGAGATCGATCCCGGCACCGAGCTCCCCGGAACGCTCGCATGTCTGCACCGTCACTGGGGCGCTTTGTCCCGAGGTAAGGCATCTACACTGAAGAGTAAAGGGGTGTGGAAATCCTGGAGATACCAGTTGGAAAACAACTCTGCTGCTTTCAGATGGACTCCTTTGAGCAGCTCATCCTGTGTCTCAGATCACCATGATCTTAGTGCTTCTTACTTACAGACTGGGGCCATGGTGTGAAGGCAGAATAGGAGAAAGAAAGAATCTGATTGGATATTCTCACCATAGCATGCTGGTTTGAGATTAGAAACCTATTGTGGGAGGTGTAGGGTTTGGTTAATGCTGATCTTTTGCAGCCACGTTTATCAGTGTAGGATCTAATCTGTAATTTGGTTTTTGTTTGAAGCAGCGAAGAGGTTGGCTAAGCAGAGGATTCCAGCCTTCCCTCCACTATAGGCTGCTGGAATGTAGTCATATTTCCTCACAGTAATTGCAGTTGCTCTTCAGGGCTGCGTACACTGGGATGTCTTTCTCCATGTAAGCTTACTGTCTTTGTTTTGCAGACGCTTTTTGCTGCCAGAGTACTTGCCTTATGCTGGGATTTTCCATGAACGGGGACAGCCTGGCTTGGCCACCCATTCCTCTGTCAACAGAGTTTTGGCAGGTAATGAGATTTTCTTCCTTGCAGTAGTCATGTATATTAGTGGTGGGTTTTTTCATGAATCTGAGCAGAGGAGGATTGATAAGGGAAAGTAATTCCAACTTTTGAGGTTCTATTGAAGTTGTCTGAAGCAAAATAAACTATTGTTGGAGTGATGTGGTAAGCTGTCATTCAAGTGCTCGAGCACTGCAGATTCCATGCTTCAGTTACGTGTATAGGAGTGTCTGCATGAACTGGGGAGGGGTGCCGTTAACAAGTCTCCCTTTATTTAACTTCTTTCCCTATTCCCACATGTCTTTTTTTAAAGAAACCTGACAGACTAATGATCAGCTTGCTGCAGGTCCTTCTAATTGAATTACAGGGTGCCTTGTTCATGTTCCGGCTAGGAAGATGCACACAAGGCAATGCGGGATTCAATTAGGATCTTAATAAGTGCATATTAAAAAACTCCGCTGCCACCACATACAACACACAGGCATTTGGGAGCCTTACAGGGCAAGTGGAGGTGGGAAGGAAGGTGGGCTGAAGAGGAGTATGTCAGTCTGGCAGTTCATGAACAAGATGGTTATAGATGACACATATCTTGAGTGTGAGTCTTCTTGGCTGGGTCTGAGTTGCTCTGTAATTAACCCCAGTGTGGAGGAGTAATTTTGGAGCATGGGGGAGAGCAAGAGATGATGTATGGACAGGTAGGTTGAGATATGGTTCTCTTCCTTCCTGTAGCTAATCACAGGACCACCACTGAAAGGAGTGTTGAAAAGTTTCTCAAGAGGCTGTGACCCTTTTCCTTATCCTACGTCACAATCAACTATTCCTAAGCCATTTTTGAACAGGATTTTTCTAACTATTAATAGTCTTCATTGGAGTTTTCCCAACCATTTTGGGGTAGGACTGTTGCTGGTATTGCATGGTTGATTTAGGATGACAGTGGTCCTTCCTTTGGTAATAGATTTCTGATATCCTCCAGACTTTTGTCTCCCGGGACATTTTGATTTGAGTGCATTGTTCCTAGACCTTGCTTAACAGTAAGAGCTCAGCTGAAGTCCAGCCTCCAAAGCACCTCTGCTTTTTTTGTTTCGGAAACAGTGGAGATAGCCTGCAGTTTTAGCTGATGCATGTACTTTCCTGTGCTTGCTGCCTGTGTGGGTTTTAGCTGTTGGCACATGGAAACAGCACACTGGCAGATAATTACTTGCTGCCAGGCAACACTGCAGAACTCTCGTGTGGCCCTGCTTTGCTGGAGACACCTGCCTTCAATCCTTTTCCAGTCCTCTTTGCAGTTTGCCTGTTCCTTAGTGGCTGGGAAATAGACAGGTGTTTGCAGCTCGCACTTTTTGGGGAATTTGAGCCCCAAAACACAGGTGCTTCCTGAATAACATAAGAAGGCAGAAATTGTAACCATGGGAGTTTCAAAAAAACAAGATCAATCTTTCTGTGTGGTGTTGTGCTGAGCCTACTTAAGGAAAGGTTTGTTGGCTCCTACAGTCAGCAGCATTGTCATTTTCAGCTTTATATTTCAGAGCCATTGAAAGTTACAGTGTTGATAGCACACTTTCCTTTTTAGTTAGTCTGTGCCAAGTCTTTGTAGTTCTTTCTTCAGGATGATGGTGGAAAAACCTCTCCTCAAGCTGAAAAATACTTCAGCCCTGGCCTGGCGGTTACAGGTGAGGTTGCCAGCATTGGCTGAGAAAAGAGTCTGTCATCTCTTTTGCTATTAACGTAGGCTAATCTAAGCTTGAATGCCTTAAATTACTTCATCCTACCATGTATCCAGACTGTCATTTCTGAATTACATTTAAATGCAAAAATACCAAATGTATTTCTTAAGCAACCTCTGCAGCATTTGAGAAGACATACCAAAAGCCCTGTGTTCCTAACCTGACAACTTTTTAAAAACTGACTGTAGGCTTCTGTGGTCAAATATGAGTGAGAGCTGCTGTTTGGGAAAATACAGCTAATTGCACTTCTCCTGTCCCCTGCCCCACTTATTGCTGTATGTGGAGAGGAAATCAAAGCAGCAGATGGAGATCTTGGTGTGTGAATGACTGTGGTGTGATGACTAAATTTCTTAATGTCAAAGCTCTTGCTGTCAGGTTCTGTCCACGTTTCCTTTCAGCTCCCTACTTTATGTGAACAGCTTTCTGTTGTTAGTGTCATTCTCATGCAACTGTTACACAGACAGTGGCTCCACACTAGGGAAGACTGCCTTGTGAATAAATTCTTAGAGCAGTCTGGTTTAATGAACCACTAAAAATTACAGGTTATCTAAGCAGAGAGGCAAGTGCAGCAACACAGAGAAAGACTGACATACCACGAAGAGCTTAGGTCCGGATTAGAATTCTTTGTACTAGTCAGGGATGTGGTGGCCATCCCTGTGCCAAGGCACTTCCGGGGGAAGCATAGGAAAGGTGGCAGCAGATGGATGGAGTAGGTGGTAGCCCAAGGGGAGAACGAAGCGATACTAGTCAACACGACAGACAGAGATATCTGCATGCCAGCAGCCTGATTTGCATGTAGCACTGGAACAACAACGCACCCCAGTAGCACCTTCCTGCCTGCCTCCTATCTGCTGGTGGAGTTTAGACCTATCAGCTGATACCACACGCTGCATCACTGTGCTTCCTGGCACCAAGTAAAACACCATGTGAAAATATATTACATCAACATTGTTACCTTTAGCATTCAAACTTGTAATCACACCAAAAAGTGTTGGTAGTTTGACAAGTTATATTTTCCTATAAAGTCTATGTTGATTGGCAGTAATTACACTGTCCTCTTTTAATCCTTTATTAACTGAGTCTTATATCAGCTTTTTCATTATTTTGTCTGGAATCAATGTCAGGTTGACAAGACTGACAGTCTCATCCAATTTCAACCTTTTAAAATAGTGGTATAACACTAGCATATTTTTCAGCCTTACATATTCCCCTTTTTTTCAAGACTCAAAAAATTCTGAGTTCATTTGGCAGCTTTTCTAAGGCTCACAGTAGTGTGGGCTGTAAGCCACCCTCTGCACTCTCCTCTTCTTGGTGAACTGCCCTAAGGGATGGGACTGTGGTCTTCAAGGAAACATCCCTACAGTGAAAGCTGGTTGAAGTGGTTATTTGCTAAAGTGATGATGAAAACAGTAAATACATTTTGGCTTCTCACTTCTTAGGACTGACTGGTTGCATGTGGCAATACAGGTGGACTGCCACATCTTTGAGCCATTTCAGTCTTCTAGTGTGTTGGGTTCTTTGCCATTTACCAAAAAAATTGCCATTTTTTTGGGTTGCCTTTTTTTTTGCTTGGTTTATTTTTTGTTTATTTTTAGTTTTATTTTCCTGTGCTTCCCAGAAGATGCTGAAGAGGTGTTCTGTGGGATGATGTTACACCTTTTATAAAAGGAGTTAGTACTGCTGTAGAGCTCGACAGTGTTAACCTGTCCAAGGAACACATGGTTCAGTAGCGTATTTACTACCTCTTACTGCTTTTTAAAAATGTTTCTTTACGGTGACTATTTCTGCCTACTGTTTTCTGGGGGAATTTTTGTGTGTTTGCATCTTTGGTTGATTTGTTGTTGGTTTTGGTTTGGTCTTTTTGTTGTTGGGTTGGGTTTTTTTTGGTAATAAATTATCATTTTGTCCTAAATCACATTGTGAGCAGGACATTACTAAGTAATTTGGTAGCCAAGTTCTGGGTTTTTGTGATCTGATAACACAGACAAGGATATGCATTTTAACATGTTTTTAAAAATCAGTAAATAGATTAAAAAAAAATCCACATCATTGCCACTGAAGTGCTTGTGACCTCTTGTTCACCTCTGTGAACTTTTGCTTCAGGCCTTACAGTAGTTGACTGCTTTGGGATGGACAGAAACATGGTAATGGTGCAGTGAAACAAAGGTTTTAGTTTCAGTTCAGTGGAAGCTTGGAGGAAGAAGAGCATCAGCGTTTGCCAGGGAACTTTAGGAGGCTTTAAAAATTGACACAGACCTGTTTTGTTGACGTTTGTTGCTCATTAGGAGGCTTGCAGGTGAAAGCTTATGGTAGTTACCTAGCTTTGTGGAGTGCTTCTGTCTCACCTCACTTTGCCTTAATAGGCTTCTATTCTGTTATGTGTATCTCAACAAACAAAGTATTTTTCCTTGCATGGGCACAGGTTGCGTTTGCCTGTTCTGGCTTTGCCAACAGACTTTATCTGTTTAAATGCAATCCCACACGATTGCCCTGAACCTTTCACCTCATGGGGAGATCCAGATCATCAGCCCTTAAGGACTGAGTGATACAACACTCTACAGTTACAGTTTCTGAGTGATTTCATTGTTATTTTAGGGGAATAGATTCAGACAAGAGACTGAGCACTTAGGTGTAGTTGAGGAATAAGCTCAATAGTACAGATTTTTCCATAGCCCACACCTAATCAGAGTACAACCTTCTACAAGAGCAATAATGGTTCATCTTGGGATATTTCTGCTGGAGTTGCCAAAGCAAACCATCTGTAGCCTTGTTACACTGGGGTATGGCTGAGGTTATTGATGAACTAAGAATCAGTTGATCCCTTTAATGTGGATTTAGGATTTCAAAGTGTGATGTTCAGCTGCTGTTTTCCCAAAATCACGTAAGCTGTGTCATTCTTTACAGCTTGACTCCCTGGGAGAATTCTAAGTCCTGTGTCTTCAAAGGAATTTCTGTACTTCAGCCAGCACACTAACACAGCCCTGCTAACACACCATTGTTAGAGCATATGAAGTTTCATCAGGATGACAGTGAGCTAAGATGATGGATAAATGTTGTCATCCTTCTGGAACAGGATGATTTATTTGAGCACAAGATAGTTCTAATGAGAATTAGCGTAATGGCCTCTCACTGGCTAAGGTGCCTCCTCATGCATGTTCATGATGCATTCCTGGTCACTCTAGCTATTTTTAGGGCTAATGTTCACATAAAAGTGAATGACTCTAACCTAAATCTAGTTAAAGTGGATATCAGTGAGCCTGTGATACATGCAGTTGGATAGAGTATTGGTTGCTGTTCTAACTAGAATTAGCCCAGTTACCTTTCATTTCCCTTCTAATGAGGAAAGTGATCATGATAAGGGGCTTCTTTGGTTGCCTTCAGAACTGTATTGCAGGTAGGTCTCCAGTTCCTCTGGCATTTCAGACGTGATTGCCTCCCAGCAAGTCTTCTTGACCTCATCCTGTTCTGTCATGTGCAGTGTCAAGTGTGCTGTTAATTCTGTCCTGAGAAGCTCCCATCCTTCAAATGTGCTTGCAGTGATGCACGGCTGTACTGGGTAGGATGAAGATGATTTGAGAGCTTCAGAAAGCCAGCAAAAGGTGATGGGAACACACATTGCAATTGTCTCTGATGTACCCTGTACTCTGACATTTTTCTCAGTATAAGTAGGTACATATTTTCTGTACAGTTACCTCAGATTTGATTTGATTTCTGCGTTTTGATCCAAGAGGAGTATGTGAATTTGAATTAATATCCCGATCTAATGCTGCTTTTCACAATAGACAGTTCTGTAGAATAATAGAATCAATGAACGTGTGGCTTTCTATGCTGTGTGTTTCTGTTATAAGTTTGTTTGGTACTGCTAACTATGGAAAGATGTGAACCTTTGAATAACTTTATTTTTTGTGGTCTTTCTGTGATCTACGTCAGTGGGTACTAAATGACATAAGAAGCTTAAAATATGCCTCAGATTCTTCTGTGACTTTTGAGCTGTAGATATGTCACCTTCATCGCAGACTTGAGAACAGTTCATAATTTCTGTGAAAGTGCAGCTTTTCATGGAGAAATGTAAGGAAAAAGAGGCTCTTCTGCTGAATTGCAAATGCACAAACTCATTACAGTGGTGGTGGAAAGTGTCCCTTTATGGGACTGGTAAGGAGCTATCCTCAGAGTTGTTGATTTCCTCAACATGGCACTGAAGTTTCTCAAGACAGTAGGATTTTGGAAGTGTGGAGAAGACTTTGTGTGACATCCTCCTATTTAAGTGTTCAGTTATTGCTTCATGTAATTGCTTCATGTAATTGCTTCAGTAATGCACTTCCAGCCCATGAGCTTTCGTGAAGGTTAGCTGCTGTACCTCAGCTCTTATCTGCCTTTGTCTCTCTCCAGCTGCTGGTTTCTTAGAGCAGCTTTCAGCTATGGAAGTTTTTAATGTTACTGCTCGATCACAGTGGAGGATCTCATAAAAAAAATACCTTGGTAGTTTGGTCTCCTAGGTGCAGAATAAAGTCATATACTGTGAGTTAACTTTTTCGTAGTATTAGATCCATTATTGACTTCCACTTCATGAATTCCATAGCTGTGGTACAGGGTTATACTACAGTATGATGATTGTGCTCAGAAGGTGAATTTCTTAGCATGCTTTCTTCAAATGAAATCCCTCTCCCGGAAGGTAGAAGTCAGTTTGTTAATGCTTAAAAAAACAAGCCTAGAAAAAATCCCACAATACACAACTTTCTGTGGTGACACTGGGATCAAATAGCTGATCCACAGATGCTACATTCTTTCTAGCAGGTCCATCTTTATAGTACCTCATTATTTTTTCCCTGTATTGCAAGACAGCAGTGAGTTTATTTTTCCGGCTCTGTGCTTTAATTGGCAGTCCAGCTGCCTCTTTTCTGGTACTGTAGTCTGTGTCGTCCTGTATCATTGTACCTTGGCACAATGAAGGCTGATAGGTAGTTGATGCAATTAGCATTTGAATGACCTACAGGCAGTCTCTTCTGAAATACTAGTCCTGTGCAAATTCTCCCCCCAGAAGTTCCTAAATTGGTGGCATGTATTTTGATGCAGATAAATGCTCCTCTGAGATAAAGGTGGTTTAGTTCTGTCTATCTAGATGTCTCCTGAAAGTGGAGAATAGGTAGCATTAAGAGAAATCCATTAACATACCCATTTGTGTGATGGAAAAGGTTTTGTGTGTGGTTTCCAGTCAGCCTATCCCTCACATCCCAAATACCAAATTCTGCAGTGAGAGTCTGAGCTGTTACTCATCCTCAGTTTTGATGTCTGTTCCTGCTGTACACTGTCATATACAAAAAGCATAAACAACCAGAAAGCATCAGGATACTTCCTTTGCTGCAATGGAATAACTTTAATCTGGCTGTCTGCTTGTAATGCTCTGCTTGATCTATGTCTCTGTTCACTTGCCTCTTCCACTTAGCAACAAAGATGCTCTGTGGGCACAAACATTTCTCTGTTTATATCTGTGAACAGGTACAGTTCGAATTCTTTGGCTGGGACATTAAGAGTGCAAAGCACTAGATAGAGATTGTAGGGTGGATGGAATGAAATTGCATCAGAACCCTTGTAAGATGCTATCCCCTATTCGATTCCTGAGACTAGAGTACACTCAAGGCTTGAGTGACTCCAAACACAGTTTAATTTCTGGAATAAATTTTGTGCATCAATGTCTCTATGAAAAGAGCTCCTCTTCACACCTGAGAGCTGGAGATTTTCCATCACTGTCTTAAACCTTGTACAATAAAGGTGAGCTAGAGAATCAAAATCATGCTATTAGCACTTTAAAGCCTGCTACTGATCAGTCCTTTTTGTCTTCATTCATCACTTGGATGATGGGTGAGAGTGCACCCACAGCAAAACTGGGAGAAGTAAGTGGTGAACCAGAAAGTTACCCTGCTTTTCAGAGGGACTTTCATAGACTAAGAAATGGACCAGCAAATCTCATTAAGTTCGGTGCAGAGAGATGCCTGAGTCCTGCACCTGGGGAAGAGTGACCCCACCCACAGCACAGGCTGTGGACCTGCTGTCTTGAAAGCAGTTTTGCAATAGATGACCTGGGAGTTCTGCGGACAGCAAGTTGAACATGAGCCAGCAGATGTGCCCTTGCAGAAGATAAGGCCAACAGTATGCTGTGTTGAATTAGGAAGAGCATTGCCAGCAGACTGATCCTTCTATCCAGACCTGGTAAGGCCACATTTGTAGTGCCTTGCCCAGTTCTGGAGCCCCAGAGCAAGAAAGGCATGGGCATACTGGAGTAAGTGCAGTGAAGGGCCACAAAGATGAGTAAAGGTTTATAGAGACTGACTTGAAACGAGAGGTTGAGAGGAACTCAACGTGGGACTCTTCAGCCTGGAGAGGAGAGGGCTCAGACTGGATCTTGTCAGTGTGTATGAGGCAATAAAAGAAAAGAGAGACAGACCCTTTTCAGGGATGCCTAGTGAAAGGGCAGAAGGCAATGGACACAAATTGAAATTCCATTTGAACTTAAGAAAACCTTTTCTTATTGTGAGAGTGCTGCAACAGTTTGCCTGAGAAGGTTGTGGAGTCTCTGTCTTTAGAGATATTCAGGTTTGACTGGAGATAGGCCTCAGTAACCTGCTGTAATTCACCCTGCTCTGAGTAGGGGAATGGTCTAGAGCCTCTCAGAGTTCTTTTCTGCTTTCAGTCTTCAGTGATTCTCTGAATTGATTGAGTGTACAGGAACAGTGAAATGATGGCTGGGGTTCAGTGTAGGTAGAATAAAGTTTGTTCTAGCTGTGTTAAACACTGTATTTCAGGAATGGGTATAACAGCTTCTGGTTACATTGTTGGGATTGTCTGCCAATCCTCTTGTAAAACCTTGTAACGACTGTTACTGTAGAGGACTTCCGGCTCTTTGAAGGTTTGTCTGAGAGAGCAGATGTTACTGGAGAATACTTTGTAGCTAACTTTCCATAAGTATATATTTATTTTGTGCTGAGAGTCTACTTCTTTGTTCCCTTTGGTAAATCAAAGCAGAAAACCCCTCAACTGCCTGCTTATATAGCATAAGTGTCCATAGAAAGACTTGTTCTGGATCCGTGGCTGTTCATTATGAGCATAATTTACAGTTTTTATTTGCAAGTGAGGTTAGAATGAGCACAACTCTTCTGGTCAGAGTGAGCGCAGGCCACTTCATTTTACAGGATATGCTAGATGAGGTCTGAGGTGTCAGTATCTGTCTAGTATCTGGCAGTGCGACTGCACAGAGATTAGCAGTAGTTGGAAAGATCTGCGTTTACTCAAGTGTGCCAGGTGCAGTCTGTGACTGGCTTCATTCAGGAGTTAGGGGGATGTTTGCTGTACCTTGTCCTTGGTTGTGCTGCCCCATGCGAGGAGTTGTTAGAGCAATGTAACTGTCCTTCCCTTGAGAAAGTCCTATTAAAGGGTTAAAAGGTCCCAAGTACACAGCCTTGAAGTGCTAATTACACTTTTTTTTTTCTGCAGAAGAGGTGCTGGTGCAATTGCAGGGTTGTTGTTACTAGCACTTAGTTGGCTTTCATGTGCATTTGTGGAAGACTGTTCAAATGGCAAGAGAGTGGTATTCAAGGCCCTGAATTAAGCTGAAACAACAGGGAAGATTTTTGACAGTTAAAGCAGTTTTATGAATGACTCCTGGCCAGAGGAAAGATGTATTTCAAACAAGCCAGCTGTTAAGCACCCTTAAGAGCCGAGACTTCCAGACTTCGTGTTACAGTCTATTACGGTAACAATAGATGCTGGCCTTTCAAAGAACCAGGTGTCTGGGGTCGATCCACTTTTGTTTATAGATAGTAAAATACGGAGTGAGACAGTGGCAATTGGAATCCGTTTACTTGGAGGGCCGATCTTTCCTGCAGTGCTTTATTCCCGGTGTTAATCCAAGCAATGGTACTATTGTGGCTGAGAGAATATTATTACGGCCCAGAGTGAGATGAGATACCTTGGGACAAATAATGTGTGTCCCATTTGCAGTTTGTGAAGGCTTGTTTTAGGTAATGTAGTGACTCTGAAAATGGATTTGAGGAGCTGCCCGTGAACCAAGGGAATATGAATTCTTGCAGTAATGACACAGCTCTAAGACCTTATGTAGGCAGGCAACATCAGGGGGTATGAAACTGCCATCTTTTTATATGATCTTATTGATACCATTCCCCATGATGTTCAAATTCATGTGCAACTCTTTGTGTCTACACTTCAGGACTCAAAAATAGCTGAAGGAAGAATCAGCTGAGGCAAACTTCAGCTATAGAATGACGTAAGTTTAATGTACTTAGTTAATCAAAGAAGTAGTAGGTAGTTGTTGTTACTTGATTGGTCTAGGTATGTCTTGGGGGGGGAAGATTTCTGATACAGCGCCCTTTATTCAAAAGACAAAACACACAGAAAGATGCAGAACCTAATGTCAGACCAATTTAGACTGGAAAAAACCTACAGATATTTGGAATGTAGTGTTAGAGTGTTTTTATTTCTTGCAGGTCTGCTGTATAAAGTTCACCATTTACATTGTGGTAGCTGATTGCTGAAACAAGTGTCTTTCCCAGTACATGGAGTATTTAAACTAGCAAAATTGTTACGTGGTCTCAAGGAGAAATTTATGATCATAGTACTGGCCTCGAAGTTCCTGGTATATGTACAGGAGTCTTCACAGGGTGTCTGCAGTGGTCCCAGTGCAGGAGAGGTTCGTTCTCCTTGCCGTTTGCGCAGTGTCACAGGCTGTTGTCTGTTCCAGTGCCGCATGATGGAAGCAAGCACTGAATCTGAGAAAGCTTGTATAACGTATTTGCTGCTGCAAACTGTCCCAGTAAGCCTTTCTTTGTACTGGTGGCTGGGAAGCTCAAGCTTCCTTTGAGATTCAGAAAGGCATTGGAGAGAGATGATCGTGTTCTTAAAAGTGAAGGGTGCAGGCTGATTCCTTTTGTGTGCATTGTTAAAGTGATGAGTTTCTAGATATCATTATATCAGAAGGGGTAAAGCTTTGCAGAAGCACTCATCTTTTTGTGGGCGGTGAGGGCCCCTTGGGGACCTGTCTCTTTGTGGGTGGTAAAGCTCACTTAGCCATAAAAGTATTTTCCCACAGCTTGCTGCCTCCTTTTAAAAGGAAAAAATAATTAAAAAATTACCCATGCTCCAGAGCGCAGAGGGGAGGCAAGGGCCCGTGCGATCTGCTGTGCAGAGGGATAGGAATTCTCAGTGGCCTGCACATTTGGCTGTCATCTTTGAAGAGATCAGTCATCATCTTTGCTTACGTGTTTTATATGGGGGGAAGAAAACCCAACACCACCAGGCAAACCCTGAGCCAGATTTGCTATGCCTAATATAGAATATATTCCTAGACATTTTTATAGCCACCCTGGCACAAAGATGGAGGGAGTTCTTGCTATGGCAACACAGTTGTATGTTGTATAAGGAATCTGGTAAGAATGCTGTGTGCTGATCTCGGTCTCCCTTTCACAGGTAGATAGGATTGTACCATTAGATCAATCTGTTATCACTTAATGTATACAAATCAAAGATTGTGTTAGCTATTAGATTCTACAGTAGTAGTTTTCCCTCCACACAGTATTGTTACCTGAGCTGGTGCTGCTGATTTAATGCTTCTGGCCTGTTGGTTTTCCTTGGTTGGAGGGGAAGATGTATGGTGAGGTATTGCAAGTTGTGACAGCTTGCCTGCCTCTCAAAGTTACGTTTGTCTTCTGGGTTTACCTTAGCTGTGTGTTGTTTGCCTTAGCTGGGAAGTTGCCCTCTCTGTGTGGAAGATGCAGGTGTTTCAGAACATGTACTTGGGAAGGGCAGAGCCTAGGGAAATAAATTTAGGCTGTAGACTTTTCCCAAAACATAAAGACTGGATTTGTCAGCGATTTGGGTTTGTTAAACATGTGGAAGGTGTTAAGTGTCTTGCTTGAGACAGGGAAATTCTTGAAGAAAACTGAGGAGAGAAGCCAAATGGTATTTGTGCAATAGCAAATACAGGCCCTAGTCAGCAGGACAGCACTAGGTAAACTCATACCAGCTTTTTAACTCGTTACTTCTGAACTCAATCAAGAGTAATGCAGGCAGCAGGAGATTTTGTACACTAGAAAATGATAAACAGGATCCAAAGCTGGGGATGTACCTCATATATGTCTCCCTCCATGCCCTGTTTTTTTTAAATTAGTGTACCCACCACCTCTGGAATGAGGCTGAAGAGGGAATGGTCTCCAGTGTCTGCAGGAGCTCAGAGCTGGGTTTGAACTAAGCAGGAGCTGCAAGTCAGTGCTACTAAAGGAAGCTGTATTTTGTTTTCTTGAGCAGTAGTTGACACACTCTCCAGTTGAGCTCAGTGTGGGCTGTAATCTAGCAGCCCTGGTAGGCAGGAGTTATGTTTCTGAGAGTTCAGAATCAGCGGGAGCTGTGAGCCAGCCTCTACAAACACAATTGGTCCTGCTGAGCTCCCTGGTAGTCTAGCTTCTCAGTTGCACTCTTGCTGATCTGGGAACCAATTTCACATCTCTTCCCCTTGCTTCAAGCACTGCCTGAAACTATGTACAATTTCAGCTGTATCAAGCTGCTTCAACTCGTCAGTTTTTGCATCAACAGGTGGGAAGGAGTACCTATGTGTGGCTTATGACCCATTAGATAGCTTCAGGGCTGGCAGCAAACAGAGATCAGTGTGCAATAAGCTGTAGTGATGGTCACAGTTGCTTGTTTGACTCTTTCACCATTTTTGGGGATGGTTAGGGTAGTAATGGTAGGCGTGGAAGTCATTCACATAAGGCAAAGGAGGAGTAATCGAACAATCAAAAATGTTAGCACCTTTTCTAAGAAGGAAATAATGATGACAGACTACTAGTTCTGAGCTTTGACCAGGAAGGGGGGCAGTAGAAGTAGAGCAGCTTCAGTAGTAGTTGGGAAGACAGAAGGTATGCTGGAGGGGAAAAAGAAAAGTGACTGCCAGGAGTTCATATGGTGCGGTTTGAGAGCTAGAGAAGAAAAGGACATATGGGGGTAGACATCCAAACTGTGATCTGGAGTCTCTTAGAAATTTGGAGGTACAAGTAGTTAATGCATATTTGTATGGTGAGAGGGAGCATACAAACGTTTACTGACAGATGTCAAGGGATAGAAACTGACACTAAAATCATAGAGGCAGGTGGAGTGCTTAGAAGGGCTGGGGACATGGTTGTATATATGATGGGAGGAACTGCAGGAGGGGAAAGGAAGATTGAAAGGATAGAGGAAGCAATATCACTTGGTAATTTTCTTACAAGCAGCTGAGATTCTGCGCAGAGACAAATTGAGGCTGGAGGAGGGGAGGGTTTGAGGAATGAGTCAAAGGTGGTGATGAGGCAGCTGGGATTGCAGGCGTGGGTTTCAGTTAAGCTGGAGAAACACTTTGTCTCCTTTCAAACAATCGTTCATATTAGCATTCATGGTGTGGGCATGCATGTGCCCATCCATGTGATGTCTCCTGGTGTGCTGCACACAGAAGTAGTTTGAGGGTCTTGTCTTTTGGTTCCTGATAGACCAATTGAGCAAGATCTTGGTCTTCTCTGAGATGCCATAGTAGAAGAGAGAAGTTTAGTGGAGGAAACAGTTTTCATTAGAGTTGTCTTGCAATAGATGATGATGGAATGGGTACTGATATCGGAGATGGGTCAGGCTCAAAATCTGGTGGGGAGCATGACTGAGGGAAGGAGGTAAATACCCAACATGTACATATACACCCCTACACCCCCTTATGAGGACACTGATAAGCATGAAGGAAATCCAAAACTACTTTGCTGGAGTGGAAGGGAAAAAAGACACAGGAAAATGAGAACAGAGAGGAGACAAATAACTAACACTGCTTACAGACTGGAAATCATAGCAAGATGGTATGAGAGAGAAGGGCTGATGGTAAACACTGGAAGACATTAAGTTGTGATTGGGAGGGATTCAATAACAAAATTTAGATTAAGAGCTCTTAGGCCACATGGAATGAGCAGATTTGCAAAGATCTTGAAAGGTAAGATGAGAAAGCATTTTGCTGACAACTTTACTGGATTCCATATCTAGAAGGCATGGAAGGGGTGTAAGGGGGACAGTATGTTTCTATTTTTATCTGGCCCAGTTTGGCTGATGAGATTCCACAGAAGAACCCTCATTTGTAGTTACATGCATGTCTGTTGACGCAAGAAACAGTGAAATCTGAAGGCCGAGTCCTGTCATAACTTCTCTGCTTGCAAGGAAACCAGCTGTAATTGGATGTCAGGCTCTCTGCTCCTGTGATTTTAGTGAGCTACTGCCTAACTTCTGTTGTCTTCTAATTTGTGAGGACTAACAAAATTGTCATTTGAGACTGTAATTTTGTACTGAATGCCTAAGACTGAGGGGCTGGCCTGGAGTGCTCATCATCTTCTGGAATGTACCACTGCTGGTTCTTTGATCTGGAGCTGGAACTCTGCCTCTGCTGCTGTGAGGGTAAGATTTTTGAACCTTTCACCACAGTTTCTTTTAGTTTATGACTCCCTACCTCCAGTAAAGCATGGCCTGCTTCAAATCTTGGTTATATATAACTTCAAGTTTTATCATAAACCAGTAATTTGTGATTCCCCTATTTTCATTATGTGAATTTCGCTCCGCTCTTCCTTGTAGCTGCTGTATGGAATAGCTGTGGTGATTCTTTTGTACAGCAGCTTCTTTGACAAGTCTCCTTAGCACCCTCTGGAAACACTGTGAGCTAATTCAAGCTAGATTAAGGTCAAGTCTACCCTAAAAAAGAAATAAACCCCATCTGAAGTATCCGTCCATGCTGAGTGGCTAAGAAGTACTTCTTCTGCCTTATTTTTTCTGTATGTGGCTTTGAGTTTCCCTTCTAATACTTCTTAAAATAATGGGATAAAGTGTTAGTCTCTTTTCATCTTGTAACCTCTTTTGTAATTGCAGTGGATTGGACCTGTCTGGGTTGGACTAAGCTGTGGCACTGATTTACAGAAGTCACTGCAAGGTTTTGAGTTGAGAATTCCTTGGTGGAGTCCTGCTGCCTTCTGGGAGCTCTGATGCTGCCTCTCTGTTCCAAATGTTGCACGGTTACTTTCCCATTGCTACACATAGTCCATCAAGGTGTGGACCGAGGTACTTTGTCAGTCCTGCTCCACACACTGTGGGATCTGGGTCACCCCTGAGCCTGAGTCTCTGCACTGACTCCATACAGAGATCCCTGCGCACTCACTGAGGTGCTGCCACCCTCTTTGTGCATTAAAGCTAGTGGCAGTAAGGAATGAATCTGGTTTCCATTGCTGTCATCTAGATCATGCTAAGCCACCCTCAAAACTCCCTCCATGAGAAAGTGGTCAGAACATTGCAAGAGCCAAGTACTTTATTTGCTATATGTTTCTTTTACTATGTTCTTGTTCAGTTGGAACAATGTAGTCTCCCCATTATGTTCTTCCAGCCTGGGCTGCCTCCTTTCCATCTCACCATGCTTTACATTTAAACTGCCTTCACATGACTTAAACTACTGTTGCATTTTGTCTTTTCTCAGCTTGCTGGTCGTCTTCCTTTTTGTGGCTGTGTCTCAGTTCACTACTTTATCCAGAAAACAGCAAGGATGGCTATTTCCTTTCCACTTCCTGTCCTGCCTTCTCTTCTTGCTCTTTAGATTGGGGATACCTTGTAAATTGTTCTCTTCAGTGATGTCTTTCCAGCTTTGTATTGGTGTATTGTATTGTTAATGTTGTATTCCAGCGTTACCCCTGTGCAAGGTTAATGTCTGTTTTCTTTGCAGACACAGTGACTGCAGGAGACATGGGGCCACCAAGAGGCTTTTAGTGAATACATGTTAAAATACATTTTATAAATTCTGCCTGTTGGGCTCTTGGTTTGCCCTAAGACACTGGGTTAGTTTATGGAGTTTATTTATGTTGTCAGGACCTCCCCCTAGATTAATGGAGGTGCAATTTTTCCTGAGAGCACATGACTTCATCTTAACCGCCCTACATAAGTACAAATTCAAAACAGATAAGTATTTCCTCAACTGACCTGTTCTGTTCACAGATATTATGACTGTGGAATGTAATCAACCATTGAGACTGTTTAGCTTAGTGCTCTGTATTGTGGTGGTAGCTCAGTCTGTGTCACTAAGCTGATGCAGCATTTCCATTGTAAGTTTGGATGCACAAGGTTTATGCTGTAATACAGCAGTCCTGAAGTGTATTTAAGGATAGTAATAACTTTTGTAAGTCTTCCATTCACTGGCAAGCACAAGCCTTTGAATGTGTTTCTGTGCTTAGCACTTGTATTAATGCTGTATACTGCTATTTTCACAATGAAAAGTGGCTCCACTGTGGAAACTTGTTGTACTGATACACAGTTAAATCTCTGGAATTCAAACCCTTCCAGGGAACGTTCTGCTTCTTGGATTAGTGAAAGTTTGTTTTTTTTTTGCAATGTGGTGGTTGATAAGGCATACATGCGCTCTACAAAGATACTGCTGAGGTTTTTTCTCCACTGCAGATGGGTATTTTGGCATAAGACACACACATTTCAAGTTGTGCTAAGCACATATTCTTGCAGTAAGAGCTGCAGAGGCGGTAGCAGGCATTTGGCTTGCTGATTTGTTTGGATTAGTAGGCTTTCATGTAGTTAAAATGCACACTCACAATGGAAAAGGCTTTTCTGTGTGAAGCAGTTTCACTTGTTATTTTTGCATCTATTCTACATCTGTCTGTTGGCATAGCTATATTGGTTAGATGGGAATGCTGTTACAACATTATTTGAGCCTCTTCTCAGGAGAGGAATCAGTGTGAACTAAAACTGTGTTGACACTAACTTATGAACTATGGAGTTGATGATAAAGTATAACCTGTGTGGAATAGGAGCTAGAGTTGGCAGGGGTGTTGGCAAACAGTCTCTGTAGACTCAAGAAATTGCAAGACCTCTGAATTAACTAAAACTATATACAACAGTTTGGGGCAGGGCTGGATTAGTCTGACACTGTGTTAGCAGCTACACTGGATGAGTGAACTGCAGTAGACCTAGTATATAGTGTGGTGTGACAACTGTGGAGGACACCAGCCTTGAGTGGTAGGAATATTCTGGTTAGACAATGACAGCAACTCTCTGAAGGAGTTTTTTGTTGCTGCAGTCAAAATTCTCCTCTGAATCCAAAAAAAATGCTGCTAGACCAGAAAGTTAAATTCTTTAATGCTTGTTGGAGGCAAAAATGTCTTAATACCATACTGCATCAGTTTCTCAGGGTCTGTGCTACTGGCCAAGGCATTGCTAATGGAAAGGCCAGCTGTGGACGTGCCAGTGGGACCTTACAAACTTTTTCTGCAGTAGGAGAGCTCATGTTGGGGTGCAGACTGCCAAATGACCCTGAAAAGCCAGACATTTAGCTTTTTTTGTTTTGACACGCAGCATCAGTATTTGAGGACTGCCCAGCCTGAGTCATGTCACACAGTGAGCTCAGATGTGCTCTTGGACTGGAAGGGCCACTTAAACAGGAGAGGGGAAGTCTGGGAAGGCAAGTCCCCATTCCCCATACAGCTGTTTGTGAAAGGTTGTCCTTGTGTTCTTCATAAATGCAATAGAGTGAGATTGGAGCTCTGGAAACTGAAGAGCTTAGGCTCTGGTGCCTGCTCACAGCTGCTTGGTGGAAGGATGCCCCCTTTGTCTAGTCTCTGCAAGACTCTCCATCTGAGGCAATTAGAATTAGCAGGCACATTTCATGCTCTGAAAAGTCAGAAAAGGAAAGAAGAAGGAGTTTTACAAAAGGAAATGCCTGCCAGGCACAGATTTTGCTCTGGTTTTATGCAGGGAATGAACACAGATGTGGAGGTTAAAAAGCAGGCTTCCAATAGCATTTAATGAAGGGCTTGGTTATGATGAAAGGGACTTAGTGATGGGACAGAGCAGAGGCATCGCACTTGGTGTCAACAGAGCAGAGGCATCACAAGTGGCAGAGTTAGCAGAGGGAAAAACCTCAGGTGACACAGCGCAGATTAGGTATTGAGACCTTCCTAGTTCTCATTCACAGGGATTTCATTAAACTTAAATTCTGGCAGGAGAGATGTGGCATTTTGATTTGGAGAGTCACCTTCTGTTTGAGGGCTATGAGTGTGCCCTCATGTGTGGGTTCAGAGGTAAAGAAAATGAATACACACTTCTTTAGAGACTGCAAAATTCAGCTCTTTTCTGATTTCCATCGAGCAATGTGCTTTGGCCTCATAGCTGCCCTCCGCCCCAGTTAATTTGCAAACCCACTTTTCTCTTGCAGCATCATTTGCTTGGGAGCTGATTTCAAATGGTATCGGCTCACTGATTTTCTTAGTAGATTGATATGGACCTCCAGATGCAGAAATGTCTGTAACTCAGATTATAATTTCTCCTCACACTGACAAGATAAAATTGTCTTTATTTCCCCACTATTTTCCAGTAAATAGGTTTCCGACTCCCATGGCATGGCAGTAGCTTGATGGTTCTTAGACCCGATTTTATAAATCAGAGGATTTTATGGTGTGTGGACTAACAGAAATTATGAAGGAAGTTTAAATTCCTTTCTCCAACCATTTACTCATTGTTTTATGTTAGGGTTTCTTTATGCATACAGACAAATCATATAAAAAGCTGAAAATATGCAGAAAAGGTCAAACCAAAACATTAGTTAGATGAAATGCAGATTGGAATATATTTTTAGTGCTTGAATATTTTCCCTAAAAGGCTGTGCTGAAGGAAACATGTTTTACTGCTTGAATCATATGGTAGTATGAGGCATGCTTTTAACACATGCCACTATCACATGGAAATAAGGAAAGGATCTCAAAACAAGCGATAATGTCTGCAGAAACTTCCTTTAACAGCTCCAGCACTTAGCCTGATAGGAGAACTCCAGCCTTGACTGCCCTTTCCACAAGGGGCCTAAATGAAAAAAGAGAAAGCTTGTTTGACCACCCACTTCTCAAACAACTTGCAAACTGTTTCAGCCAAGGGTAACAGATGTTTCATTCTGTTTTCATGACCTTTTGCTGTCGAACTCTTTCAATGATAGAGCATCTCAATTTGCAGGAAGATTTCCTTGACTGTGTAGTCTGATGACATTCATTTCCATCCAAGTGCTTCATGGAATGCTTCAGTGTCCAATACTGTACTCAGCATCAGAATTCCATGAGTTTCGTGATTGTCCCTAAACAAGTGGGGTTTTTTGCTATTTTAAACATGTATATATGCATGCTGTTACTTAGTGTAAAACAACGAGTGTAATGGAGCCTTCTCACAGAAATTACCATCCACTGCAGCTAAGAGCATGACAAATGAGAAAACAAACATCTGAGCCTAAACAGTCCTTGTTCATAAAGATTTTTTTATAAAGAAGAAAATGGCACTTAACAGCTTCATTTGAGTTGTACAAATGTAAGAGCACTGCCAAGGTTTGTAGCTCTGCTTCTTTTGTGAGCAGGATTTTCAGTTTTCTGGTGAATTGTACTTAATTTCCTTCAAGAATGAACTTACAAGCTGTGCATAAGCTACATAATTACATATCATTAATTACATGTGACTGTTAACTTTGTGTTCAATTGCCAAAGTCAAACTCTCACTTCACATTCATCCCTTCTCCTTTGTAGCATTTGTTTAACACTTACGCTCTCTCAACTTATCACTAAGGTGAGGCATAAGACACTTTGGTATGCCCATGGTTCAGATGGTATTGCTCTCTGTGTTTTCTTGTGGTTTAGTATTTTGGTTTGGGGAATTTTTTAATGGCATGAAAGATTATGAATCTTACAGAGAAATAGTGTGCAAAAATTGTCTTAAATCCTGTTAGACTTTCATTGTGGTAGGGCTGTACTTGAGGTGATGATTGGTAGTGACTTGGGAAGTAGAAGGAAGGAATTCTGTGATTCTGTGAATTCCTTATGTTCATTTGGTTGGGTCTTTTTTTTGTTCATCAGTGCATATCTGATATTGAATGGTTGGAGAAAGTTGTTGGCAAGTTGGAGACTTAGACCATAATCTGTTGCCAGCAGAAGCTGAGAAGGGTTGATGTGGCTATAGCAAGGAAATTAAAACTGCTTGTTCTTTATTGTCACCCTGAGCAGGATAAACAGTGACATTTGCTTGCTCCAATGTATATATGCAAAAGCTGTGGTGAGATACCTTATTTTTCACCAAGTACAGAATTTTCTTCATCTGAGATGTTTAGTGAGAATATTACTGGCTCAACTCTTGCTGGTTTAGAAACTCACCATACTGTTGCATATCTGAGTTTCTGACTTCCATGTGCAGCAGGGTGACAGGAGCAGGGGGATCTCTATGGGGTGAACAGCAACAAAGAAGTGTGAACTCTGTTAAGGAGAAAAATTACCAACTTGTTTGGTGAGGTGCAAACAATTCAGCTAAGAGGGGATGCATTTGAAAGGGGCTGTAATGTCTTCTATTTTCCCTGAGGGCAAACTGGTTCCTCCCATCAAAGACAAAAGCTTACTAGATGCATGTCTGTATGAATTGTTAGATGATCAGACAAAGAAATACAGGAAGACGTCAAAGAGCCATCGTGCCTGTACTGGAGATGGAGGCTCTGGGCAGGGCATCTGTTCATTTTTTGTTTGTGTTTCTTGCAAATAAACTGATTTCCTTTTGAAGTCTGAAACCTGTGGTTGAAAAATTCCCTTTCTATATGATGTTTGCATTGTTCACAATGTGAGTGGAGCCCCTGGGCACTTCACTCGGCTCCTGTTAGGACTGTCATCTTTACATATGCGGCTGTGGCCTGATAAAATTGCCATAGCTGACAGGACTGTGGAACTCTGCATTCTGAGTGTTTCCCCCTTTAAGAGGAAATTTTACAGTAGGAATGAACATGAATGGGAAATTACATTTCTTCTCATTTTATGCATCTGCGGTAAAGAAAAAATAGTAGCTTTTTGAGGGTTCAGCCTTCAGAGAGCATAGACCTCTTAGAGGCTTTCTCAGTTAACATTGAATCTTAAGATGCCTTTAGTGCTGAGTGTATGCTGAACTACTCTTAGTAGCATTTTGTGCATCCATTCATGAAAATCATTTTGCCCACTTCCTATTTGCAGCTTGCTAGTGCATGGAGAAACAAGCAAAATAAATCATTGAAAATACCAGGATGCTATGCATACTGTTTCCACAGCATTAGCCCAGTTTTAGATAGTTAGCTCAGCCACTTCAAAGGCTGTCTCTTCGTGGTAGCCAGGAATAGAGATTTGCTGGGACTTGTCAAATTCAGATTCAGGATTTAGTGTATTTACTGTGATCAAAGGCAGTTTCCCAAACCAGGCTGCCCAGTAAAATACTTCAGGGTTGGAGATGTGTAAGAACCTGTTGCATCTCCACTAGGCTTCAGAGATCAGTAATCATTTCAGCTGAATTCAAATTGCTTCAGAACTGATTGAGAAAGTCTGGTGTATAAGGTGAAGAGCCTTGTCCTTGGTTTATCAAGTGCATTTGTTCAGTGTTTTGGACTTCCTGAACCGTGGATTATAGTAAATCTGGAACTGCAACATGTAAAACTCTTCAGCTGTGATAGATCCTCTCTGCAAGTACAGGATAACCTCAGTATGAGCTACAGTTACAAATGGTTTCATAAAAAGGTAATTACTTTTCAAAGGTACTGATGCTTTGACATGCAAGTACTAATCTAGGGGGAATTTTGTACCAGGGCCTAATCACTGCTGCAAACTGAGTCACAAGTCAGCTAAGGGGATTCTCCGGCTTCCTCAAGCTTATCTGTAAGCATCTTAATAATTTTTTCACTTACTATGAGGAAATCTGCCAGGTGCTAAAAACTTTAGAGTAAAGGATCTAGTCTAGGGGAAAAAAAAAGAGCTTTGGTTTCTGTTAAATACATGGGAAAGAAATGCCCATAATAGGTAATGTTCTCAAAACTTTTACCCTAAAGCCTGTGTGTAGCTCTAGAGTATTAGTTCTTTGGAGTGTTTGACAGTAGTAGTCCAGAGTTATTCTGTTTTTCACTGAGGGAGTTCTGGAGTGCTACGGAAAGTGGTTTTGCACCCCTTAGTTCCCTTTCAGTCTAAACTCAGACATTGGCTTGCATGGCTTGATTCATAAATGAGCAATAGTTGACTGGCAAAGGTTCATTTCTCCATATGCCAAGATATGCTCTATCCTCTGAGGAGATTGAGACTGATGGATAAATACCTGTCACGTGTAGGTGGCCTGTAAGAAAAGATTCGAGGATTTTTTTTTTAAGTCTTTGTTAAGACTTTTTCCCCCCACTCTTTAAACTCTTTTGTCATGTGCTGAGTGGGGGTGGATGGAGATGGGGTAGTGGGGGAGAAGGGGGGCTGCTGAAAGCATTTATGTTCATTTCTGCCATCACCCAGTGTTTATTACGCAGTGATAGACAGACGCAGGAAAACTGCCAATCAAACCTACGTTCACTGCATTTCAATTGGCCTTTGCTTTGGATTTCAGCATTTTGAAATCTTCATCATCTCGGCGGTAAAAGGTCGTTCTTTCGTGGGGATGACAAGCCCGAGACCCTTGGGTACCCACTTGTGGTCCCATCAAACAGTGGAAGACCCAGGAATCAGGACTGTCAGGTGCTTGATGAGAACAGCTGCTTGTAAGAGCTGATCTGTTGCTGCCCACATCTAAGAAGCTGAGGTGTGTTGTTTTCCTCCAGGGTACATACACAGCAACTTGAGAGGCAACAGTGCCTTCTGCTCTCATCCAGGCTGAAACCCTGGCTGGGCAAAGCCAGCTGAGAATGAGTTCTCATGCTGGGTGGTGAACAAAAGCTCTGTAGCGAGGAGTTTAACTTTCTGCCCATGTTCTCATCTTCCCTCTCAACCAAAGAGAACAACACAGGAGATAGCATGGTTCTGTGCAGAGGGGTATTTTCCTCCATAAATTGGTTGTCTGAAATGTTTGCATGCTTTTGATCATCTTTACTGTAGGACAGTGTGTGCGTGCATGTGGGAGACGTGGCAGGGCTTGTGATACCAGTGTTAATCCACTTTGTTATAGGTATACCGTTATAATATTTGCACTGCTCAATTACATAATTAGTATAAGTAGAGATAATTACTTAATAAAAATATGTAGATCATTGATTTGTGATTAGTGTTTGGCACACTGGTTAAGGAGCCTTTGAGAAATGGGCCAAATCCTTCTGAATATGCACCTTTCACTTCAAGAAGTGTGTTCCCTATGTCCCAATCCCTTTGATAAAGGTATGTGTTACCTGGAGCATTAGCATTAGTTGATAGCCTTTGCTGGCTCTGAAATTTGTGTGGGGCTGTCCTGTGGGTGGGGTGGTTCTGCTTTTTTCCATTGTTAGCTTCTCCGTGTATAGTGCAACTGCCTTTGGACATGAAGAGGTTTAACTGAACTCTAACTAACCTGAAGGTTACAGGTAAGGGTTGAGAAGATCAGAATCTTTACAGAAAAAAATTGAGAACTATTTGACAACCCTTTTTTATGATACTTGTGCCAGTAGGTAGAGCAGTTACATGAGACAGATGAATTTTCTCTTTGAGGAGCACTTAGTGATGTCGGGAGGCTTCTGTGATGCAGAGGGGAGGGCACAATTATTCTCCTAGGGTATGTTCTTCTCCAATTTTTGTATTGCTTGTTACACCTACAAAGGTTTTTCTTTTATTGCATAAGAGGTGATGTAACTTTGTACCCTTTACCTGCAATCGGATCAGTATTCTGGAATTACGTTCTCCCAGTGGAGCTCCTGTTGCCTGTCTTTGCAGAGCGTTTTCCTTGCCTGACTCAGTTGCTACTTTGTTGGTGATATTAGTTACTGTTTCCCTGCAGCAAGTCCCGCTGCTTGAGATTTGTAGACAGTCTGGTTTTCTGTTCTCCACATGGGGGCTGGAGGCAAGGCAGCAGAAGAGCTGCCCCTGATGAGTACCAAACAAGGCTTGCAATGAGAAGACTTTTGAAGATGAATCAGCATAAAATTTAATTGTCTTTCATCCACTTCCACTTCTGATTGCAAAGTGTAATTTCATTAATGTACTGAATCTGCCCTTTGTTTTGAGGGATATAGAGAACAAGGCCTTGGGCATATGTTAGAGCCATGGAAATGTTTTGAATTCTGCTCTCCACATGATATGTGTGCATCTGACAGAGAGGCAGGTACAGAGACTGAGCAGACACATAGTGGACGTTGGTTGATTGCTGGAGGCCTGGAAGAGCTGAGTACACAGTGTAAAGCTGTCTGCTCAGAAGTCTTCTTCTTGGCATATTTCTGAGCTTTCTCTAGAACCAAAAATCAAGACTCAAGCAGCTTTCCTGGTGTCTTTATTTCTCAGCACCAGTTTATAATTTGCTTTCTTACTTTGCCTTGCCCACTGTCTTATTAAATTTGCAGAGAAAATATAAAACCTGTTAGTGTGTTTGTGTTTTCAGGGAGCTTTTTTATTGTGTGTGTGTGTGTGTTTTTGGTTTGGTTTGGTTTTTTGTAAGCCTGAGTGTTCTTCTGGGATTTGATAAGAAAAATGACTATCCAGCCACTCTCCTCTCCCCATCTTCCTCCATACCAGTTTCAGTTACTAGCAGTTACCAAGCTCTTAGATCTCTGCACAGGCATCTGGCAAAGTTGTGAAAATGATGTGTCTTCTATGATTGCTGCTGTGGCAGCAGGGTTCTGAGCCAGCCCTTCTAGGAGAGTGAAGACACTGACTTTTTTGTGTGCTTTTCAGCTCAGAGGCGCTGAAATCCAGACTACGTAAACTAGAGGCTTTGCTTTTAGTAATTGATGCTTGAGGATGATCTTGTTTTTCTCTCCCTTATCAAATTACCTTGAGTTTCTCTGGGTGCCAGCATGTGTGTGGTACGAGGGCTGCAGGTAGGAAGGTCCTAGAGACTGCAAATAGCATGAGATTTGTTGGCTGTAGTACTGTCATCAAGAACTGTTTCTTCTCATCATTTGTCTCTCTAGTAATTGCAGTTAATGTGTCTGAGCTTTCTCAGATGTATGCTGACTTGAGTTACCAGTGGCTGCTCCTTTCTGCCTGGAGCATTAGGCTCTTAGTGATGCTTCTGAAGTATTCTGCTTAGCCTTCTGCTTTGGGCTTTGTCCAAATCCTTGGGTGGTTAGCAAGGGGTCATGTCATTTGCCTGGAGTCAGAGCAGCCCTTCCCCGCTGTAGGTTGGGCTACCCAGAGCAGCAAAGGGCCAGCTCACAGGTCTTCCTTGCAAATACTTTGTTACAACCCTGTGTGGCCAATACTATTGGCAACCTGTGTCCTGTGAGTGAAGTTTACAGTAGTAGCTGTGATTATGTCCACAAATGTGTGTAATTTGCCAAGGCAACGCTTTTCATCAGTATGTATTCTGATCTGCCTTCACAGCTCACAGCTGTACTAGACAATTTGGGGGCTGTGAAAATACAGCTTCACTAGTATTGATAAGTAAGAATGCATTTGCACCAAATGAATTGCTTAGGATTTCTGCCTTGTGTGTCTGGGCGAGTCTTATCTCTTACCAATTTTATTTTCTTTCAGAAATGTGTTGCAGAGATGCTTTCCTATTAATTTCCTGTGTTCTGGGGCTTATTTGGAACATGTTGCCATTTCTGTAAATAAGGTTTCTTTCAGAGTCTAGAGTTTTGAGTATTGGATTTTGAAAGGTTTTCTATGATTTTGTCTCCCCATCTTTTTTTCTGGATAATCTTGTAGAGGTTAAATTGCTAATTATTTCCCCCTTTTCTGTAGGTGCTGTGATTGGGGACGGACAGTCAGCTGTGGCCAGCAACATTGCCAACACCACCTACCGGCTCCAGTGGTGGGACTTCACTAAATTTGATCTGCCTGAAATCAGCAATGGTAAGCTAGAAAGGACACTAGTACCTTCTTTTAAGTCTTTACCAACCAGAGCTACCATAAGCTCTAGGGTACTTCAAAGACAGCTGTATGTTGCAGGCCTTGGATTACTGGATTGTCATGTTGCACTGGGAGCCATAAAATGCTTAGTCTTCTGAGAAAGTTGACTAAAAGCTTGCAGAGCTGTTCCTGCTCTGTCTAGCTTGTGTATTCTTGCTATCAGCAAATCCATGTATAAATGGGACATTTTTTGTGAGCATTTTCATGGGCATATACCATTCTCTTAGAATTCTGTGTCCAATCTCCTCATTTTCTTACTAACGAGTTTGTAGAGAAATGCTGTTTTTGTACCTTTAAATTAAAACCTGCTAATGAAGTGGATCTGATTTCTCTTAAATTGCTGACATTAGTGAGGTCAAAGTGCTACATTTTGGGAATCAGGACCCCTGTCTGTTGCTTACAATAGTGTTGCAAGCCCAGGGAAGTAGAAGCACCTTCTAGCCATTTGCAAAAGCAGTGACTCATCCCATTTCTCAGGTGAGAGCTCCTGAGTCAGGAATATAAACAATATTGCTGATTTATTTATTTTCTCTTTCCCTTTGTGAAAATTAGACCATAGTTTTACATGTGTAACATGGCATAAGCTAGATCTGTCATTGGAGAGACTTCCTTACACAGGCACAAGCATTTGGTGGTTGTGATCAGCTGATCAAAGAATGACATTTACAGGGCTAAAACGGGCTTAACGAGAAAGACTATTTTTAATCCAGAATGGTATCCTGATATAGCTTGCTGTACAGCTGCAGAAATGTTTGTGGCAGCCTGAGATGAAACTAGGAGGTAGATATTCATAAATGTTTATTTGTACAGTGATTTTTTAGCTTGGGCTATCTTTGTTCATATGTGAAATTCACTGATTGACATCTCAGCAAAAGCAGATTAGGTTCTGCTTTGAGGGATTCACTTTTTTAGGGAGAACAGGAATTTTGTTTTCAGAAAGACTTCTGCATTCACAGGTAGCCATTGAAATGAATTAAGAAAACTCTCCCAGTTCCAGCCCTCTCTGTTCTGCATTTCCAGAAATTATGTATCTGGGGTAGTGTCCTGTTGCTTAAAGACCTCACAAAAGGAGCATGTGTAGTGACACCATATTAGCAGAGATGCAGAGAATTGGAATCACACATCCAAGAATGGTTTGGTTGGGAATGGAGTTTTAGGAATCACCTTTTTCACCTGCCCTGCTGTGAGCAGGAACATCTTTCAATAGATCAGGCTGCTCAAAGCACCATCCAGTCTGGCTGTCATGGTTTAACCCCATGCAGCCAGTTCACTTCTTCCTGCCACTTCTGGATGGGGAGGACAATCAGAAAAAGGTAAAACTTATGGGTTGAAATAAGAACAGTTTAATAATTGAAATAAAGTTAATAATAACAATTAGCAAAAATAGTATTGAAAAGGACGGGGAGAGGAGAGAGAGAGAAGAAGAGGGGCAGGGGGGGAAGGGCATGATAATAAAACCAAAGAGAAGTGAATGATGAACAGGACTATTACTCACCATCTGCTGACCGATGCCCATCCCATCCCTGAAGAGCAGTTGGCTGCTCCTGGCCAACTCCATCAGTTTATACGTTGGACATGATGTTCTACGGTATGGAAGGTCCCTTTGATCAGTTTGGGTCCCCTGTGCTGACCATGCTCCCTCCCAGCTTCTTGTGGGGATCAGTGCTCAAGGCAAAGTTCTGCCACACAGCAATACTTTTGGTGGTCCTGCGAGACTCTGGAACAGAATAAAGATTAAGTCAGAGGGGGAAGCAACTTAAGTCCTTTGGGACTTCTCTGCAAGTTCTCAAGTGGTTGAAGAGTGCTTCAGCTGCTCATAGCTTATATTTTTTGGCCTCATCTGGCTGCTGAGGAGGCGACTGCTAATTAGAAAAAAGCATGAGATGTTTGTTCATAGTTTATAGAATCCCATAGACATTAAGAACCATCTGCTGTTCAATACATCAATATTTCAATCTTTTCCCCTCTCCCCTACCGGGATATTTTTATTCTGAAATGGCTTCCAATTAGCTGAAAATTGGGGATGGTTTCTGTTGTTGTGCCCTTCTTGGAGGCCACATTCCTGCTACAAGTCCATTCCCAGCCCTTCTCACTTCCCATGTAGTACTTGACTTGTCTATCTTGTCTTATTACCATTTGGAAATACTCAGTTTTACTCTGCTTCTTCGTTTTTGTCTGCTGAGCCCAGTTCCGGCATTTCTAGACTGTTAGCCTTACCTCCTGCCAAGGCTGAGAAGGGATGTATGCAGATGTAGCAGCTGTGCTCATTCTAAAGTAGGTATTTGCCAGGCTTGCCTGGACACATAACAAAGGCAAGCTGCAAGTTTGCCAAGGTGCACGAATTGGAGATACTGGGAAGCTAAATGTATGTTAGTGGAGAGGTGTGTTGGAAGAGTGTTTCCTGATCCATCATGATACTGGAAATGAACTATTTTCCCAGTAAAGCATGTGACCTCAGTAGTTCCTTTTCCCCCCCCATTGTTTCCTATAGGTCCGAGGTGGTCCTGTGAGAGAATCTGCTTTCACAGACAGGGCTGTTGTACCTCCTAGGACTGACTTAAGCCCACAAGCAGTTTGGGAGATCAGGCAGATGAAATGATGCAGCTGGAGTTTGGGACTGCCTGCCAGCTCCACTCTCCATCAAAGAAATGACTCTGTGGCCAACCTCCATCTTTGAGCAGCTTTTCTTCCTGTTACAATTAAACAAACAAAAGATAGCTTGGAAGTAGGATGTTTTCCACCTAAAGTGGACACATCTGAGTAAGTGACAGCAGTGTGATTAGTGCTGTTCTGTGATCTCAGTGTCTGTGTCCCAGCACTCTTGGGAGCCCTGGACTTAGGATGTGGCTCTGCAGCAGCCACCTCACTGGTGCTCAGTCCAGCAAGAGCACTAAGGCGGACCCCAGCGGTCTTGGGAAAATGGCTTTGCAGGGACTTGTGGGATTTTAGTCTCTTCTCTCTCTATTAATTGCAAAATGAAAAAAGATGGCTTTGGATTTCTTCTCTCCTTTTGTGAGCTTTGCTTTTACTAGCTCTGAAATAAACATTACCCAGTCTTAAATTGTAATTGTCAGTCGTATCAGCATCATTAGGGTAGAGAAATAGTTTGACAGCAGGGGCAATGCTACCTCTGCATTTATTTAATATTCTTCTACTAAATATTGCATATTCTTAAAATTCCTGCAGCTAAGTATTGAAAACAGTATAGAATGTGGCCTTCCTATTGGTGAAATTTATGAAGGTTTTCTCTTTTTTTATATCTCTTGAATAGAGTTTCTCTCATGCTACTCACTGCTCATCATTTCAATTTCTAGCCACTTTGGCTGAATTGGTCTCCTTCTTCCATATTTAATCATGCATCAGGAACTTCTCCTTTTCTAACACTGTCTAGGACTTGAGGAGGTGGTTTGATCGATACTTGCTGATCCACAGTGGAATACAGAAAAACTTAGAAGAAGGAAAAAAAAAAGCATGCTGAACAGTTTTTTAAATAGGAACAGCTGTTAAGAAAGTGCCATCCACAACAGTGGCTGAGAGTGGATGGTGTGCCCAGCACAGTTTTCCTTTGGCAAACAGTGCTTTTGCTGCCACCATTCCAGGCCTTCCTCAGCTTCAATGCTGTAGGTGTAACCACTCCAAGTTAGCACAACAGCTTGACTAATTTGTTCTCTGTTGTTTCTTTTGATCTGTTCTGTCAGGTCTGTGGCTGGACTAATGACGGAAGAAAACAAGAGATGAAAGGGCAGCCTTGTTGTAAATGGTTTTCCAAAAATAGCAATTATTTCGCCCTAAAATAATCTGTATTGGGTTCATCTTCATAGATCAGGCCTCAGGCTCAAATAAATCAAATAGCCTCTGGCTTTGTCAAATACATGGATATCTTTATCTTTCCCATGTCTTGAAAACCTCTTAGATGATGTTCCTAAAAATGAAACCTTGCTGAGATCTCCATTCTTACATTTAGACTTTTTCTGCTGGCACAGCAGGCTCTGTTGGTTCTAAGTGTAAGTGCTAGCTGAGTCCCTCATCCCTTGTAAATGAGGGAAGAGCAAAGAACCATAATGCCAGTGTGAATCAAATATTGAAAGACTGAAATAATTGCTCTGTTAAGCACAACTTACATCTGTGATGTTTATGTTCCAGGCACACATCAAGGGGAAAAGAGAGTTCACTTCTGCCAGGAGAGCTCTCAAACTGTTTTGCTCAGAGGCATTCACCACATGAAACAAACTTTAAAGACAAGACAATATGCAGTCACGTTGGTCATCGTTGTGGACTGCTCACCAAAAACCTCATGCTGTGCTGAAGGAGGGGCAGGTGGGGGGGAAAAAGAGGAAAAAATCCTGTGAATGGAAGATGAGTAAGCTGGTACTATATGATAAAGAGACTCTTGGTGACTGGTGATCCAAACTCACTGCTGTTTTACAAAGATGTTTAGTAAGTGCTAGATGAGGAAGAGGATTAGACACCTGGAAAGGAAAAAATTAGCTACGGAACTGCCAGGATATGTACAAGACATGGCAATATCCCATAATCTGTAAATAGTACAGAAGAAATAGAAACATTTCTTATCTTACAAAAATGAAGATGTGGGATTCTTATCTTAGGAATATCAAATTTTGCATTAGATAAAAAAAATTAAAACCTTTAAAAGCAGAGAAGAGACATGGATTCTATAGACAGATTTTTCAATAGTTGTAGAAACAAAGAAGAAACATTGTCTGTGCACCCCTTTGGAAAGTTCCAGGCATTCATTGGTACAATGGGTGGTCCCTGGGCTAAACAGGTCCTGTTTAGGACCTCTCCCTAGACCTGTTGGAGCAAGTCCAGAGGAGGGCCACAGAGATTATTAGAGTGCTGGAGCCCCTCTGCTATGAAGACAGGCTGAGAGAATTGGGATGGTTCAGCCTGCAGAAGAGAAGGCTCTGGGGACACTTTCAGAACTTCATGGGAGCTTCAAAAAAAAAAGGACAGAGACTTTTTACATGAGCAGGTAGTGATAGGACAAGGGAGAACGGTTTTAAACTAGAAGAAGGAAGATTTAGGATGGATGTTAGAAGGAAATTCTTTACTCAGAGAGTGATGAGGCACTGAAACAGGTTGCCCAGAGAAGCATTGAAGGCCATGTGGGATGGGGCCCTGACCAACCTGATCTAGTGGAAGGTGTCCCTGCCCATGGCAAGGGGTTTGGAACTAGACGATCTTTTAAGATTCATTGCAGCTCAAACCACCCTATGATTAAATGACACCCATACCTTTGGTCTGAGGAAGCAAATATACAGTTCTGTTGCTTCTAATATTGAGCTGTGACTACCTCAGGGAACTGCATTGTGAGCCCAGAGACACAGGACAAACTTAGGTATCTTGCAGAATAGGAGTAAGAGAGAACAGTTCTTAGACCCCCCGAAAGGGACTGGACTGTATTTTCTTTCCTAATAATCAAAGTTTTTTGCAGGGTTGGTGGTGAGATTGTTTTTCATAGTTGTATCTCTGGCAAATGCTCTCCATATGTAGTGTGTTGTTTTGCTCTGTTGCTTGTCTTCTTGCCTATCTCTCTTTTAAGTATTTAACTCACTTGTGGCTGGGAGAGTCCCAATACTCACCTTTTCAATGTGTTTCCCTTCTCTCCCTTTTTTTTGCCCCATTTTTCAGATCACTGCTAATTAGAGTACACCTACAAAGGAATTGGTGAGAAAGGACCCCCTTAGCCAAGTAGTCTATCTCCCTGCTATCTTAGGCAAGCACATCCTATAGTTTCCAGTATTCTGTCCTATAATTGGTTAAATTCTTGGCTCCTTTCACTTCTGTTGAAAGACTGTTCTAGGATCTTGGTATTCTGGTTGAAACCTTCTAATTTCCAAATTCAATGGCTGCCATTACTCTCTTACCTGTCAGCATGTTTTTCTGGCACTTACTTTCTGGGAGTTTTGTAAATACAATACACGGTTCCATTTCCTTACTTTTTTGTTTGTTTGAGGGTTTTGTGCATCTGTTTAAACACAAAACAAATGTTTCATTTTGCCCAGTCATCTTCTTTGATGGACATGTTACCATTTAGAGTTTAATCTTTCTTGGACATGGCTGGTGCAAACAGTACCCAGTATCCTGTATGTGGTCTTAGCACATGATTTTGTGTTAGCACTGACATTTCTGCTGAAAGTGCTTCCTAATGCAGTTTAGGATTGCAGTTAATAACTTTCAGTGTTATGCTGAGTGGATGGCTCAGTCTTTACTAGGATTACCAAAGCTGATTCTCTCTTGTTTTTGACTGGTAAGTTCCTACATAAAGCAGAAATTTATAAATGTCAGCACACTCTAGAATCCTTTCATTCCACTTCTGTTGTGTCTCTGTGTACTTTGGTTCACTGTGTGGTCTGATCATGCTCTGCTAATGAAATTACCAAACTTTATCAAGAGAATTCATCTGTGAGCTCCACCGTGTGCCTAGCCCATTGGTAAAGCTAATAAAAAGCACTGCTTTTGAAATGAGTCACTGAAGAATTCAGCAGGAATCTCCTCAGTTTAACTGGGATTACAATAGTGCAACCTGTTGTCATGCATCCTTTAGCTAGTTCACAGCATATACTGCAGCTCTTGTCTTGATACCTATCTTTTTCTTCTGATGACATAATCAGTATGTAAATTAAGCCTCGATTTTGAAAAAGGGCACATTTTAATTCTACTTTTTTCTAGAGTTAAGCAGTATAGTCTTTAATCTTCACTCTCTTGTCTTTCTGTTCAACTAGCTTCAGACTAAGCACTTAGGAATTTTGTCATCTTTGGAACCACCTGTTATTTAAGAGCCATTTTTGTTTTATATACTGGCATAAATAGTGACTACCATTATTTACCTTTTTCTGTTCAACACCTCTCTATTTATACTAGGCTGCAAATTACTGTTTTTAGCAGCCTTGAGACCAAAAAATTGGTTGAATAAATTTCGAGTACAAATGTAGGTGGTTTGGTACAGAATGTAATTACATAGTCCACTTTTTATCCTTGTCTTCTTTTTCATCAGAGTTACTTAAATGGAACAGTAGAATTTGATACTCAACCACAGAGGAAAGCAGTTCCCAGGAAAAATGTCTTTGAGACCATAAGAATTAAAGTGAGGTTCAGCACGTGCTTTAAATCAGCAGTGCTGGATGAAGGGACATTCCTGTGTGCTTCCCTCTCATGGCTGCCTTTGCTGCTGCTTTTGCTGCTGCAAACATCTGTGAGGCCGTGTGGCATCCTGGGCTAGGAAACTGTTCTGGCTTAAAAGTGACCTCGACAACAGTCAGGGACTGCTCGTTCATAACAGCTCCCTGGTGTAGCTTTGTTCCATGCACATGTTGGAAACAAAGGATAGGGGTGGTTGAAGTATTGAATTACAGCCTTAATTTGATTTAGAAGTTTGGACTTTCAGAAATATGCACAAAGCATTCTCAGCACTGTTATTTTGTTGAACTAATAAGGAATCTAGGCCATGAAGTGCCTTCATAAATGTTTTTACAGTTTTAGCTGAACATATCAAAGCCACTTCTGGGCTAGACATAGTCTTGTAGCATGCAACCTTTCTATATTGCAAATGTGGGGTTTATTACCTTTTATATATATTTCTATCCCCTTGAGTTAGAAAGTACAAGAACCTGAAATTTTCCCATCCCCAAAATAGTGTATGCAAACTCCTGGAATAACTGAAGCTGTTTTAGTGAAAAACTGGAATGCGTTTAGGTTAGGCCAAAGGAGTGAACATAACTCCAGCTATGTCTTACCAAGGCACCACTGAACGGTTGGTGTCTGTATGGCCAATCTTCACGAACGCAGATTTGGGCAGGGCTCTCCCCACGTGGGTGTGCCCTTCCAGCCTGCGCAGTGGATTTTTTAGGTGAGGCACAGCCTGCACAGAACTGGCCCCACCATTTAAGTCCTAAGGTTCATTTGCCGAGTGAGCTTGGACAGTGACAGTGAAGTCCTCGGGACTGTCACAGCACCCGGTACTGACCGGGGCTGACCCTGCTGAGCATCCGAGATGGGATGGGATGGGATGGCAGGGAGGCATTGAACTGCCGGGGACGGTCCCCACTGACCCTGGGATTTGGAGCCCAGAGTGCTCTCCATTACACCATGGGACGTGAAGATGACGCTAAAAGGCCTTAGAACCTCATTGTACTGGGAATGGCATGCAGGCATAGTAAGGTTCAGTAGCCCAAAGGGCTTGTGGTCTGAATATGCAAGGTACAAAGGAGAAAGCATTTGTATGAGGTCACCCAGCAACACACCAGCAGGGATTAAAGTAAAACTTCTTTGAAGTTTTGTGGATTGCTGCTCACTGCTGCCTGCTGAACAGTCACTTCACTGATTTGCACGAGTGTTTCAAATACTGCAGAAGTTAAATGGAGGACTGGCTGGAGAAGTCTCTGCCCTTTCTCACTTATTTTATCCAAATTTGGTGTAAGAATCAGCTGTCAGAACTGAATGTCTGCAAAGAGGAGTTTTTCACTCATCTCTTGTTTACTGGAGACAGGGAGAGTAGTAACTAGGTGTTCCACAAGAGGAGGGGAAATGAATTAAAGTGTACTGTTTCTAATGAGACTACTGCTGGAGTTTGTCAGTGTCATGATTTGAGACTTGTTTAAACTGTGCTGTCCTTTGCAAAGGATGGCATTATGCTCAGCAAAGGGAGAGGTTTGATAAAATGCACTTGCTACTATTTCTTGGCTGAAGGCTCCAGGAGGTAAATAGATTTAATTTCCTGGGGTCATGGCAGTGTCTTATCTCCGTTTTGGAGCAAGTTTTACATTAATCAGGGTATTAACATTTCATAAACTTTTGGAGGAAGCTAAATGTCATGAGTGCCTTTTGCATGTACTATCCGTTCTCTGTTAAGTTTAGATCTTACTTTATTCTCTGTTCAATCTTAGTGCTTTAATCACTATTCCATTCTTTCTTTTCAGCCTCTGTGAATGTGCTTGTCCAAAACTGCAAGATTTACAATGATGCTAGCTGTGATATCTCTGCCGATGGCCAACTGCTGGCAGCCTTCATTCCCAGCAGCCAAAGAGGCTTCCCTGATGAAGGAATACTGGCTGTGTATTCTCTGGCACCCCACAACCTGGGCGAGATGCTTTACACAAAGCGATTTGGTAAGCATGCAGCAAGAACTCAGTGTGAGGAGCTGTGTGTAAGAAGATACCTTAGAACCTTCAGTAAAGAAATGCAATAACCTGAATATCAGTAATTGTAGCAACTGGAAATAGTTCATTGCCCTTCCAACCACCCACAGACTGGTGCTCCTGGGTCTGATCTTGACAAGAAAGGTGCTGATACAGGGGAACTGCTAAGGGATAGGGCTTTTTATTACTTGAAGGACTTCATTGTCTTAGTGGCAGAACACTGGAAGCAAGGAAGTGTCTTGCAAGATTTGTAACTTGTGCAGGTCTCCTTATTCTACTCTACCCCTTGTAAGAATGAGATTAGTATGGCATACGTCATGGGAATGCTGGAAGGGAATGTAAAAGCTGTGAGGATGAAGCACATCCTCACAGGAGGGATATCAGCCCGTGAGAGAAATAACCCCTCTTCTCTTCACAGGCCCTAATGCGATTTCTGTGAGTCTGTCTCCAATGGGCAGATATGTTATGGTGGGACTGGCTTCCCGACGTATCCTGTTGCACCCCTCCACAGAACACATGGTTGCTCAAGTCTTCAGGCTGCAACAGCCCCACGGTGGAGAAACCTCTATGAGGGTGAGTATATGTCTCTTCTGTTTCTGTGTGTTTTCATCAGTGGTTTTGTGTCCCTTTGGGTCCAGTCAAATAGTGGCTGGGTTATGATAACAAAGAGATGCCCTGCTCCAGACCCACTGAATAATAAACATGTGAAGGAATTTATTACAGAGGTATGCAAATGGGGCAGAAAAACATAAATACAACAGAATTGTGAAACTTTTCTCTTGTTTCAAGTATGATGACAAATACTTTCCTAGGTCTAGGTATCATGCAGAGTGCCAAGTAGGTCTTTTGTACCTTTTTGTGGTTATATGCATGTTGCTTGTACTACAGCTGGCTTTGCTGAGGCAGCTTATCAGCTGAGGCTTCAGGATCATTTTCTATCACTCCTAAAAGCAGTTAACCTCTAGGAGAGCCACCACCAGCAGTTTGGGAAAGGGTAGGAGCCAAGCTTCATATCGTACTTGCAGACTGAAAGTGAGGCTTACTGTACATTTCCCAGGCTTGTGTTTCTGTGTATGCGTAGGCACATTTTGGCAATTGAATTATCTTCTGTACTGCTTTGTGGGACAGCTGAACCATGACCCACTCTGGGTCCTTTAGTATTTCAGGGAAAACCTTCATCTTTTTGTTAGCTGTCAGATGTAGTTAAGAGAACAGGTGTATCTTGCTTTGTTCATCAGTGAAGCACAACAGCTCTTCAGTTATAGTTTAAGATAGTAAAAGCCACGTAAAGTTGATAATGCACAAAGAGTTGAGAATTCAGAAGTAATTTCTAAAGCTGAAATTTGTGTTGAATTCAAGTTCTAGGCCATGTGTTCAGGTGACTTGTTGTAGGAGATGAAAAATAGGTCTTCAAACCTTTTCACTTTGGGAGAGAACTTTGATTGTAGTGGAATTCATTCCACAAGTAACCTTTTTCTTCTCTCTCTCTGGTATTTTTTTTCTTTTTTTAAAAGGCCTCTGTGATTATTGTTACTTTTGGCAGAACTTCCTCGTTGCAATAGGGTTGCAGTGTGCCATTTGTCTACTGAGTTGACCTTGAGGAGACTTGTCTTTGGGAGAAATCCCTTCATTCACCTTCAGATTCTGTACTTGCTCTCCAGACAGCTCATGATTCAGAGGGTCACTGCAGCTGTGTCATTACATGAGCTGCTTTATCAGCTGATACAAAACTCCTGTTTATTTTCATCATCTGTTCCATGATAGAAGACAAGGGAAGATCAGTGATAAAGGTATTCCTTGGTGCACCAGTCAGCACTTTTTCAGACCTGGTTCTCAGCTGCCATTCTAGTATGAGCCTCTTAAAGAGACAGAAATTAACAGGTATTTATGAAAAAAACCCACAATTTTGTTAAAAGGTACAGCTGGTGAAAGCTATGTGGATGTGAGATCACTAAGTACATGGAATCAGCATCCTGTTAGATCCTTTTAAAAATAGTGTTCCCTAATACTTTCTTTTCACAGTTATTTTAAAATCCTAGTGCAATGCAATTTTTGATACCAGAAACTGGAGTATCCCTTCTCACATTCTTTTTGCCATATCATAATAAGTTAAGATGGAGAAGTCTTATTAACCAAAATGACCTCTTCCTCTCATCTGTCCTTTACATTTGCTCTAAACTCCAGTTGCTGTGGCTCCTAGCCCTTCCTTTTGGAGACATTTTTCTGTAGTCAGCTAAATAAGTAAGCCTCTGTCTAAATGTTTCATTTATGTTTCTTCATCTCTGTCTTCAAATTCTTGTACCCTTGCTCTTAGTCACCATTTAGTGAAGTAATGCTTTGTAGTCCCTTAATCTTCTCTTGTAATTCAATCTTCCAGCTTTCTCTTTTTTTTTTCTCTTTTACATTCTCTCCAAAAAAACCTTCCTTTTTTTTTACCCCTCATTCTGGGATATATTTAAATGTATGTAATGTAATAAGCATAGTTTTACCAGAAGCCCTCAGAGGGGCTTTTTTGTTTGTTTCTTTTGGATAAGAGCTCTTATGCAGTCAAAAACCACTCGTGGGGGTGTTTCAGGTTTGGGGGTTTTTTTGCTGTTTTGGTGCATTGAAAATTCTGTACCATTTTTTCCCACTCTTGCTTTTCAGACTTCACATCACTGCACTCCTGTCTTTCTCATCTGCTGTAGTTCTGGATTTTTTTTCCCTCCAGATGGATTGCATGTATTCTAAAGGTTGCTTTTTTCATCTTTCTTGCACATGTATTTATAGCTTCCAAAAACCTTTCTCCCACGTTTTTAAATCTATTCAGTCTAGCAGGATTTGCTAACTAATTTACTGTTTTCCCCTTTCCCACATCATATTTGAAGATGTTAAAAATGTCTCATTTCTGACTGCTTTGGACTTCAAGCTTTATGCATACATGGTGGGGTCACAGCTAGATCAGTTTGAATTAATTTGGTAAAAGAGCCTTTCTGTTGGATGATGTTGAGTATTGTTTCAACATCTTGGTATAGGATCAAGCCTGGAAAACATGCAACTGTTAATCTTGTAAACATTACTCCTTCATCTAGTTGTAAAAATTAGTGCATCAACTACAGGTATTTTTTCTGCCTTGAGTTTTGCAATAAGACTGCTCCATAAGTTTGTAATACTTTTCAAGACATGCAAAATGAAAACGGAATTTTAAGTAGGAAACTTTATCATATTCCTAGCACACTGTCTTTACAGTGGCTGATGTATTCATATTCAGTTGAGTAAAAACCTGTTGGTAGCTTGGCCAGTATGCAGTAGAAAAAGGTTTAGGAAACCTGGTCAAACTGTATTCTTCAATCTCTAATTTAATATGCACTTTAAAGAGAATCAGAAAGCATTTTTTTGCCCCTGTGCCAAAAACTTGTGATACAAAGCACTTGTTACTCAGCTTCTTAATTAGAAATAAGTCAGAGCTCTGTTTGAAGCAGTATTTTGTGGATGTTTTAATTATATATTACTTGAAAAATCCCAAAAGAAATGCTACCTCACATTCTATGAAAATTCTTATAAGTTGTCTGACAGTTGCTTCTTCCTTCCCTGATGCCTTTCGATTGCAAGCAATGAACTGAGGGAGTAGGGCTGGCAGTGGGGGCTCTAAGTCACTGCGAAAGTGTGGCAGCCTGCTGAGGAGTGAAATACAGTGGTTATTTCTGCTTCAAATTAGCCCTGCCTCCACATCATTGGCTAGCAGTCAGTGGAAGGCAGGTTTCTGCTCCTCAGAGTTTCTTCTATCTTGCTATTGAAATAGAGATTTTGAAGATGCAATTAATTGATTTTATGTGAAACTCTAATACATTTAATTGTAGTAGAAATCTATATGCTGTTGATGTCCTTTTCAGAGAGAAACGTTCTCTGTGAGGACTGCAGCACTTTGGGATTGTACTGAGGAGCGTCACGGTTATACAAGTGTGTGTTATCTGTATACATCTTGCTCATAATATTTCAGAGATTGCATAGGGTTCTACAGGTCAGAGCTGTCCTGATTTGACAGTTACAAATTCTGTTCAGAAGTAGAGTGAAAGTCATGAATTTTCATCAAATATGGTAGTCGTGAGCTAGAGGTTCACGCTCCTTCTGTTCACTCCCTTCAGGTTGGCCTGCTTTGCATTTCAGATGGAACCCCTGATTTACTAAAGAATGATTTTTAAACCTTAGTCTGAAAAACAAAAGCTCTTTAGTAGTGGTAGCTTTTAACAAGAGTGGTATGCATAAGCTTCATTTTTTTGTTGCTCATGTTTTGTTTTTTTGCAAACGTAGCTCCCATCTCTGAAATGTATCTGTACCTGGAGAGTACAGGAAAGGAACTGCTTTTTAGCAGAACTCTAGCTTGGTGGTGGTACAGGTAGCAGTGGTAGTGGGAATTGTCTGCAATTTGAGTTCAGAAATGGGAAGCTTGGAGACAGGACTCCAAATATGGTAGGTTTTGTAGCCTATTTTGGAATCATAGGTGGAGCGTTGCTCTAAATGGTGTCTATTTTCAAGCTGCTTGGGTCTAGGGCAATTTCTGAATTCCATATGTTTTCAAGTGTGTACAGAGATTAAAAAACTTAAAAGAACATGAAATTAGAATCTTATTTGGAACTGAAGGTCCTTAGAAACATAGAAGAGTGAGGATCGTATTGCCCTGGACCAGTTAGCAGTGGATATTGGTGAAAGGCGGCCAGAAAGTAGTTGTATTTCTGGCATTCACAGATTCTGATGCCATTGCAATGTTTAATGTTTTTCATTTTACCCAGATGAAGCTAACTCTGAAATACCAGCAAAACATGATTACTGTAATCCAAATTAAAATAAAACGTGGAAAGGAGCTTTTAAGTTGAGGACACAGAAAATGAAGTAAGCAATAGCCAAACTTGATTGACATGAAGCTGAAGAGCAAGACGATAAGGTGACTTAACCAAACCCCATCTCAAATACTGCATTGTGCTTTGAATGTGGAAGAAAATTCAGGCTGTGGAGTTCCAGAATTAGCTTTTGACAAGACTGCTGCTATTTTAGAAACATCCCGATTAAGTGGCTGGTCAGTAGCCTGGATGGAACACAATATGTGTACATTTCCATTGTAAACAGATGGAGAATTCCAAATACCACAGGAAGAAGGGCCTGAAGCAGAAAGACTCACAGAGTTTTAGCACAAATCAAGCTTTTTTTCCAGCATATTAACTCCTAACGGAAGCAATACACAGAATATGTGAGAAGTTGCACATTTTTACTGAGTGCTGTTGCATTCTGAGCTTCATGCAAGCGTGAGGAGAATGTATCCAGTGTGGTCTGCAAAGGTCACTCACTGATTCTCTGGATGAACTATGCATGCTCCTGCAGCCATAAGGAAAGGGGCTTGAACCTTGAAAGCAAATGGCCCTGCAATTTTGCTTCACTGGGACACAAGTTAGCTTTGTCAGAACCCTTGTCATGTGAAAAGAAAATTGGTTAGGAGAATGTGTGGCCATGGCTTAGTGCAGCATGTTACCTTCAGTGGAAGAGTTCACAGGAACGGGCATACTTTGGAAAGCAAGACAAGTTTGCAAGACAGGAAAGAGGCACATGTTGATGTGGTCCCTTAGGTCTCCTTTTAAGAGAGATGTGACATCTCCAGGTCAACAGGGTGAGCTTCTGGTGACTCTGAGTAGAACTGCAAATAATACATCTGATTACTGCCCAAAGAAATATTTCACTGTTGGCAGAAGTCAAACAAGGTCGATGTTTTTAGACTACCAAAACGCCAAGCAAAGTCAGACTGCAGTACTTGTTGATACTAGGATGCAGATGTGGGGACAGAACCCTTTTCTGTGGGAAATCCCTCCTTTTAATACAAAGCAGACAGAGCATAGTTGTCTGGTTGAGACCAAACAGTTTGTATGTGCTGTGTATCAGCAGTTTTTGTCAGGTGTCTTTAGAAAAACAGATCATATCCAAACCCCATGTTGGTAAGCACTGCTTATGTAGATTGCTGTGAGAAAGAGCTCTATTCAACATCACTGGAAAATGCAGCACCGCCTTGGGGGTGCAGTTGGCCTGAAGATTTTAACAGCTGTGCACATTGGGGTATGGATGCAGGAATAATACATTGTAAAAGTTAGTCAAGTTGCTATCTTGACTAAATCAGCTGTGTCTGTATGAAGGCTGCTAAGACAAAACTTAAAAGAAACTGTAAAAGCTTAAAACTTTTTAGGATCCCTTCCTAAAATACTGTGTTAATATCTCACAAGATGGTTAAACATAGGAACAGTGTCAGTTTTAGGAAGCTGGTGTGAAGAAAAGGCAAATAACATCCCTTCAGGATGTTTTTATTTTATGGGATGTGAAACTGAGAGCCAAGACGTTTTGTTTAATATTAGGTCCAGTATTTGGAGAGCAGAGCTCCTGCAGTTCAGGTAAGGTCTTGAGCCCAGTTGCCCTGTAGTAGCTTCTGTTAACTTTGTGCAGTTGTGTACGTAGTTCTCACTAGATATAAGAAATTATGGCAAAGATAGTTCCACATCTGAGATTATTTATGTGCAGTCATCTTGACCAAGTAAGGGGTAAGGGAGCCAAAGTGAATTATTACCAATTTGCAATAAACTGTCCATGACCTGAGAGGAGGTTTGCAATGTCACGAAGACTTTTTTCAGTACTTCCTACCATATTCCTTGAATTAAATTTAAGCCAACTCTTTCCTCCAGTATTTATTTCTTACAGACATGTAGGCAGCTGAATGACAGCCTCTTTTCACCTAGATGAGGATGCATGTGGCTCTGGCATCAACATATTGTTGACATTTGATCTTGTATGCCATTCTGTTGAGGCTCAGCAGACGGAGAACAGAGTGGAATGGCAGCTGTGCTCAAATCCTTTGCTCTTGTCTTTAGGTTTTTAACATATTGTAGATGTTGCTGTTACAGTCTCAGCGTGACATTTAATGAGGAATTCACAGATACTGCTTTTGGTTTGCAGTCTGAGTTAAGGGCAAAACTGAAGAAGTTTGTCATTCCTTTTGCCAGAGAAGTGACCATATCTTTATGAGATTGATCCTTCATTCAGAGCTGTTGTTGATTTTTGCAAGAGGAAGCAGTAGCTGGGGGCACAGTCTTGTTTGCACAGTTCAGTTCACTTGTGCATCTACACTGAACAGACATATATATATAAATACACACGCACACACATATCTATCTTTTGTCACTCCCATACCCCCTTTGGCATTCCTGTTTCTCTCCTTTCTGCTGTTCCAACCACACACATATGCAAGTGAAAGGATAATGGTTTTGTTTAGCAATTTCTTGCTTACTCAGCCTTATTGTTCAGATCTGGGATTGGACCAGTCCCCTAAAGGGTTTTTTGGAGCTATTGCACTGGTTTTGCAGCCTTTGGGAGACAGTAAAGTAATGAGCCACTTCACTGCAAGTGTATTATTTTCCTGAATGAGAGCTTTGTTACTTGAAATGATTCATTTCTTTATAAGACATCATCCTTTTTAGTGTTTTTAAGATTCCCACTAGGTATTTTTAAATGTAGTAGTTGCATGGCAGGCTTGTGAAATAAAGTACCAGCTGATAATGCAAAGAGCTTGCCCAAAGAAAGAAAGGATTAGGTGTGCTTCAGTGAGACTTCTGCAGCTTTGAAATATCAGCAATAAATTAGGTGATCAAGTATAATTAGGAAGAACCAACAATGTTTCACCTTTGCAGAACGTTTCTCAGTCCATCCAACAGAAATTTCTGTTGCTGACTTGTTTTAGGAGCTGGATCAACGATTCACAGTTAAGGTTTCAGTTGTTGCTGAAAATTACGGGTTAATTCTCATTTAATTCACTGTGGCTCAGAAAGCAAAACTAGGATTTTCTGCACTGACAACAGGTGTGGAGTAGGGCAGAAAGAGGTTTGTTGTATTGGTGAAGACTGAAGAAAAACTTTATGTATAATCGTATTGCATGTGGGGAAGATGAACGGAGTTGGAAGAAATTTTATTTGTGCTGAGCATTGGATGATAAAACGTATTTGAGGATAAGATTGACAAATCCAAAAAGATAAGTGCATTATTTTTCAGTTCTTCCATTTTAACAGAGAAGATCTAATAGAAGGATGTGTATGTTGTTAGCAGAAATCAACTGTGGGGGAAGGGTTGAGCAGCACAGACCAATCTGCTTAATAAGGGGAGACCGGGAGCAAAAAAGCAAATCTTTTCTCCTGTCTAGCCATGGGAAATGCATGCCTTTTTCTTTGTGTCTCCATATAGGTCCAGAAAGGAGACTCCTTGCAAACAGAGGGGAGACTTGCTATGTTTCAAAAGTGTGGTATACGTTGTCTTATGAATAAATGTGTTGAGCCACCAGTATTATCCCAAGGAGTGTTCATTTTGTTTTGCATTGAACCACCCTCTGCGTTAGACCATCTAGTCTTGAATTTTGCTGTAGAGAATTGTGGGATTTGTGGCAGTGCAAGTCTTAAGCCTGAATTTTGTCAGCTTTTGTGAAATTTGTTTATAGACAACAAAATAAAGAATGTAATCTAAGCAAAAGAAATATGCTGTTATTTATTAAGGAGGTCAGGTTAGAATGTTTGGGTTTTATTATACTTCTGGGCCTTCAAAAGCCACAGACTTGTTTAAATTAATTGGCAGCATAATAGAAGTCAGTGATGTAGGTAGCTTCGTGGCTGCTAAACAAAGGACATGTCATGTACTCACTGGAGTGGTAGATGCTTTATAGATACCTACCTGATACCTCGGTGTCAGAGGTGAACTAGTTAACACACTGACTTGTAATAAGTGCACCAGGTAAGATATTTCAGTGGCAACACACGACTTGGAGGAGGCAAAAAATAAAGGTAGTTTATTGATTTAAATTCTGTTCAGTCTTGATAAGATGCTTGTAATCAAAAAAATAAAGTCACTTGCTTTGCTTATGCCTTCATACTGTCACTGCTCATCACCTTCTGCTCTGGCAAATACAACTGCAGGTCATAGTTTTGTTTTAATGGCCTTTGAGTAGTTTCAAACTGTACCTAGGCCTTGCTTGGAGGTGTACTTTCAGTAACTTAATACAGGATTGTGGGTTGGCCATACTTTCAGGGCTGCATCTGTGACATATTTCGTGTAGCTTAATTTGCTAAAATATGAGGTGCATGTGCTGGCCGGAGGCTGTGCTCTGGTATAGCTGCAGTTATATTGGCAAAGCTGTGCAGCCTCTGCAGTTACTGTGGTGGTATAACCAATATCCTTGGGAAGAGCATTTTGTTTACCAGCATAAACTTTGCATCTGTTTAGGTGTGAGGTACAAATGTTGGCTGCCAGTAGAGCTATATCCATCCAGCAGAGATCAGTGCTCCTTTCTGAAGATCTTTGTCTGTGACTCAGGTCACAGTAGCTGTGAAACTCTGTATTTTGCCAGTCCTAACAGTAAGAGATTCCTAGTGTGTTTAACCCGTTATTTTATTTTTTTAATATATATATATTCATACTTAATTATTTGTTTGTTTGTTTGTTTGTTTTGTTTCCTGTGTGTTGTCATAGTCTGTCAGTTTTTGGTGATCGTATTGATTCAGTTGAAAGTTGAAAATTAATAATTACTTTTTAGGCTGGTGATTTATAAACCCACCTTATCTGCTCCAGCTTTTCTTCTCCCTTTACCTGTCAGGATGGAGCTTCACAGATGACAAGATCTCCCCATGTAAACGAGAGAACATCTGCACCGCCTTCCCAAGCAATCCTTATCAAGGCTGATCTAGCAGCCAGCTTACTGCTTGGGCTAAGCAAAGGTGATGGCTTGAAATTTATTGGCATCTTGAAAGGCAATGCATCTAGTTTAGAGCAGAAGTGTCTCTATTGAATTTAAAAAGATAAAAAGCAAGAGTTCCTGCTGAGTTTTCCTGCCTGCCTGTGCCAGAATTTTCTCCTCCAGCTTCAAAACATCTTTTTTTCTTTCTTGAGTGTCAGAGAGAAGAAAGGTCCCGCTCTGCCAAACAAGTAGTGTTCAGCACTCCCCTGCTTTTCCTTGCTCTCCTTAGAGGTGGGAAGGCCTTGATCAGAGAGGCAGCTGTGCAGATGACGTGATGCCTTTGGCCAGGCATGGTGCTGCTTGGATCAGGCAAGCGGTGCAGCTCCATTGCCAGCTGGCAGCAGTAGCACAGGCTTGGGGCAGCCTGCTGCTGCTTTGATAACTGACAGGATCCTGGCGGGTACCCTGTCCAGCTTTTTGATGTTACCACTCCCCAGAATTGGAGGGGAGAGGTGGAATTTGAAGAGTATTATTAAATTGCAGTGGCTTCAGGACAGAGTGGGAGAGGAAGACAGAAGCAGTAGGTCAATAACTAGGACTTAGCAGAGGCTTTTAGCAAAAAGTTTTCTTACCCTCCAGGGTAGGTATAAATTAACTGTCTAGCTCTGTGCTTATGTGTTATGCTCTGGGCCCCCTTCTTCCCACATAAGTACACAGCAGCTTGACAGCAAGGAATAGATCACCGGGAAAGATTCCTTGAGGCTGTTGGTTGTCATGCAGCCTCTCCTGGCACTCTGCCATAAGTAAATACCTAAGTTGGTGTCTGTGACAGGTGCTGCAGTGCTGATGTGACAGCACTGACAAGTTGGAGAGGAAGCAGCAGCAGTGGGCCTGAGATGGCCTTTGCACTCCACATTTAGCTTGATTGCTGAATAATTTGAGGGCCTTTTTTTTTTCTTTTCCTCATGCCTTATAGCCCTGCTTTCTCTGAGCCATCTTTTCCCCTGCCGAAATCAGCATTGAAGTGGCTGTAAAGTGATGAAATGAGCTTTAGGGAGTTCAGTGCATGATGTACATGCCCGTTTCTGTTCAGAGAGGGTGGAAAAGGCACACTAAAAAGATAAGTAGTTGCTTCTAGTGCAGTCTTTGAAAATAGAGACATAAATTACTCAACCAAATCTTTCCCCACACTCCATGATTGCAGGGGTGTAGAACGGAAGTAAGCAACTGTTTATTCTGTGAGCACTGCTTTCCCTTGGTATGTCTCCTTTTGTATGAAAGCTTAGCTACCTAGACAGTGTTGGCTTTTCTGGAGGAAGACTTTTTATCTTGTTGACATCCCCTGAACTCAAGGAGTTCCTGAAATGACAGAAGACTGCTGGAATCTCTTGTGAAGTGTGTGGAGATCAACCAGAGAAAAGGTTTTCTACAAACATAAGGACAGGCCAAGTAGCTGTTCTCTGTAATTCAGGTTAGGTCACGTGGCCACGTGGCCCTAAAGGGAAGGAATAGGACCCATGTGTACTGAAATGACATCTATATGTTTATGTTGTTGCCAAGAAGAGAACAGCTTGGTATACATACATTACCTGTTTGGGCTTAAGCTTGCACAGGGATCTTCTGAAGCTCCCACTCCTCAGACCTCATGGCATTGGTAGTTAGGGAAACATACAATTCAAAATGCTGTTTCAGAACAGCATCTGGAAATAATGGCAGCTGCCAACTTTGTAAAATGCTGAATCACCACATCTAAAGGTGTGGCTATGTATTATTGAATTAGTAGTGCAGTGGTGTTAAGAACAAGTTTGATGTTGGTTATGGTAAAGAGCATGGAAGCTTGCTGTGACTGCTGATAGTGATTATGGGCTGATAAGGGGATGCAATATGATATCTCTCTTAAATGAAACTGCCATACTATTAAAGCTCTCTGGAAGCTATGATAGAGTGTAGTGCCCACCTTAAAGTTTGGTGGACTTTTACATCCATGTTTCTAACTTGCTTCCTGAACCCTTGGCTGTCAGCATGGCTGTTACACATGGCTGGCAACTAATCTGTGGGCCAGACCTAATGAAAAGAAACTGTGGAATTATCAATTTTATGCATTTGTCTTGTTAATCTTAAGAGTATGCGAGGGTTGGCAGTCATCTCTTGACCTAGAAGCTGGAGAATTGTGTTAGTGTAGGATTCCTTGAGTAACCTGACTATTATTCGTAGAAGTCTGCAGTTACAAAGCATGAACAATCCACTGGCAAAGAGGTGTGGTCACTCTGTGGTATGTTTACAGGCTGGCTACTTTGGTTGAAATATCTCTGTAACTCTTTATAAGATTTAGCAGTGGGAAGAAAAAGATGAAGAAAAGGTCCAGAAGGAGTTATCTGTGATTTTTAGAGAACAGTGCTTCCTGGCAGAGTTCTGACCTTCTTTGAAGAGAGGGACCTGCGGATGCTGAAGGAACTTTAACTTTTTTTTCCACTCTGTGGGTAGAGTAGGGGGTCTTGCTAATGGATGCAATTGCAACAGACAGTCTGTATGACTGCATCAAATTGATTAGCTGGGTCCTGGTTACTGCTGCGAGTGGTGATTATGCCAGTACAGCTGCTTTCTCTTTTTATGTACTAATTACTACACGCACGGATGTCATCACCCTTAACACTGCATGGAGTTGTCCCATTAGCGTGGGAGTGGGAAGCAGCAGGGGAGGGGAGCTCTTCAGCATGACAAGCTGTTTAGAATTGAATGGAATGGAGTGGAATGATGAAGCAACTCTTCTGACACAGAATGTTAAAGCCATCCTGTCTTTGAGATTCAGCCCTCAGCCAAGACTTGTGGGTTGTCAGAACCAAGCTCGTGTTCTTGGGGGAGCACTTTCCATGGGGTGCTGTTTACTGCAGAGCATCTGAGTGTTCAGCTGTAGCCAGCAAGTCTCCCTCCTTGGCGTGGCTGGTTACAGAGTGTGTGGGACAGTAGCTGTACAAGCTGACCTGCCTGTGGAGGGAGAGGAGCTTGTGGCTAGCCTGGGAAGGTGGCTTCTGGAACTGTGGTACCTTGCAGAGCTATTCTCAGGAGAGAAGTAGTTTGTTTCTGACTTGCCAAACAAGGATACGATGGAAGACCCTTGCAGTTCTTAGGAGATTTAGAATGCTTATTTTATGCATTTATGCTCCTAGCTCTTGTGGACCCCTCCCTTTCCCCTCCTCCTTCCTCCTCCTCCTTCTTCCTCCAAATCCATTCTTCCCATCTCAGAGTGCACCATAATCTCCGTGGTAATAGATGTTAACCATCATACATCTGATTATTTCCCTCTACCTCTCTTCTTTTTCTCCCCTTGCCCTTCCCTCCTGGACATGCCAGCATGCAAGGGGGATGTGTGTGTGGTGTTATGGGACAGAGATGGCAGAGATGGGTAAGAGCTAGATAAACCCCAAAAGACCTGTTCCTTCCATCTAAACACTAAGCTTCTCTGAATCCTCTAACTGCTGAGTGATAGCCACGGCAAAGATGGACCAACTTCTGTCATATAGAGAAATCCTTAAGGACATTTTCTCCTCTAATGTGGCCTCCTCAGAGGAGCAGTTGAATGGGTTACTGGTGATGGTAAATAATGTAACTGTATTGTTTTGCTCTGACTTACTTTGTTTGCATTCCAACAGTCCAGATGAAGGTTCTGGGTGGTACTGGAGGGCACACAGTTAATTGGTCTGAGATTCAGGCTTCTCAATTTAAGTTGACAGACAAGATGTGCGGTGGGTATTAGAGCTACAGAGGAAAACAGTCCCAGTTTGTTACGCTAGCTGATGAGTCAAATCCTAATGGATTCTAATTCCTACTTCAGGCCACCTCAGCAGTGCAGTAGTGGTTGATCTGCATTCTTGTCAGTCTTTGTCCTGTTGATCCAGCACATTTTCATTCCCTTCCCTGCTTCCTGGTCCAGCACCATCCCCTTTTCTGGGGAGTCTGGAAGAAAGGTCTTGGGATGATTGGATGCTTGCCCACCAGAAAAATCTAATAAAAACCTATCTTTCAGGTTGGATTTACACCATTGAAAATCTAGATTTGAAGTCTGTTACTTGACGTGATTACAGATTTACATACAAGCTATATTTCTGCAGAAATTCTGTTAGCACTTTGTTCTTGTAAATGTCAAGATAGTCTTTAGTCCTACCCTTCTGAAGGCCTGATAGCCCAGTGCACTGAAGCAGTTTGTCTATTCCTGGTAGCCAAATTGATTCATTCCTGCTTTTTTCATTTCCCATGCCTTTGTTTTTATGATTTCCACGTATCATATTTTTGGGCTAAATAGACTATTGTCATATCCCAGTGCTGGTTGCTGGATGGCAGGGTGTAGGAAAGCACTGTGCTGTACAAAAGGCATTAGCTTTTTACAGTAGGAGGAATGCACTTCAGAAACCAAGCTAGCTCAGCCCTTTGTGTGCACAGGGTTTTCACTGACCTGCCTTAGTGCAGCATTTGGGAAGCACTGGCTTGCAGTTGTGCTAACTGCCTGCGGTCTTAGCAACTTCTCACCTTCTTACCTCTCTGCAGGTAGAATGGGTGGCATTGGAAGCTGACGTGAACTGAGTAATTTGTTACTTATGTACTTGTGTTATTCTCATAATGACTATACCACTTGTGCCCATCACTTTGTTTAATTAGTTTGAATAATAAAAGGATTATGCTGCCCACTAAGTGGCATGCAGGTTCTCCTGGGGACAGAACTACTTCTGCTCCACAGGTGTGTGCCAGTCACTCTATGAAACATTTAAGGGCACATGTATGTGCATTTCTAGCAGCTGCTTACTCTTGCTGCTGAATTAGTGGTTTCTTGCAACATCCTGTAAAGTGACATGTCTCCACGGCCATCTGCGCTGCTGCAGGGAGATGACGCATTTGTTTGGGCCTCTTTGACTCTGCTGCCTTGTATTGTCCGGTTAAATAATCTCCTGTTGCTGTTTCAGAGAGTTTTCAACGTTCTGTACCCAATGCCTGCTGACCAGAGAAGACATGTCAGCATAAACTCTGCTCGCTGGCTGCCTGAGCCAGGCCTGGGATTGGCATACGGCACCAACAAAGGGGACCTGGTGATCTGCCGACCAGAGTAAGTGCTTGCTTTACATGGGGTATTGCATGGAGATATAACTGCTTTGGCCATTCTCTTCTCAGGGCAGTGGGGATAACGTGGCTTTTTACTGCCTGGGACATTGTGCTTGAGGGGCCCAAAAACCCAAATTCCTGATAATTCTTTTTGACTGCCACAGTGTTTACCTCAGTCCCTTACAATCAGTGTTTGTTTTGCCGAGTATAAACTTCTCAGACTGTTTGAAATACATCTCATTAGCTTATTTTATTTCCCACATCTTTCCAGGATTTCCAGATCCTTTATTTCTTATATGCCTAGTGCAGTGTCTGTCAGTTTTTCTGGATTTATGGTCTTCTAAAAGTTTACCATGGCAGCAAATGTGAGTTGTAACTAATATACTTGCTTTCCTCAGCTTTGAAGAACCTCCTGAAGTTCACTAACCAGATTAAAAGCTGCTGACCTAGAGTTATCAAATACTTGTTACAGTATTCAAGCATGAGATTCTATGAACTACAAAGACTTTGTCATGATTATGAACAAGCCAGTGAATTATTTTGGTGTCCTCTCTAAAAGCCCAGTGATGTGACATGTAGACTTCAGTTCTCTTTTATTCATAGAGAGCTGTGAAGGGTGTAACTGTCCCTTTGTAAGCTTGCAATTAAACACAAGCTAATTAGATGTGGTGTGACACAGATGATACTGAGTGAGCAGTAAAACATTGTGCTATCAATGTTCTTGGGAGTCTCTGCGTCATATTTTGTTGAGACCCTTTTCTCCATTATGTTGTCAAGTGCACTTTTAGAGCTATGTTTCTTTAATGCTGCAAGAACACTTCACTGATTTCTCTGCTTCAGTTATTTCCAGGTACTGAACTACCTTGGTATTGTTTTGGGTTATGCTTCACATGTTGGAGTTCCTCATAACTTAGAAGCTGGCAGCTAGAAACTTGTAGCACTGCTGGTGATCGTACCACAGGCATGTGGACTCCCATCTGTTGTGCATGACATCAGGCATGTGGTGCTTGAGGAGAATCATATGGTCAGTGTAGAACCAGTACCTTAAATCAGAATAAATACATACAATTGTTAATAGTGACTAATTCAGTACAGCCTTCTGGTGAATTCTGTGGTTGGAATTCAGATTGGACCAGTTTCTGTAGTACAGGATGCCAGCGCTTTTCAAACAGCCCTCTTGTTCTCTTGAACATGATCTTTCATCAAGGCCTTATTTTATACACCAAGTTCTACAAGTTATTGTTATGGAATAAGCTATAATCACTCTCTTCCAAGATAAGTGGCTTTCTTTAAGAACAGTTGCTGTATTTTCTAAGTAGAAAAATTATTCAGGAATAATGGCTCTCTTTTTCTTGAATTTGAGAGCTATTCTAAGTTACTTTCAGTATAGAGAAGTGATAAGAACCCAGGGAAATGAAGTCTCCCTGAGTGTGGATTCTTTGATTGAATGCTGCACAGTTTGGGTTGGTCTGGCCGTCCTGCCTTCACATACCCCACGTTAGATTTCCATTCCAGAGCTGGTGGTACCCCAAAGCTGAGTGACATGTCTCTTGGCACCTCACTGAAGACCAACAGGAACACTTTTATGGTATTTTATGGGAGCACTGCCAGTCCTTCTGCAGCATCTCTGTGAAGTGTTTTTAGCTCACCATGCTTCTAGGGCACTCTTCTGTCTCCTTACTTCTGTCCCAGCAACTTAATTATAATTACACCCAGTTCCAACAAAAATAGACTTTTTGTATGTGTATGTGAAACAAGGTGGCAATATAGGTGGGAGATTTATTGGTGGTTTGACAGAAGTGCTTCAACAGATTTCCTGCTGGTGGATTGGAGTGACTGGTGCTTCTGGTGATTATTGTAAATGTCACAAGGACTAGTGGGTTCTTTTTGGAGCAGAACACCTGATGTGTTCTGTTCTCAACTGTACTATTTTATAGACCAACAACAGTCAAGAGCAACTTGTAAACCTCTGCAGGAAGGTGTAGATACTCACCAAGCTGTATAATTTGCATTGAGGCACTAACATCATAACACACAAGTGAGGGAGGCTCTGTCAGAGAAGAAGTGCCTTGCAGCTGTGGTATCTACGCCAGACCTACTTGAGGGATCCTCAGAGAAAGGAAAATGCCTGACATGTGGATGCCATCTCAGTAGTTCTTGGCTTAATAAACTCCATTTGAGATTGGTATGTCTGCTGACTTCAACTTCAGGAGTGAGGGGAAAAAAGGTGAAAAGTATGTTAGTTACCATACACAGTAATAGAGAGGAAGAGAAATACTAAATAAAGGATTCAGCAATTGATAGAGTACTATATGAAGGATAGCCTAGCAAACAGCAGCGATCAAGAAAACACTGTACTGCTGAAACCCCCTCGACTGCTCTAATTTGGCAAAGAAAACTGTGGTCAGTAGCAAACAACAGAGATGATTATAATTCCCTGGGTCTTTATTCCCATATACAATGGAGGCATTTGAAATCAAGTACTACAGGAATCACATAAACAGATTGAAATAACAGCTGTTCCTCAATACAGGATTTAAATGAGTAGACTGGAAGTACAAGCTGTCAAAAAAAAAGGGCAAAAAACCCTAACTTGAAGCTCTGTGGACTCATGGTGAGAGGCTATGCAAGCAATCCTTCCAGAGTTCTAAAGAAACATTACTTAAATGTTTTGGGCTGCGTTGCCAAGTTGGGGTAACACTGATAGCAGTTTTTCTTGCAGATGGAAATGGGAAAAGTCAGGTTATGTTTGCAGTCCATATTGTGAACTTGGTACACAGAAGTCCTGGCTAAAGGGAAGAATTTCAGCATGATTGACATCTGCCATGAAAGAGGTCATTGATGGACTTTGTTAAAGAACCTATTCTGGAACTGGTTAATTATTACTGTTTATGCTAGTGGCCTGTAAGGGTGCACTGAATAAATTTGCTGAGGATGTGACATTAGCTTTGTCATTGCAGAGAAAATTAAAGTAGTGCACAAGAACTGGAGTGCTGTGAAAGTGACTGGAGCTGTAGAAATAAGAACTTAATAGTAAAAAGTGCCCTTAGTGACTAATGAAACTGATCTCAGTAGTTAAAATGGTGGCGGAAAAGACCTGAGGTTTTAGTTGATCGTAGGTGATTGAGCCATCAATATATGAGGCTGTAAAAACAAATAATTTAGTCCTAAGATGAAATACAAGATGCTTAACAGCAGAGATAGCAAAATATCAGTACCACTGTAGAAGAAACTAGATGTATAAGCTTGTGAATCAGCACAGGAATTAAGAACAGCTGATAGTGGGGTCAAGGGACTATTTTACCTAAGAAAACCTGTAGCTTTGGGTCTTTTTCAGGGCTAAAAAGGAGAGATAAGGAGGGGGTTATGAAGCCTTCCATAAATATCCAAGAAAAGAGTACTATTTAAATGTATATAACAGAACAGGTAAGGTTGACCATTGGAAGTCATCTAGTCCAGTCTCCCCGTTCAAGCAGGATCCACTAGAGCACATAACTCAGGATTGTGACCAGATGGCTTTTTAATATCTCCAGAAAAGGAAACTCTGCAGTCTCTCTGAGCAGCGTGTTCCAGGCCTCAGTCACCTGCACAGTAAAGAAGATCTTCCATGTGTTTAGGGTTGAGCTTCCTGTGTTCCAGTTTCTGCCCATTGTTTCTGAGCCTGTTGCTCAGCACCATCGAGGAGGGCCTGGCTCCATCTTCTTGACACCCTGTCTTCAGTCCCCTAATCATCTCTGTAGCCCTCCACTGGACTCACTCCAGGAGCAGCATGTGTCTCCTTTATTGAGGACCCCAGAACTGGACACAGCAGTCCCAGTGTGGCCTCACCAGGGCTGAGCAGAGGGGCAGGATCACCTCCCTCCACCTGCTGGCAATGCTCTTCCTAATGCCCCCAGGGTACCATTGGCCTTCTTGGCCACGAGGGCACACTGCTGGTTCATGGACAGCTTGTTGTCCACCAGGACCCCCTGGTCCTTCTCCACAGAGCTGCTTTCCAGTAGGTCAGCCCCCAGGCTGTGCTGGTGCAGGGTAGTATTGTTCTCCAGCTGCAGGATGCTGAATTTGCCTTTGTTACATTTCAGAAGGTTTTCTCTGCCTATCTCTGCAACTTGTTGAGGTCTTTCTGAAGTGCTGCAGGGTATTGGCTACTCCTCCCAGCTTCGTGTCATCAGCAAACTTGCTGAGGGCCCAGTATCAACTCTTAGGGGACACCATTAGTTACAGGCTTCCAGCTAGACCCTGTGCCACTGCTCACAACCCTCTGAGACCTGCCATTCAGCCACTTCTCAATCCACCTCACCATCCACTCACCCAGCCTGCACTTCTGAGTTTGCCTATGAGGGTGTCATGGGAGACAGAGTCGCAAGCCATGCTAAAGTCCATGTAGATAACATCCACTGCTCTCCCCTTGTCTATCCAACCAGTTGACTCATTGTGGAAGGCAGCCAGGTTGGTTGATTCCCCTTTGGTGAATCCATGCTGACTATTCCTGGTCACCTATATATACAAAAATATTTCCGCCATGATGCAGGTAAGCCCGTTACCACCTGGCTGCTTGGATACTAGGATAGTTTGGAATTAGATATATTTATGTATACTTTTTATTAGAAAACAAAGAGGCACAAATTGACGTGACTGTTGTAATTGCAAATTAGAGAAAAGTGGCAACCAGGTGATATCTGCAATAGCCTGTGTGTTGGTAGGGTGGATGCAGAAGAGTCAGCTATTTGGAGATGCCACTCAGCTTGCAGAGCCAAGTGTGTGACTTGAATACTTCTGACTGAGGATGGGACAGAACTGCTGAGCCATGAGGCAGTTTTTGGTGTTTTAAACCAAAGGTCCACATCTAAACACGTCTTGACCAGTTGGCTCTCAGAGCTGTTGTGCTGTAAGGAGGTGAGGTGGTGACAGCAGTGTTCATCTGCACTTGGAAATGCACCTAATGGGCCTGAAAGAAGCCTATAAAAGACTGGAATTCATGAGCGGTACAGTAGCTGTGAGGATGGAATAAATGTTTTATTAGCCAAAGATCCAACCCTGTCAGGGTTGCATTCTGGTGAGTAAAGGAAACAAAGGACATTGTGTACCTACTTCCTTAGATTTCAGGGTGACACCCAGCTCGCTAAATTGTGCTATTGAAAAGCATAAATTTGTTTACTCTGCTTTTTATGTGATTATTGGAAGAAACTTTTAGTGTAACATCATGTTACATGTAACATGTTCCTCCTTTCCCAAACACTCAGAGGCTATCCAGCTTACATTGTGTACTAATATGTTGTTTCTCACATGCAATATTAGGTACAAACATGTATTGAAAACACAGAAATCCCAATTGGCACTGAATATGTACTATTCTGACTATGGATAACAAATAGCAAAGGTGGTGGAGCTCATGTTCAGCAGTGTCTGCCTGTCATTTATAAGTTCTTTTTGTTTGTTTAGCTGCTGGTTTCACTTGCTTGCAAATAAACAAACCACCTGAGAGCAGGTCTCTATAACCTGTTAGAAACTATGTGTACTTTTCCTGCTGAACCTGTGTCTTTGAGGAAAGAACCCAGGGGACTGGATTCCTGCAGCTTTTAAAAACAGCTTCCTCTGGAAGTGACCAACAGGACAAGCAATTTACTTTTCACAAGTCTGATTTTGAAGATGGAGCAAGAGGTCTCAGGTCTGTGGTTCACAGGCGAGTCCTGCTGGTAAGAGTTTTGGCTTAGATGTGGCTTGGGAACAGATTCAAGTCTTTATGAGGTTCTGACAGACTTTTCCTTTTTTGAGTGTCCTGTAGCTCACTCTTGCCATGATTTCAAACTGGTAGACTGGCATACATATTAGATCACGAGTCTGCCATCTGGTTGCACATGGGTTCACATTACCACGTGGTAGTCTGTGCTTTTTGGAAGTAAGATGAGTGTGTGTTTAGTCCAGAAACGTGATATTGAAAGGCTCTGAGGCGGCCATGTTTTAAAGGTAGGCACCATTGAGCTAAATCAAGATGCTAAACTGATAACACTGGTGTTCCCTGGAAGAGCCATGTCACATGAAAACAGGGATCCCATTAGGCACACCACTTGAGGTGGTGTATCCACTTAGGAAGTGTACTACTCAGCTGTGACCTGAAGGTCTGTCATGGGAGGTGGCACAGAGCAGTGTAAATTCCCCACACTCCCCTGTGGTCCTGCTGCACACTGGCCTTTTTGGGTGGCTGCTAATGCTTTCTTAGTCTCCCTGGGGCAGCTTTTCCCTAGTTGCATGCTACTTCGTGTCCTTTGTAACTGTGACCAGTAGTAATCCTCACTAAAGTTTTGTGCATCTTTCTTGATTCTTCATACTTCAAGGTTTGATTCAGTTCTTGAGTTTTTTGGGTTTTGCAGCATGGAATGAAATCCACAGTGTCTGTCTTGTACAGTAGAAACACCTCTACTGAATTAAAAAGGAACTTGATTCTTAGTAGTCATAACCTTTCCTATTCTCTGACCTTACAGCAAGAGTTTTCCCATTCAGAAACATCTCAAACATTAATTGTCTTGTAGAACATAAACAGATGAGACCAAAGTGGTGAGGAGCAGAATGCCTGCTGCTTATTTTCTTCTGCAGGCTTCACTTGTGGAGAGCTGCCATGGGAGAAAGGCAGGGGGTCCAAATATCTCTTGTCTGTCATTTCATCTGGAGTGTTCCCTACCCCATTCTCAGCAGCATATTCTGGGAGGGCTCAGTGCTCACATGCTTTTGAAAATACTAATCCAAAAACCTCACTGTTCTGAGAAAGCTGTTTCAAAACCAAGCTCTCAAAGCACCTTGTCTAAGGCTAGCTCTGTAATGCAGGGATTCACAAGAGAGGAAGGATTCTGCAGCAGTCATAGCCTCTGGTAATGGAATTCAAATACCCTTGAAGATGCATCTCATTCAGGGACAGCATCCCTTAGAGTTCTCATGTTGGGAAGTAAGTTGGAAAGTCTCAGCCAGATTCAGTGTGCATATTTTAATTCTTTGTGGTGAGATCTGCCTCTAATGGGAATTTATTCCAGGAAAATTCTCTTTACAATAAATTCCTATGCTTTGCAAGGTATGGTTGCATTTATCTGTTTGTGTCAATCTATTTTTTGCTCTGAGAATTGCATATCCTCCCATCTACTGATGGGGACAATGTGACTACATCTAGTTATCATCACTGATAAGGAGATGGTAATCTATGCAGCTGCCTAGCGCGTCATGTCTTGCTGCTGGCTCGCTCCATTCCTCAGGCTATTCAGCCTCTAGCAAAGATGTTCTCAGCAGCATAAGCCCTGCTACATCATTTGCCTCTTAAGAATAACTTCTGGAGGATGGAGTAAACAAGGAGACAGAATGAGGAGCTGTCTTCCTGCATATGTAACCAAGGGATGTTAGGAACCCTGCGTAGGGAATATTCTCACAGCTGTTACCTGGAGTGGCTAGAGATACTGGTCAGATGGCCTTGTGAAAGGCAGTGTCTGCACAGCAGCCTTGGCCGTGGCTCAGGAAATGAATGCATGTCCTGGACTTCTGCCACCTGTTAACCACAAGATACATTGAATTTTCTAAATGAGGGTAAAAGCTTATTTTGATTGATAAAAGGACTGAAAAGGATGGAAGATGGCCAATTTTGCACTATAGATGTATCCTGAAAGCTTATATTTGGATTTTGTTATTAAGGGAATTATTTCCAAATTGTGCAGAGAAGCCTAGGTGACCATTGCAGGTGCAAGAGAAGCAGATTGGTAATAGGGAGGCTTGTTTTCATTCTGATACCATTTTTATTTCATTTCTGTTTCTGTTATGTGAATTTGGTATCCAAGATGACTGATGGCATTAGGTGGAAGTTGCCCTCTTATAATTCCATGTAATATGTCTGTGAATTCTAGTGATAAAGTTTTGAGAGATGCTTTAAGTCTTCAGTTATTAGCAAGTTCCTTTCCCTCACCAATTCTTCAAGATACACTGTAGCACTGACTACTTAGTGACATTGATTTTCCACCATGAGAAAGGGAACTCTGTGCAGAGCTCTATGTTGAAGAAATATAACCTGTAATTTACCAGTGTGTGTACTCTGTCCCTGGGCTTCCGTCGGTCCTTGGTAGTTCTTAGTTTGGGTAGCAGTCTTTCTAAGAGCACAGCCATGTGCTATAAAAACCAGTGCTTCACTCATATGTATTCAGATCACACCTGCTGCCTTTTCTTCCTTTACTTTTTTCTAATTCTGTCTTCAAAAGTAGTTAAATTGCATGCAAGCAATTATTTGACTTAACTGCCTACTACATGTGGCTCACTTTTTCATTGTTTTAGTATATCTTCTTTTTTCTATTTGTTACATTACTCTCTTTAAGGATAAAAGTTGCACTTAGAAGACAGTAATTGCCAGTTTAAGTATGGCTTTCTTTTTCAAAAACGCTGCTAAGTTGACTTTTTTGACCTTTTGTCATTTCCTCAATTTTTGTAACATATTAAAAAACAGGTGTGAATGGCTAAAAAAAGTGAACTTTAAAAATTTTTCTTAATGACTGCAACTTGCTGCTATGTCTGGCTTCATTTCTTACTGCCTAATTGCATAAGTACCCTTAGATATTTTATAAGTGGAGACTTCAGAGAAGAAAATTTGATATTTTGTCCACTTTGAACCATCACTGATTTTTGTCCTTAGCCCCCCTAATGAATAGACCTTTTTCATTCTAATAGCATTTTCCTCATGTTTATTTTTAGAATATCTTTTCCCTCTTTGGCACCACCAGTCCATCCTGCTTTTTTATAACCTTTCTTTTCTCCCCCAGTCTATACTAGACCTCCTTGTTCCCTTGTTTACTTCCTTGGCTTTCCAATAAGATCTTTATTTTCTGGGTTTTGATCCATATTATTTAGGGAGTTTTATTTGTTGTCCCTTAAGTCTATTTTTTTCCATCAGAACTCTAATGAATCCAGCTGGCAACTGAAACAACCATTTTTATTTCATTTTCTTTCCGCTTTTAAAATCCTCAAACAGTCTGGTTCTCTAAATGGTCTTAATGTCTACAAACTGTAAGTAATTGGAGTAGTAATTGTGGATTTGGGTTTTTTGATGATTTTTTTCTTTTTTTTTTCCTTTTTTTTGGAGTGAGTTTCTTGTGTGTGCTAAGCAGAATACTTTTTAGTTGGCTAATTTCAAAGCTGCTGAAGATTGAAAATATAAAACTTGGCTTTCCCTGTGGATCTCACTGAGATTAGACCAAACCAAAATCTTGATTCTGGGGCTTGGCAACTTTGTGTGTGCACATTCCAATGTTGTACTAAAAATAAGCATTTGCTATGCTTACTAATTTTATGCATTTATTTTGAAGGTGATTTCTCCCATTCTAAATGCATTTTCCTGGTTTAGTTTGTTGGCTTAAGAGCTACACAACAAGCCTATGTTGATCATCAACGTTTCTGCTAAAACGCTAATGACAATTCAAAGAGGACTAAAGAGTGACTTTGATTCCCAATACTTCTGCAGTTCAAGATATTTGAGGCCTTAGAAGGCTTAAGCAATTTGCAGTCCCCCAAAGACTCCTAACATCCTAAATTATCTAAGCCATTGGAAGAGCTGATAGATCATAAACAGCTTAAGATGGTGAAGGATAGCATGGAATATGGACAGGACTGAGTGAGAAGGAAGTCAGTGAAAATTCAGGAAATTATTATTTTCCAATTTCTGCCTTGTTTATTCCAAGCTATTTGGCCTGGATGGTGTGTTTTTTTCTTGTAAACATGCCCCTTTTTTTTGTTTTGATTTTTAAAACAGTGCTACAACTGCTACTTAGTGCACTGTATTATGATACACAGAAGTCTTACTGATGTTACAGGAGTAAACTTAACTCTGGGTATTCCTTGTGTCAGTGTTTTGTCCATCTGGTTTCAGAAGTGCATTATTTCAAATATTTTGCATTTAATGATAGGCTCAATGTGCCACCCCCAAACTGAGATATAGCCTTTATAAATGTTGAAGTAGCTGTTGTCTATTTACAACATCAGAAGGACTGGAGTCATGTTCAGGTCTAAGAAGGTTCCCCTTATTCTCTCAGATGCAAGTTACAACTTCCTATGTCATGCTCCCTGTAAACACAGTGTGTTTGCATGACAGTACAGTAAAAAAGTTCTGGGAAAACCTGCTTCAAAAAACTGTTGTGCCATTTCAGAAGAAAGAAGGCTGTTTGTGAGGGGCTTTGCTCGTCCTTGTTCAACAAGGTGTTGTAGCTTTGCAACCCTTAAGGGCAGCACTCTCAACCACAGTATTTATATCAGACATCCTCACTATCATACTAAATTCTTCTCTTTCTGGCCTGTCATTGTCTTGGTGCTTAATTTCCCTTTGACACTCCTGTTGAATGTATTGGAAGACTGATTCTTAATGTAAGGCTTTCTGCCATGGAATATAAGACAAATTCCTCTTAGTGCTTTCTGTTGGTGTATCATCCATTTCAACTCATTTGATGAGTCTGTTCATCTTCTACATGCAATCTGTAGGCAGGTTACAAATGCTGACTCCTGGAAGTCACTTGTTTTTTACCATAGTGACCCTGTGGATCAGAAGAAACTATTTTGTTTGGGTTCTTCCTACTGCGTCAATCTCTGTTCTGTTTCACTCTCTCTTCTCTCTTTCTTTGAGATATCTAACATCTTAGCTGACTGATGACTCTCCCTTTAGCTGAGATACCACACTTTTGCCCAGGCAAGCTGGCTGTTAAAGGTGTACCTTCTATCTAAATCTTATTCACTGGCCACAAAATCATGAATTGGATCCAGCTTTAGTTGCCCACTGGTGGGCAGAACAAACTCGTGCATATTCACATTGTTGAGGTGGAAGAGCTAACGAAATAGCTACTGGTGCCCACTAGCTTTATAAGACTGACCTCATATAAATGGTGTGAGTTTGAATACAGCATCTTCAGTAGTCCCAGTATTTAGCCTAGCAGGTAGGACTGCACAATCAAATGAACAGGACCGGTAATCTCACAAAGTGTTCTGACTTGAGTTGCTGTCTTCCCTGAAGCAGGCATACAGCTGCACCAAGCTGCTTGCTGTTCTGCTTCTGCAGCACCTTTGACAGTTCAAGTAGGTGTCAGGATATGTTTCTGCATGATTGTTTGTTTTCATGCAGGCAAAGCTTGCAGGATTCTGGAGAATTAGCAGGCTGTATCAGTATAGGGAGTAAAAATGCATCTGCTGCTAGAGTCACCATTCATCTGAATGTGATGAGTAGCATAATTTCATACGTCACTTAAATGTCCATGGATGTTAACTGTAGACTGTAGATCTTGTATTCTGTGTATTCCTGTACTCCATCTTGTGTTTTCCCCTTGGCTGATCATACGTGGGCTGTACTCCCAGGGTATGCTGTGAAGTAGGCTGGTGCCAGTGAAACACTCTTCTTGGTCAAAGGGAACTACTGCCTAGCAGAGCTACTCCAGAAACCCTGTTTGCTCGTTCCATACAGTTTGCACTGCAGCAAATTTTCACTTGGATTTGTCTCTGCACGTGGTTCATCGCCTGCACAGAAAGCTAAATATTTATGAAGTAGGGCGTTAGAAATTATTGTTTTCCTATCCAGGCAGCTGCTGGGAGTGCCAAACTTTGCCTTGTACTGACAATACCGTTGCCTAGTTAATCATGGGAGCTGGGGATGGGCTTGCTGTGCTGATCATCACACGCTGGCAGAAAAGATAATGAGCTGCTGACAAGGATGCATCTGGAATCTGGCCAGCATTGCATTGCATTGCACGAGGTACTGCGTGCTGCTTCTTCCTTTCCAAGGCAGGACAACAGGTTGCTGTTCCTCAGCATGGTGTCACCTTGCTCTCTGTAGCTCACTCTATTCCCTTGGTACAGTTTGAATGGTTTAAGAATGACAAGTTTACACAAAGGAAAGAAAGCACATTGGGAGAATTCAAATCCTTTGTAAACTAATCTGGTTTTGTATGCTTGCATTTAGTAATCTTGAATGGACAGTTATTTGAGAAGTCAGCTTTAAGGGGTAATTTCTTTTGTGGAGAAAATGAACTTGGCAGCATGAAATCAGATGCTCTGCATGGCATCACTGTGCAGCTAATCTTCTCTTTGTTGGGCTTGCCACAATCTTCCTTCTAGTAATGAGGTTGTGCTGATATTTTTAGATGATATTGCAGGCAGCAATGCCTTAATCAAAATTTACTTTGGCCCTATAGCAAACAAGTGGGCTGCTGTTGGGCTTTGCCACGTGGCAGGATTTGAAGGAGTAGAGCAGTGCATTTGCTCATTGCTGCTGCATTCTTCAGTATTGGAGATGTTTTAAGTGAAAAGGTAGTAAGTGCTATTTATGCCTTCCTAGATATGCATATGCTACTTGCAAATCATGGGTTGTTTTGCCTTGCCACCATACTCCTGAGCTGTATTGTTATGCTGGAGTTGGGGAAATTTCGACCTAATCCCTCTGTCTCTTCGACTTCCAGTTTTGGATATGCCAGCTGGGGGGTTACCCAGATGTCCAAGTCAGTTTGTGCTGACCTGGGCTTTGTTGATTTCCTTTTCCAATACTGGTTAAGCCAATGCAGTAAATAATATTTCAACTTTCTTGTAATTTATAAATAATTTTGTCATTAGTTCCTGGTGTTTGGTCCCAGTTTCTTCAGGAGGGCATAACAGAGCTGTGTAGGTAATGCCTCCATGCAGAGGGAGACGCTGTGCTGCCCAAGTTGTTGGCTCTTGGTACTTAACTGGCTCCACTCTGAATCCTTATTTGACTTTCAGCAAAGCCTGCAAGTCTGTGCCCTTCATCCTCTCCGAGCTCGTTAATAGTGTGAGATAGACACAGGCGTGAAGGAAAAGTCCATCTCAGAATAGATCCCTGCTGGGAAATCCAGGCTGTGAGCAACTCTGCATGTAACAAAGCTAATGGAAATTTCCAGGGAAGGCTTAGAGAGCTTAGTGATGGCCATAAAAGGGAAGAAAGTAAGAACTTGACTAAGTGGACTTCACTGTCCATGACTGACATAGTGTGAAGAATTGCAGGTTTTCACCCTAAAGCCCTGGGCAACAAATGTCCTCCTTACTGCATGCACGTCCAACTGGCAGCATGCTCTATGCTATGCAGAGCTTCTGCCTTATGCCTTGAAAAATGGTAAGTGCTTCCAGCATTTCCATGTCTAGAGTTTGATGAAGCAAAAGTTAAATGCTTACATTACCTGAAAAATTTTCATTTCTCCAGTGTAAGCTCTGCTTCTGTGGAATGAATACTCAGGCCTTGATTTGCAAATCTCCTGGGAAACGTACTGTGAAAGGCTTGCTCATTTACAAAATTCAAGAGTATTTTGCAGAGGGAGCTAAAAAACCTCTAGGCTTTCTGAAAAGGGAGATTGCATTATTTTAAATAGATGTGGCTAAACCAGACAAGTCTTTAAGCATAATGGAAAATCTGATTTAAACCAAGGTAATTGTGCTCGTCACACATATCTTGTGTACTTAAGTTGGTTTAAGGCACGATTATGTGATCAAGTTTCTAATGCAACCTTGGTGTTAGAACTGGCATTTAGCCCATACAATAACAGTATTTCCTTGATGAGATCTTTGTTTATGATTTGATAAAAGATAGTGCCCAACCAGTGCCCTGTGCTAAGTTCAGATATTTGCTTTCGTCACTGTACTTTGATGCAGTCTGAAATATCTCTTCTGTAGGCTCAGGGAATCATCCAAAGGCTGAAAAACCTAATCTGGTGCAAGTGGGATATTGATCTTAGGGCTGTGTAGAGACCAGTGTGGGTCCCAGGTCAGAGATACATGGATGCATGCAAAGGAGAACAAAGATGGTGCTGAGGAACTTACCGCTTGAAGTCTTTTGCAAGAGGTACAGTTGGAAAAAGGTAAATTCCTTAGCTGGGCAAAGGAAGAGTCTGCTGCGAGGTAGCAGTGAAGATGTTCACTGCTGCCTTAGGGAGTGCCAGTTGTTTATTCTGAGCCACTTCTTTTGCCCTGCAGGGAGACACACTCAGACCAAACTAAAAAGCCAGTTTAAAGAGGTGCTGAGGATTTTAAACTCCCACCATGTCCAAGTGTAGTGACCTTGTCTTAAGCCTGTTTATCAGTGTTCCCAGAGTAAGCAGAAGAGCAGTTACATATCAGTTATGAGCTGCTACAGATCCTTCTTCTGGGGAAGGAAAGCAAAGTCCTCAATTTTCAGGCACTAAAGAAGAAGCTGTAAAACTCAGCTAATAAATGACAGCATTTAAAACTAATGTGAAAAGTCATGTATTAAATGGAATGGCTATTGATTTCACCGTCTAGGGAAATGTGCAAATTGATAGCTTGGAGTTAGAATGCACTTTGCTGTCTAACAACCCAACTGTACAGTAGTGAGCCCCTGCAGAATAGGTAGGAGTGTGGTCGGGAATTTTTCATCTGGTGTACTGCATGTCAGTTTTTGTAGATGTCTGTGTGTACCATGACTCTTAAACAGACTCAAAGAAGTGTTTGTGCAGGAGCTGAGCTTTCTCTGTAGTACACAGTGCTTGGGGAAAGAAAGGAAATGCAGTGTTGTCAACTCAGATTTTGGCCTAGGGAAAGTTTTGTGGTCTGGTTTCTTGTCTTGGGAGCTGGCAAGCTGGCAAAGAAGGCAGGGCACATACAGCACCTTGGCGGGGAATACCAGTCATGTATGTGGCTGTGGGGACCATGCCTGCTCTTTGGAAAGCATGAAGTGTGGAAGGAGGGGGAGAAGAGCACGGGTCAGTTTAGCTCTGTTGTGTAATAGCTGTATATATCAAGCACACTAGACTTTTTATGGAAATTCTGACTACGAGGTCAGAAAGTCTTGCTTGCCTAGGGAGTGTGCTACTTAGCAGACGGCAAAGTGACAGCTAAGCCTCAGTCAGTGTATTAGGCAGGGGATGGAGCAGCCAGAGGGACTGTTGCAGTTTCAGTGACAAATTACCATCTGTCAATAAACTCAGAAATTCTAGAAATCGGCATCTCACTGGTAGCTGCTTTCATGGGATATAATGCAGCACAGGACTAGCTCAGCACAAAAAATAAAAAAGCAGTGACTGATTGCTTCCATGCATGGTTTTGTTGACCTGATTTTCTCCTTCTCTTGCCCTGGGTCCCGACCTGTGGTACTGTCACCCCAGCAGCCTAGCCCCAGGCCTGCAGCACACACTGTTTTGCCATTGCAGCATGTCTGACCTGTAGCATTCTCTGAGCTGGGGTTATTGGCAGTTCTGCTGAGGCATCTCATTACAGGGACAACAGCTTTTGTTATGTACATTAAACATCACATTTGTGCCTGAGCCATAACCAGCTGCTAACTACTTGCACTGCATCCTTCCTTCAGATTATGGGACTACTGTTTGCAGTGTGATGGAAGTCCAGGTCTTCAGACAGTTCCCTGTTGTCTGCATAGGACATTTTTCCCCCCCATTCGTCTCTTGACTGCTGCACAGCACTGCTAACTCTCCACCCAGCACCATCAAGTGTCTGCAGTCCAGCCAGCACAGCTCCATTTTGAAACTCCCAGGCCAACTCATAGGGAGTGTCAGTATGGTGTGGCAAAACACTGGGCAGAAAGTGTCTTCCATAGTAATGCAGCTCATAGTGCTTCTGGAGGTGGGACACAGCAGTAGGTGGGAGCTCTCCATACTGCCTTGGACTGCATAGTGAGTGCCTGTCCTCTGACATTTCCGTATGGCACAGAGTTACCTGGATTTGCTTTTACCCTCTTCTTTGTGCTCTTTCTTACAGCATTACGGTGGTTTCATTTCTGTGATTGCCTGTAGTCTTCAGCAGTGATTGTTAGCCGTGTCTGTTCCTGTGATTAGTCAGCCCTGGCTTGGTGTATCTTTCTGGGGAATTGTTACAACCCAGTCCAGAAGACCCAGGCTTTACTGGGTGTACCTTTTAATTTTAGGCTCCAATATATTTCACTCACATGAACTCTTGTAAAGCCATTGGTTTGTTGGTACCTTGAGTTAACGTCTAGAGAATAACTACATGTTCTTCTCTACAAGATTTCTTTAAATTTGGTGAGAATGAGGCATTTTTGGCAAAAAGGTTTTACAGAGATAACATTCAACTTCAGAAAAGCATTACAACATTACCAGGACTAACAAGCATTGCTATAGTAAGGAACTTCTGTTACACCCAGCAAACACAAACTTCATGCAGCTTAGGTGAGGTACAGAAAATAGATGTTAGGTTGCCCACAGGAGGAAGAAAAGATTAAAGGAAGAAAGAATAAAGAGAGGAAGAAAAATAGTTATCACCTAGAAGTTATCACGTTTGCAAACAAGCTAGATGTTGAATAACAGCAGTGCTTTACTGAGCAGTACCTACTGCAGGAAATGCTTGCAGGTACCACAAGGAGAACTGGCCTTTCCACCCAAATTCTTTGTTTAGAATTTGGAGTTAGGGTGACCTGATTTTATATGACAGTTGTATGTTTTCATTTCCTGAAGATCTCTCTGCTCCTGTTGCTGTGTCTTGGTGCTAGTATTGAATTGAAATGAACGGAATATTCCACAACAATCTGTTAATAATAGTGCTCCGTGTTTGCCAGGTGGTTTGTGGTGATGAGCCCTTTTAACAAAGATGTGAACGGAGCTGGATCTGCAGTTTCTGTGGGCAGGAATCAACACTGTTCTTCATGTTGTGGGGACATAATGTCTGCTGGCTGGAATAGTGTCCTGTCATGCTAATGTTTTTTCCTTCTTTGGTGTTTCAAGGGCCTTAAACTCTGGAGTTGATTACCATTGGGACCAGCTGAATGAGAACATCTTTGCTGTGCATTCCAGCAGCAGGAACACTGAGCGGCCTGGGTGAGTCTCCTGGGTCTGAGTTAGATCTGACCCTTTCTGCTGTTTTTGTTCCATCTGACAGCACCACTTCTTCTTTGTTCTCTTACCACTGACAGCTTTAAATACGCAACTTTCTCCCCCTTTGACGTTGCCTAGTTGGGTCACCTGGCCTTCTTCCAGCAAGTGACATTCAATGCCCCAAAATGCCAGTGATAATAAAGTACATGGGTCATTCATGGCCCCAGTGACATCCATCCATGAGCAAGCTGTGGGAGGATTGTGTGGGGCTTGATGCATCAAAAACACCATGCACAGCAAATGGCCTTTGAAAGATAACTGAAGAACGTGGCACTTCAAATAGATAAGGGCAAATCTGTTGGGCAGACCTGATGACTGATTTTCATCCCTTTAATTTCCGGTCATGGGACAGTTGTTTGTCAGCAATAAATTAAAAATAAAACTAAATCCCTTGACAGCCCCTTTGGCCATTTCATCCAGTCTGTCCAGTGATGCACAGGTTAGTTATTCTAAACCCAAAGTGATGCTGCAGTCCCTTGCTTCTTGCTCTGGTAACAAGTACTTCTCTATAAGCCAGCTGTTCTCAGCAAGAGGGTGGTCATTGTGTTTCTGAATTGTGAGCTCCAGGATCCCAAGGATCAAAAGTACCAGCTGATATACAGGACAATGTCTGTGCTGTCCTACGGCCTTGGTCTGATTGAGGGTGCAAAATAACCAGTAGAAATTCTTTATGCTGTCATGTGAGTAGATATTGCCACTAGTTACATTTCTGACAGTACATAATCAGACTTGTATAATGAGCAACTCGAAGGCAAAAATACTGGTCTAGAAAGAACTAGCTCAAAGAGAGAGCAAGAAAAGAGTGGCAGGTTTCAAAGCCTTATGCCTTTGAAGGCTGTGAAGTAGGCAGTCTTTCCTAGAATCTCTTTACTATTCCCAGCACTTACAGACAGAGGTCAGTTTTGAAAAGGGCGTCCAGCATTGTCAAGATTCAGCTGTAGCATTGTACACTTCAACTGCTCGATTCTGAGAAGCTAATCAGCCTTGATGTGGTTCCTGTTGTTTGCTTTTGAGAACAGAGGGTTTCTCTTGTCTGACTGGAATGGGCAGAAATGCCTACTGGTACATTCACGTGTGGTGCTGACAAACTAGGAAGTCCAGAAGAGGGAAAGGATAAAGGCTACATCCATGGGAGTTGAAACTGCCTTCTCGATGTGCAGGAGGTTTTGTCTATGTTTGTGCTTCTGCATTGCACATTGCATTGCCTACTCTATGCAGTAACCACAAGATGGTTACAGGGATATCTCTCTGTGCCTGTAAGACACACTGCTTCTGTGGAAGGGTGAGTGGACTCTAGGACACTGTTGGCTTGTAACTCAAGAGACCAGCTGCTGAGACTGGAGAGGGGTGTCCCTGTGTGTATAAATAGGTGCAGGTCACAGTTCCCTCCATCCCCATCTGCATAGTGGCTAGCAGGTGACTGGTTGGAGTGGAGACAGAAGAGCCTCACACGAATGTTTCAATCTTGCAGGGGCCTGTTGTTGCCAGTGCTCCAAGTCTTACTTGTTTTTCTCTCTTTTCAGAACCAGCAGAGCCACATGGAGGACAGACAGGGACATGGGCCTGATGAATGCCATAGGCCTGCAGCCCCGAAATCCCCCCACCTCTGTGACTTCACAGGGTACCCAGACCTTGGCGCCTCAGCTGCAGAATGCCGAGACTCAGACAGAGAGGGAGGTACAGGAGCAGGAATCCGCCTCTGCAGGGACTGGGGAAGGTAGGAGATCAATCAGTGATTTATCTGACAGAGCTTACCTGGTGAATTAGGAGTTTCCATATAGGTTCCACATGCTGTCAATGCATTTTGACACTCCTTTTATCTCTTCAGCAAAGATTTCTCCTAGCCTAATTTGCCTGTAACACAGCCACGATGATCAGGAGAGTGAATCTCTGTCCATATGAATAGAGAAGCTATCTTTTTCACGTGCTTCGAGAAGGCAGAATGAACTCTTCTCCAGATCATTGTGCCTGTGTAGAACTAACTGTGCTGTCATCACTCGTTATACATCTCCTGAACTCTTAACCATCAGCAAGACTGCAAGCTGTTGAGAATTATGCTGTCTGCCTCTGTGTTAAGAGTTTAGCTTGGTCCTTCAACCTCTGTAAAATGTGTGCAGGCTTCCCAAGCTCAGCATTTGGATGCAAAATAAAATACCGTAAAGTGCTTCTCCCAAAGCAACTATGAGTACTCTATTTAGTCTGATTGATGAAGTATGTGAAGAGTGTCCAGCTCATCTATTCAAAAATATCTGTAGTGATTTGCAGTCCAGGAAAACTTAGCACAGCTGGAAGCTGTGCAGTTCCTATATAAAGTCACTAGACTGCTGAAGACATGTTGCTTTTCTCCAGATTTCTTGTCTTAATACTGTACCATTGTGCTTAAATCCAACTTTGAAGGCTTGGCTGGGGAAGGATTGGGCAGTATATAAATAGGAAAGCCAAGAGGATATTGAGGAGACTGTTTAGAAGTTGTGGGTTCAGGAGTAACTCACTTGACTTTGGGAAGCAGCCCACAACATACCTGTTTGTGCCAGTATGCTTGCTTGTTCACTGTCACTCTGAAACATACTTTTTGGCATGTGACTCTTGCACAGTTTCTACTGTGCAGTACCCAGCACGTGTGATAAGACTTTTTGTGTTTCTCTGATCTCAACTCTTCTGTTCAAAGTTAAGTGGGAAATTCCTGAGCTGTGGGATTTCATTCTGCTGATCTCAGCAGAGCTGATGTTAACTTCTGTGGAAGGTTAGTGCAATTGAGGGCATGTAAACAAGGCTGGAACATAGGCTGTCTGGACAAATGCTGATCTCATGGAAACTGGCTCCTCCACTGAATGTGGTCTGCAGACTGAGAACAGGGTACCATGGGGGACCTTCTTGCATCAAGGCCATGATGTCTGATGCTGCAGACTTTGGGGATCTTTCTCTAACCTTTTAAACTAGGAGAGTTCTCCAGCACTGCTTCTGTCTGCTGCTGTTCTGTAATTATCTGAAGGTTTCGTTAACTTGTTCTTTCTAATTAACCTTTCAACTTTTAGATCTAGATCATGGGTTTTAACTAGACTGTTAATGAGATGAAGAAAGGGTGTTGTCCTTTACCAGTGCCTTGGGCAGGGTATTTCTACAAAGAAGCAAAGCATGTAGCATTTAGAATAAAAGGAGTTAGATAACAAGCCTAGGATAGATACTTCTCTTTGTCTCCCTTTCTTGCTTGGAAGAAGACTGGCGAGTTCCATGTGTGGTGTGATTGCTGTCTCAGCCATTGACTTAGGGCATGTTGCCTTGCAAGTGGCCGCACCTGCAAAAGAGGTTGTCACACTCCTGTCAACTATATAAGGACCTTTAGAAAAAAGGTGTTATTCCAGTTTAAACACGTGCGCTGGAGATGAGCTGAGAGGTTTTACCCTGTAGTTGATCAGTTCCTATGCCATTTGCATCCTCAGTGGAAATTCCTGTGTAAGGGCTCAAGACTAACTTGAAACAACTTAAGGAACTGTGAAGACATGAACAGTCAGGAGCCTGTAGGATTGAAAAAAACAACTGTAATCCCTTACAGGAAGAATAGTACAAGGACCTGTCATGAAGCCGAAAGAAATTTTCAGTGGCTGTTACGAAGACCTCAAGCAGTCAGCCAGGTACTTGTGGCAGCATTAGTCTAGTTCATCTCAGACTTTGTGCTTCACATTACACTTGAACCTCACTGTGCTGCTTGTGATAGTAAAACTACTATTTTTGCAGCATTGTGAACTTCTATGATGCATGTCCGGTGTGTTCCGGCAGGCAAGATTAGATGCTGTGCTGCTTTTCTGGTGGTTAATTTGCCCACTGTATCTACCATAACTCTCTGCCTGTTCAAAGGGAAACAGTGTTTCCTAATAGTGTGATCTAGATGTCAGGGGCAAAAAGGCAAAAAAACCCCTGAAAGCCGTGAGCTGAGGAGGTGACCTCTGCTTCACTTACACAGTTTCTGGAAGTGTCCAAGGCCAGGCTGGAGCAACCGGGTCTAGTGAAAGGTGTCCCTGTTCCATGGCGGGAAGTGGGAGAAGGTGAACTTTAATGTCCCTCCCAACCCAAAGCATTCCATGGTTCTAAAGCACCTTGCTGAGGGGTCTGTGCCTGCTATGGGGATGGGGTGACAACTCCATGCCTGAGGTCAGCCACTGGGGGAAGGAGAGGGAGATCAGAGGGTCCTGCATCCTGAGCAGGCTCCAGGAAAGTGATTGACTTATCACCTCGTCATGAGAGGAAAAAAAACCTTCTATGTTAAAAGAAAAATAAAAGGAAAATAAAAAGGCTAGTGCTACACTGAGAATTGTTTCTTGTCCTATGTCCTGTCAGGGACAGGAATTGTGGGGAATTCTGGCTCAGGGCATTTCTTGCAGATATGTGCTTACTGTATTTTTTTTTCAAAAATTGTGCAGAATTGCATCAGAAATCTAATTAAACTCTGTGAAGGTATAAATAGTTTCCTTTTCTCATGCAAAGCTCTGCAGGGACTTTGCTGCTCTGATTATCTTTCTACCTCTTTTGGAGGAATGAGTAGATGATGACTTTATTAGAAGTGAATCCCTCTAATGTCTGTATCTTTCTGTTTTGCGGCAGTTGATGGCAGACTTGTGAACTCTGCTTCCAAGTCACACATAAACTAAAGCTAGTTAGAATTGAGAGATAGCTAGGAGAGGTACCAAGAAATGCTTAAAACAATGTTTGAGCTGTCTCTTACTTTCCTATAAGCTGACAGACATAGTGGAAATAGTGATAGAGTTGTAACTTTGAGGCAGTCTTAATTAGAAACAATCTGTTGGGAGTTATACTATGCTTTCCCTTGCAAATAGATGGGCGTGATGGGAATGGGATCTGTATTCAACTTGAAAACTAAATCTCGCTTAAAAAACGACAAAAATTCCTGGTGAGATGGAATGGCCCAAAGCTGTAACCTTTAGGAACTGTGATTCCCAGTCCAGACTGGGTCAGACTGTAGCTGTCACTCTGTCACTTGTTCAGGCTTGTATGGCACAAGTGGCAGTAACTGTCAGGGACTGCAGTTGTGCAAAAGGTGCTGCAGGCTGAGGGAAAGGGACCTTTGCAGAGCTGCAGGACACTTGTTTGATAGTATGTCCGTGCTGTCCCCTGGCTGTTGACAGTATATCAGATTGCTTCAGAGGTATCTGCAGCAGAAACTTTTCAGAGGGAAGAGGGTTGTCAACAGAAGGCTTCAGTTTGTGGGATTATTGGCAGTGAAAAGACAGCACATGCAAGTGTAACTTTCCTGTTGTAAGCAAAGCACCCCGAGGGATGCCTAAGAAGCACTTAGAAGCAGTCAGTGTGTCTGCATGCGATGTAACCTATTTAATGTGAGACATTAGGAACATGTGTCATGGGGCTGCTTGGGCAGGAGTGCTCTGTCCCCAGCTAAGCCTCATGAATTCTAACAAGAAATATGTTGTTTTATGTTAGCTGAACATGTTCTTGCAATGCTGTTGTCAGATGTGATGTGACTTTGGTGCAATTAGTGTGGCAATGGGAACCGGGACACCAGGGATCAGCTTCTAGATCTGCCTCTCCTTCTCCAGGTAGAAACGTGGTTAGATCCATTAGCCTTTATCTGCCTGTCTATCTGTAAAATGTGCATCGTGTCCTGTAGAACTGCAAATTTTGGTTTCTCTTTAAAACCCTCCAAAAAGCAGTACCTAAAAAATAGAATCAGGTTCTAAAAGCATGTACTGTGCTCTCTTGGGATTGAATTATGTGGGCAACTTTTAAACTCTCATTACAAAAGTAAGTTTCACTCATATGAATCGCCAAGGTGAGATATTGCTGAGGAATTTGTCACAAGTCAAAGCAGCTGTGTCTTTTCTAGTTTCTATGGAGTTGTTTGGATTAACTACCTGAGAAAGGAAGCATGAGCATGCTTCTGGGCTCGGTTGGGCAGAAAAGTAACTGGTTGTATTTCTTGTGGCATTAAGTGGAATGTGATTATTCATAGTTGGTTATGCTGTGCTGTGTACCTCACTTCCCTATTCTTATGCAAGGAATGAATTAATTTTAAGACGCTGATATTTTTATCTTTGAGCATCTGAATTAGTGGGTCAGCTCACACCTCCGAGCTATTATTCCATGTTCTCTGAAGATTTAGATACCTCGGCAGTGCTTACTGTTCTAATTTCGAAGTTTTATTTGCAAATACAGCTGCTAACTATTGCTGGTTTTAGAAACAGGAAAGCTGAAAATGGGAAAAAATTCAAAAGCTTTGTCAGTATGTTACGCAGCCACAGGGGAGCCTGATCTCAGCTTGCTTCTGTGGACTTTGCTTTTTATCAGGTGTGTGCCATCCATACCTGGAGATAAACAAGCTGCATGTACTCCCTGTAAGTACTTAAGAGACCACTTCACTTAAAAATGGAAATACTCTTGCCTTATACCCAACTCCATCAAAAGTTTGCCAGATATTTTGCCTTTATAGTCTTCTGTGTCAAATTGTTGTCTTGCTGGAGTAGCATGGCAGAGAACTTCTGGAAACAGATGCATTAGCTAGGGAATATTTTGTTAAATATTTGAGCCAGTCAGCTACATTGACAGAAATTCCCTGTCTTTTGGCATAATTGTTCTCAAGATTAATGTTTTGTTTCTGTGTTTGGAATGGATGGGATTTTGGACCTCTGGAAAGGTCACTTTGATTACAGTAGAAAATGTTTGTAGGAGTACAGCACTGTGGACACAGAAGTAATACTTAATAGTATTGAAGAAGGAAACCATGGGTGATGTTGTCCTGTCCTGTCAGGTACAGAACTTGCATTCCTATGCAGAAAAAGACTGACAGTGTGTCCAAGATTGCTTCCTGCTCTATGATGGATTTTGCTACAGGGTCAGCCTATGTGGAGGATGAATTGTTATTCCACAGGTGTTACGCTTATGGTGGTACTTCACATACTGTAGCAGTAGATGGTTAATTCAGCTTTCTAGATATTTGTCTGTAGTTCTCTGAAGGTCATCTGTTTTTCTGACCTTAGAAGGTGAGCTTAGAAGAGTGAGAGCCTGAGATAAAAGATTTTACAAAGTCTGTGACGCCAGAAGGACTTCTCCATATGGAGAATTATATGTGCTGTCACTTGGCCTACCCCTGCACAGGTTTGAGTTCATGCTCTGGATATGTCTAAACTCTTTGGAGTGTGAAAAACATGTCACAGGTATGGGATTTCTTTGTCCTGGTCTTGTTCAGCTCGCGGTGCAGGGAATGGGGTTTGACCAGTGCAGCAAGTCGAAACTTCTAGCAATCTGACCTGTGGGTTTTACAGCATTGCTGCTGTTTTGGGTAAGTGCCTGTGTGCACACCCTGAACCTTCACCAAATGGAAGTCAGCTTATTTCACTTGAGCTGAGCACTAATGCAGTCTGCATTGGCAGCCTGGTGAAAGAATGTGTGTGGGAGTCACCAGGCAGTAGAAACGGGCTGTGTGTGATCTGTGCTGTAGCTCAGCTCAAGGCAAATTGCACGGGAAGGTTTGCTCTGAACTAGTCAGCCAAAGTCATTGTTGAAATCTGAGAGAGGGAAAGGTGAGGACAGTCCCCAAGGCAGAGGTGTTTGTTGGCTGCTTGAATGGTGAGACTCACTTCTGGCCCTTGATGGGCTGTCTTTCTGGAATTTCCAACATTGCTGTACCTCTGTATTCATAAGCTGAAGGCTCATAACTTGCTGATGCGCTAATTTCTGCTGTGACATCAGCTCTTGCCTGTTTTCTGAACAGGAAGCTGCCTCAATCAGAAATTTTGCCATGGTACATGGTAATTTAGGGGCAGGGAAAAGCAGGGGGTGCTGTGGTGAGCACTGCCTGGATGGACTGCTCTGGTGAAGCACATTTGTAATGCTGAGGAACATTGGCTAGCTGATGTACTGTTCCAATGCTCCTGTATTGGGCTAATTAATAGTAAGTGATTTGTCAAGAGCACAGTACCTGTTGTTTCAGGACTTATGTAGATAGGACTGGTTGGTGTGTCTATAGGCCAGGCTGCAAATTTTTCCTTTCTTAAGCTTCCTCTCCAGCCTGGCCAGATGGTCAGTAATGAAGTGCTTACAACTATGCCCTCAGAAGGAGGTGGTGATTGAGTCCAAAACTGTGTTTCTCAAACCTTCCACTTAGTTCTGCTCATGATTAATGCTTCAATATCCCATGGCATGCCTGTTTTTCCCACTGAAATTTCCAGTCTAATAGCCATGCTGTTCTCAGTCTTCACACTGTCAGCCAATTCCCTAGTTCGTGCATCAGCCACATCCTGGTTCATCAGCCACATCCTGAACAGGATTTTTCTGCTAGAGTTGTGGGTCACGCTCTGTCCAGTGGGTGTTCTTGCTCAGTCCTCTTAAGGCTGTGCTACAGATTCTCATCTGGTTACAGGTGTAAACCTGTGTACAGGTTTACTACATTCCTAGCAGAAAGAGACAATCTATTGATGAGGATTAAATTTGCCCTTAATGTCCATAATATTTCTACAACAGGGCATTATGTCAGCAGACTTACTTGAGGATGAAATAAACTACATCCTGTGGTGGGGGAAGCTGGTGGTGCTTGATGTATATACCACTGAGCCCATGAGGAAAGGGAGTAAGCCATCACTGACTGACTGCACAACATCTCTGCAGGGGCATGGTGTAGACTGCTGAATACCCTAGCTCTCATGTTGGGTAACTGATCATAGAGTCGTTTAGGTTGGAAAAGACCCCCAATATCATTGAGTCCAACCTTTGAACAACATCATGTAACTAAACCATTGCAATAAGTGACATGGTCAGTCATTTCTTGAACAGTTCTAGGGTTGGTGACTCCACCACTTCCCTGAGCAGTTCCAATGCTTAACTACCCTTTCAGTGAAAAAATTCTTCCTGATGTCCAACCTGAACCTCCCCTGGCACACCTTGAGGCCATTTCCTCTTACCCTGTACTAGTTGACTGGGGGAAGAGACCGACCCCCACCTGGCTACAACCTACTTTCAAGCAGTTGAAGAAAGAGATAAGCCTCAACCTCCTTTTCTCAAGGCTAAACACCCCGAGCTCCCTCAGTCATTCCTCCTATGACTTGTGCTCCAGACCCTTCACCAGCTCCATTGCCCTTCTCAGGACACGCTCCTGCACCTCCATGTTCTTCCTGTAGTGAGGGGCCCAAAACTGAACACAGGATTCCAGGTGCAGCCTCACCAGTGCTGAGTACAGGGGGACAATCACTTCCCTAGTTCTGCTGGCCACACTGTTGCTGATGCTGGGATGCCATTGGCCTTCTTGGCCACCTGGGCACACTGCTGGCTCATGTTCAGCTGCTGTCAACCAGGACCCCCAGGTTCTCTTCTACAGGCAGCAACTCTTCCCCCAGGCTGTAGCACTGCCTGGAGTTGTGACCCAAGTGCAGGACCCGCAACATGGCCTTGTATTAACCTCACACCACTGGCCTCAGCCCATTGTTCCAGCTTATCCAGATCCCTCTGTAGAGTCTTCCTACCCTCCAGCATATCCACACCCCCACCCAATGTAGTATTGTCTGTGAACTTACTGAGGGTGCACTTGATCCCCTCATCCAAAGCGTCAATGAATATGTTAAACTCCACAGCCCCAAGTGGTTTTGTTTTCCTAGTCAGTGTGGCATTTTGGTTTTTATTGTGTTTTAACTCCTCTCTGCATCTAGTCTTGTTGACATTTGTGTTCATTTCCTTGGTGCCAGGAGAGCTCATGGCTTTCTCCTCGAATCAGCCCTATGATAGCTTCGAGGAGGTGGGACTGAGATTTATTTCTTTAATAAGAATCAGCAGGATCCCACTGTGGAATGTTTCTAGCAGTTTATGATTCCCGATTATGTTCCCCAAATGCTCTGGGTAGGATTTGTAGCAAAAGAAGGATATTGGAAAACAGAACTGGGATGAACTTCCCTGTCACTGGGATTCAGTCTCCTACTTGGACTATTGTTTTTGTGAGATTTTGTTCTTCAAAAGTGGTCTTGAGTAACCGAGGTATCTGCTGATGGTTCTCTCAGAGCTTAGTACAGCCTGACTATAAAGGGAAGTCTCGGAGATAGAGTAGACAAAGACTATAGGTCTTGAGTTGTTTTTTGAATTTCTCAAAAGATACCAGTCAAATGGAGCAAGAGTGTACACGCCTGATTTTTATTTTCATCATAGATAATGTGGAAGCACAGACTGTGTTCTCTGTAGCTGCTGTCTGCTCTTGGCCAACTGCTTATGTCCTCCCTGACTGACAATGAGGACATTGCTGTCCTGTCATCTGCCTGGGCTCTTCTCAAACAAGGGAAGTAGGAAAGACCACAGGGTTCTTTAACGTGGTGGTGAAATGTTTGGTTTATTGCAGTGCAAACTGAGGTTTTTCTTCCTGTCCCCATGGGACTGGCAAGATTGTCTCTACAGCTGTGATTAAACATCCTGCCTCTTTGACTATGCTTTTTTTTCCCCACCTTTACAGCTGCTTCTCCAAGGTTTGGACATGCAAGTCTGTGAGGAATACCTATGGGAGTGGCCAGGATTTTCTTGTCAGAGTTCTGTGCCTTTATTTGACACTTAACCAGAAGTTACAGAAATAAAATGTTGAGCTCTCTCTGGAATAAAACCCATGTTCTGCCTCAGCATGTGCACACTGTGGGATGCATCTACCCAGCATGCTTTCTCTCTGTTGTAGTTTGCCTTGTGCACCAGATTTTCTTCTGCTTTCTTTTGCAGGTGAAGGTCCAGAATATGGAGCAAGTGGGGAGTATGCCCTGAGTAGGATTCACAGGCTGATGGCAGAAGGTGGCATGACTGCCGTGGTTCAGCGGGAGCAGAGCACCACCATGGCATCCATGGGCGGCTTTGGCAACAACATCATAGTGAGCCACCGGATCCACCGCAGCTCTCAGACTGGTGTGGAGCCCACTGGCGGTGAGGGCACATCAGCACAGCAGTCCACCTCACAGGAGCTGGCCACAGAGCTGGAGGGACGGATCCTGTCAGAGTCGGTGCGGCTGCCGGAGCACGGCCTGAGCCCACGGACAGCCCCCAGCACGAGTGAAGGACAAAGCGCTGGGGATCTGCACCTGCCAGAGCAGGCACAGTCCTCCATGGACACCGAGGGACCAATTGATTATAGTGACCTAACTAATAATAACCACCTTCCTGACAGTACCAACTTCTATAGTAATGACAGCACCAGTGGGGAGTCGCGGAACAGGTAGAGATTGAGTTGTGTGTTGGTGCTACCCTTGTACTGCTCAGCAGAGACCTGTACCTCACAGCTGGCCAGGAGCTGGGAGACTAGGGATGTGTGGCTCTGACAGGATGCTGGTAGTTCAGGGGGCTTCTCTATCCTGGGTTGGAGGGAAAGGGATAAGAATTACAAGGGAAGCCATGGGGAAGAAAGCATACTTCCAACATTCCCACTGGTGAAGAGTTAACAGGAATAAGAACCACACTGGCTGCACATCATGCAAATTTTGAAGCCCCATGACATCCTCTGAGTTCCGCCCTAACCCTCCAGTTTGGTGTGTCATCCTTTGTAAAACTTCTTGCCTTTCCTGTTTGCAGCCCTTTTATGCCCAGGGAGCTGATCAGTAGAGTGAGGTTATGGAAGGAGGCCTGCAGCATCCTTCTGGAGACAGACAGTACTGGGCAAACCCAGGTGTGATGCTCCAGCTCTGTTGCTGGAGTGGAGGAGTCTTCCAGGCCACAGTCCCTCTCCATAGCACAGCACTACTCCCCCAAGGTGTGGTGTTATGAGACCAGTCCTGCCTGTGTTGTGGTCTTTTCTGGGAAGAACTGGGCTTTGCCAAAACATGCATGGCTCGTGATATGCTCACAGGTGGGGATTTTTCCTTTTTAGAGAGCTAGTTAAGTACTTGGCAGGAACCTAAGTAGAGGTGCTGTATAGATGGCGAGAGAGGCAGGGGCTACTGCTCTCTAGTCAGGATGCATCTCACACAAAGATGTTCTGTGCTGTGCCAATATTAACATGAATGAGCCACCCCAGTGGTTTCGTCGTGCCAGGACTGAGCTGAACATGCTTGGGAGGGTGCAGGAAACGTTTTTCAGCTCCAGGCCAGGGTGTGAGGTATGGGTCTGTGATGTAAGGTGTTGCATGTGAAATCTTGACCTTGTACATGTAGTTTCTAGTGGAGAAGTCAAGGCTCTGATATTTTGTTTTTAGTCTCTAATGTGATTTTCCTTTTCGTTTGTAACTCTCCATCCCTAGCAGTCTTGTGGAGGAAGGAAAGGGAGAGTGCGAGTGCTAACGAGGGAAACACCAAAGATCAATGTCATTAAAATATGACAAACCCTTGCTTGACCTCCTGTCTTCATTTGTGTGATGGTTGTCTCTGTGTTTGGCCTTGAGGATAGATACATCCAGCTCAGAAGCTCAAGCTAGCTCACAAATGTCAGATGATGACCACCGTTTCCCAGGAGAAAAGCAAACTCAACCTGTGAGTTGAAAGCCCAAAACTGGGAAATAGGGAGGAGCGTTTGGGACTCTGGCTTGTAAATCACCTTTTAACTAATTGGAAGATGAGTAGCACCTCTGCATTTCCAAGTATTGCAGTAAGGAGAAAGAGGAGTGTTTGACCTATCCAGCTTATAAAGGTATGTAGAGATGCAGCACTGTCTTGAGCATGCAGAGAGTGGTCTGTCTTGCTGACCTCTTGAAGCAGAAATGGGGTCCTGGCTGTTCTGGATAAAGGAACCCACTGTTACCATTCTGCAGTGAGGGATGCTTCCACTACTGTCTGAGCACCTGCCAGCAGCTGCTGTGCTCCTGCCCAGCTCCTCTGGATTCTGTGCTGCTAAGACATCACAATAAATAAGGCTGTCATTAGGCAGCACTCAAGCTCCCAGTCAGAAGAGTCTGTTAGAGAACATTAAGCAAATCTTCTCTTAAATCACAGCCTGGAAATGAACCTTAAATCAAATTAGCTGCTGCCAGGCCTCATTGTGGAGTGTTAATGAGGCTCTAAAACCTGCCCTGGGCCAACCACATCCCTGATCTGACAGGAGAGCAGCCTGAAAAATGGGATTCCCTTGTGTGGCAAGGAAGGTTTCATGCCTCCCTGTATTGGCTTAGCGTGGAGTGGCCTGAGGATGTGCTGACAATTGGGAGCCAGAAGAGCTACATCTCAGCTGAGAACTTGGGCAGACAGGGCAATGCAGGTCTAGACAGAGCAGTTTACTGCTCTGCTTGAAAACAAACTGAAACAGAGGCTGGGAAAAAAACCTCAGCCTGACATCTCTTTTTCCCTCTTCCTGCATGATTCCTGGAAGAGTCTTGAGGCCCATTCCTGGTAGATGTGTTGCAGAGCATTTATAGATGTCCATTTCCCGAACCAGAGCCAAGCTACCTAGAGAAAAATTTCCGTCTTAGTTGGAGAAATGTCTCCTGGGCTGCCTCACTCTGGTGTTGGCAGACTCTCAAAGGCCTGGGCACTCTGGCTGTGCTTTTGTGCAGGGGCCTGAAGCCTGCTCTGCTGAGGATTCTCCTTGGTCCAGATCTGCTCCCATTGGAAAGGGTGGTAGAACAAGTCGTGAACTCCAGTGGGAACAGGAGCAAACCACAGCTGCTACCTTTGCATCGACTCAGGACATCTCTGAAGCTCCAAAGCAGTTTTCCATTCAAGACTTGTAGGGGAGACTCTTCCTGATGAGAGCAGGCAGCTTTGTAGTTTCTCCTAACTCGCTTTGTAGTTCTGGGCCAAAGGCTGAGCCTGACTGTGTTCCTACAGGCTTTAAGCAGGACCAGTGGGCATGGGAATGCAGGGAGGCGTATCAGATGCTGCCTTGGACACCATTTGTAGATGAACTGCTGTGGCTGCACAACCCAAGCAGGTGCTCTCGCTGGTGGTGGTGGTTTCTACATCGAGAGAGCACTGCTTTTCTTTTGAGTTTCAGGCCTAGAATCTGCCAAGCACAGTTTGTCCCTGCCTGAGACCGGATGGAGGGAGGTGGATGGATGGATAGAGGGGGAACGGAAGAGAAACTTGAGCCACTTACACAGTGGGCTCACCCACACCCACACCCACACCCACACCCACACACCCCACCCCTAATACAATTTATTTCTTATGCCTTTCATGCTTCCTGTGGAACAGAAGTCTCTCTGCCTTGGACTACCGTGCTTCAGCCCAGCAGAGTTTGTTGTTTCAGGCAGAGCTGATCTGACTGTACCCTCAAGTGGCACCCCTGAGCCTGCATGGTGACTGGAGGCCTGGAGCCCTCAGCTGAATGGGAGGTGATGGGATTGACCATGCCCAGGACAGCACAGCAACCAGCACAAGGCTCTTTCCCCAAGCCTTGCAGCTTGCCTGCTCACTGCAGTGTGGCAACGCAGTGCTGAGGCAAATGCTGTGCCAGGAGAAACATGGAAATTCAACAAGAGCTGCTTGAGGAAACCAAATCAGAGCTGTGCATACTTGCTGGCCCAATTTAGGAGGCAAAATGAGAGCTTTACTGCGTAGGAGCAGGAAATAGTCTTAAAAACCGAAAGCTTTTCTCAGCCATAGCCTGTCAGGAGCCTTTAAATGTGCTAACAAAATCTTGGGAAAGGAGAAATATGGTGCAGAGAATTTTATTTAGCTTTCAAAAGGCTTTTGATAAAGTCCTTCACAAGAGGCTATTAAAGAAACTTGGACACCTCAAGGGTGAGGGGTAGAGTCCTGGAGACGGAAGCTGTTTGAGATGGGAATTAGAGTCAAAAGTAATGGCCATTTCTTGGCATAGAATGAGGTTAATGGTGGGTTGGTCAGGTTCAGTAAGAGCCAGTGTTCTCTAAAAGCCCTAATGAGCTGAAAGAGGAGGGGAACAGCTGAAGATACAAGAGTATTTAGGTTAGCTGGGAAGAGAGAAGGTGCAGTGGGAAGAGGTAGGGATTGGAGCTGCTGTGCTGGAAGGGGGCTTTTGTATGAATGCTTCAGCTGCATGGGGGCTGCTGCAGCCAGTGGCATCCCTGGGTTTGGGACCAAACCAGATGGTAAGCACTGCCTGGAGGGAGACCTGGGATCCCAGAGAGGATTGCTGAAGCCTTAGCAGGTGGTACAGGAAAGAGGTCATACTTGTTCCAATGAGTCCTGCACTTTCTGCCCTCACTTCTTTGCTGGTGTATTGCTGCATCTCCAGTACACCTCTGTTTGACCCCCCTGCCAGTCCCATGCTAGACCTACATGTGCGTGGTGTGGGGTGACCTTGTAGCTGGGTGGTTCTGGGACCCCAGCTCTGTGTGACCACTAGGAGCTGTGCCAGGCAGGAGGGAGAGGGCAGGGACCAGGTCACAGCTGGGTGTTTGGGGAGTCTCTCCCATTATTACTGATGCCAAAGTCAAGCCCCACAGCTGGTTCCTTCAGCCACCACTCAGGCTCCTGTCTAGGGAGCAGCTGCCCTATCTGCTCAGTCCCAATCTGTCAGAGAAGCTAGTCTTCAACAGGAAAAGGCAAATTAATTAAAGTGTACAGCATATGAGCCATCCACCACTAATTGGGATCTTGGTGTGCAGGACATAAATGTCATGCTGTTGCCACCTCTGCATGGAGGGGGCCCATGGCACATGAGGGGGCTGGGGGCACACCAGCCTTTCCAGCTGCCTCTTTCTGCCAACCAGTTAATGCCAGCGCCCCTCATCGCTTAGCACAGAGGCCTCTCCTGTCCCTGCCCAGCTCCCACCATGGGAGTGTGGGCAGGAGGTCTGTACAGCCGCTCCCTGCACTCTGCCGACTGCAGGAATTTGTTTCACCACAGCATCTCAAACAGAAGCGCCTCTCGTCTGTTCCCAGTGAGCTCCCTCAGCTCTTTGTTTTGCCTTTCAAGCAGTTGTTGCTGGTGTGTGGCAGCAGTAGGAGCTGGCAGGGATTAAGCTGTCTTCCCCAGTATACTGGTCCTGGTCATCAGATCTCTCCCAGCCAGGAGCCAGTGTTGCAGGGAGGACACTGTGTGTCTCATCTGAAAATCAGTATGGTGGTTTTTGGTCTACCAGCATCCATCTTCTGTGCTAGTCTTGCCCACTGATGTGGGCCAGGCTTCTTCAGCTGGGTGGTGCCACATGGGAAGGACTGGGGATGCCTAATAACTCGGTGGCACAGAGAAGGTGTGAGCAATGGAAGGTAAGAGTGCAGCAGAGAGCCAAGGCCACTGCTGGAAGAGGCAGCCAGACACTGAGGTCTCCAGGAGGACACATTGCTGAAACCAGATGACTGCTTAAATGGAGAGCTGCTGCTAGACTGATACACCCCTGAGCCTTTGCTTTCAGCTGTGGTTGGCCAGGTAGTGAGCTCCATACTGGCACAAGGATTTTGGCAGCTATTTTTCTTTCTGTCGTTGCATCCAGCCCTGCTCCAGTTTGCCTGATGGAGTTACGCTCTTTCCAAGCTCAGGGAACACCAAGCTCCCTAATCCTTCACCCTTACCCTCTGAGCTCCTAGCTCCAGCTTCACAGAGGCTGAGGTGCACAGCAGACACTGTGCAAAACCATGAAATGTTGTAATTCAGGCTTGGTCCTTTCTGCTTCTTAGGCTCAGATACATGGCCTCTCCTGGAGTTTAATGCTGGACCCCTGATACCATCGTAGCTATTACAGCCTGTCCCTCAATCTCCAGTTCAATAATACAGTAATATCTTGATAGGATCAGGAGTTGGCTCTGATGGCAAATGGACTCCAGTCCCTGCTCCAGCACAGCATGTGGCACTGCCATGCCATTGGAGGGAAACTTTAATCTGTTTTCATGGCAGACTTTGGAGGGTGGGGCGGGTGGTGAGCGAGTGGTGATTGCTGGCTGCTGACCAAGCTCTGCTGAAAGCCACAGCCCTTTGCTGGGTTCTGTTGTGCTTTGCTGCTGGTACACAAGGCCAGCTTCTCTCCTTCCCCTGGGTCCTTGTGAAACCTCCCCAGGGCAATGTGGCTGTGGCTCTGCCTTTTCCCTGGGGATCATTACCCTTGGGTTTGCTCGCTCCTGCCTGGCAGGGTCATAACCCACCCATAGGGTCTGTGCTTGGGGAGATACCACAAACTCCTTCCCCCTTCAGCTGCAGGCAGAATTAGAAAAGGTTCAGAGGGGCCAATGAAGACTGACTGGCAGCCACTGAGGAGGCTGCTATGAAAACATTTAGGTGCTACAGCACTACAGAGAGCTGCACGTATCTGTCTGCCCACTGCAAAAGTTGCGATAGAAGCCGTGCCAGCAGCTGTCTGCTAATCACCTACATCAAAGTAAATGCTAATTAAAACAATTATTCAGGGAGGGACTGAGACTGGTCCTGCTGCATTGCTGAGAGGAGAGACAAGCACAGCCATGAACAGCAGCTTTAGGGCTCTGGTACCTAGTGTGACTGGCAAGAGCAAGTGGTGCTGAAAAGGACAGAGAGGCCCTGGGCTCTGGTCACAGTCAAGGAGGAGGAGGAGAGCTGAGCATGCAAAGCAGTAGTAACTCAGCCCAAGATGCTGCCCTGCACCCAGCCTTTCCCACCTGCTTCATGTTCCATGGCCACTCACAGGGTGGGATCAAGGATTTTGCTCCATGAGCACTTTATTCCAGTGGCACGCGAGCTCCATTGGCTCTCGGTAGAAAGGCAGGGGCTGCTCCCCACAGAGCTGCAGCCCCGGGCTGAGTGGTTGGCAGCACTCGGGGTGCAGTGACCCAGGAGAAGCCCTGGAGATGGGTTTGCTCTGGAGGCGCTGAGGATGGCTAAACCCAGCATTGCTTTTTTGATGAGATCTCTGATTTGGTTGACAAAGGTAGCTGTGTCGGCATAATATGCTTAGGCTCCTGTAAGGTATTTGACATAATACTTCCTGACAGCCTAACTGGAAATTAGCCCTATACAGTACTCTGTGGGTTTGATACAGCTAAGTGCAACGCCGTATGTTTGGGGAGCAGAATGTAGGTCGTAGCAGTGAGACAGGACTGCACACTGCAGGTAGCCAGGCAAAGGTCAGGGGTGCTGAGGTCCCAGGGGGACCCACAATACCAGTGGGGTGTGTCCTGCACAGGGATTGAGCTCGTTGCCTAGAAAGTTATTTTGGAAATCGAACTTGGGGAGTNCCCCCAGGACCCCAAGGTGCAACAAAAAAGCCAGCTCTGGGACACCAGCAGTGAGAAAACCATCAGTGAGTGAAAATCCCATCCAGGTCCGATGTGCTGTTCCCTCCTTGGTGCTGTCTTGGCTTGCACTTGCTCCCCTCAGTCCCTCATTGTGGGGTTCAGCAGGATGGGGCATCTCCTTCCCCGTGGATTTCTCTGGGCTCCTGTCCCCTGTTTCCTTCCTTGCTCTTTGGCTCTTACCCCTGTCTATGTGATTTTCTGTAGCAAATATCTACATTTTTTTTTCTCCCCCTCTGGAGCATTATTTATCTTATGCTAGTCAGTGAGCATGGGCTTTCCTTCCTAGGAGTGCTGCTTCCCACATAGTTAATGGGACTGATGGGATCGAGGCAGTCTGGATGCTTGCCAGGACAGAGATCCATCCATGGGGACACCCCAGGTTGGTGCAGATTCATGATCTTGGCTGGCCAAGGGCAGATACAGATTGTGAGTGCCCATATCCCACCCACACCACCAGGGGGGGACACATTGGTCATCCGAAGTGCTGCTGTTGGGCAGACCCACCCTGCATGGACCCACCCTGATGCTGCCAGCCCCCCTGGCTGCACAAATGCTGGCTTAAGGAAGAGCTAACAGCTATGGCACTGCTGAGGTTCCTCCCACCTCGAGCAGCCCTTGCTCTGTCTTCATCAAGGCTGTTTAAGGCCATCCAGATGGCCTAATGTACCTCATCAAAGTACAATTTGTATCGCAGTGCACAGCTATTTGAAGCATCCCAGCTCGGGTCTGGTGGTAACACTTTGGCCAGTGACACATCTGCCTCAATTCTCTGGGGAGGTAATGGATGGAGGGACTGTGCTCTGGAGCCCCTGTGGGGAGGCTGCCCCAGCACTTGGGCTGAGGACGGACCAGGGGTGGCTTTTGTGTGGCAGCTGAGGGCTGGTGGCGGTTGGGTCTCCCTGAGGAGTTGGCAGCTACTGCTGTACGGATGGTTGCAGGTCCTACAGGTCCTGTCCTTTGGGAAACAGCTGGAAAAGCCCTATGATCCTGGCAGGAGCATGGAGTGTCTGTCACCAGCTGCCCTGCCCCCACTTGCAGCCTCACTGGTTTGGTGCCAATCCTATGCAGCCCCAAGGGGTTGTTCCTCCCTGCTGGCATCTTCGGCTCTTTGGGGGGATTTTGTTAAGCACTGTTTTGCTTTGCTCTGTGCTCTCTGAACAGGCTCTGTGTTCTGCAAGGGTCCTGCACTATTGCTCACAAGGATGATGTGCTCCTGCTCCACAGCCAAGTTGGGAGAAGTCTTGACCTCTGTGCTGGGGATGCTCCAAGGTTTCCAGGCCGGGTCTCAGACCTTGAAGGGATGAAAGAAGTAAATTTTCATAAAATAGATTTATCTTTCAAACAAATAACACCACAGCTGTTTACTTTCCTCTTTTGAAATACTATCAGAACAGTAGTACTTCTTTAAACTTCAGCCATAAAAGCTATTTAGGGTCAGGCACTCAACTGCATATGAATTAATTCATCTCATCAGAGCACAGTATCCCTGCAAAGAAAATCTGATGTCAAAATGTGTTACTCTCACTCAGGTAGCTCTGAAAATCTACGAATATAGATATTCCCCATTTTCCAGTAGCAAGAGGGGAACCTAGTTGGGTTTTTTGCTGTTATGGGAGTACCTGCCGTTCTGCTTCCTGTCAGTGGTGGGGGATGGTGGCACACCACGAGAGCTGGGCGAGAGCAGCACTGGCATGAGCAACTGCCAGGCGAGGACATGAAGGGAGACTGGAAGAGTTGGGTAAGGCTGGTTTGACCACGTAGTTGCATGGAACTTTTCCAGCTGCTGGAAAACATACAACCAGACTGTGGGGAGAGGAGTGCTGTGAGAGGGGATCTGAAGATCCCTGCCTCCTGTGGTGGCCTCAGCCAGGTCCCACCTGAGCAACAATGGCTGTTAATGCTCCATCTCCAGGTGGAAGCACTTGCTTTCTGTAGGTGTTGGAAGCTCCTCTCCTCACATTCCAGGTTTCAAGGCCAGGTACCCGCTCCTGCTTTGGAAGGGGTTTGTGGCCCCTGACTGCATCTGACTGGGCTCTGACTTTGCCTGGCTGCCCAGACTCATCCCTATCTGCAGCTCCATCCTCCAGCTGAATCACCCATGGGCTGGAAATTAACTCCCATCACAGGCTCATTTTCATTAATAAAAACACCACGCTGGGCTGGGATTTTTATTTATTTTGCCGATATGATTACCCACCTCCCACCTGTGGCTCCCTGAGCTCCTGTCTGGTGGGGAGAGGGATGCTCCATGTGTGTTAATGGGCTCCCACAGGCACATTTGCTCTATGTCATTCTCAAAAAATCCCAAAGCTCCATGATCCCCAGAGACAGCTCTTCAGCCAGACTCCACTCTATCTGCCAGCAAGGGAAGCTGCAGACCCCATTCCAGCTGCTGGAAAGAGAAGCTGCAGCACTGCACTGGAGCATCCCCCATGCCACAGGCCAGGCTCTTAACACTAGATCCCCAGGAAGGAGCACTTTGCCTCCTACCTGGCTGAACTTGTCAGCCAAATCCCTGCTGGGGGCTGGCATGCGACCTGTGCCAGGGTGGAACAGCAGCAGGCCTGGGTGCAGAGGGGAGGACGAAGGCTGTGTGTGAATGTGTGTATACACATGTGTGTGCATGTGCAAGGGAGTGCCCATGGAGGGGAGAGGGACTGCTGCATGCAAGGGTGGATAGACAGAGCTGGGCTGCAGACTCTTGCCCTCCTCTTTTTGTGCTCTCTGCCCTGGGAAACCTTGTTTAAATAAATGATGCAGTGACTGGGAAGTAAGGGAAGGGATCAATTCCAAAACAGAGGCTGCTCATTTTCAACTTCCTCAGATCCTCCAGGTTTTCCTGTGTGCCCTCTCCCCTTCTCCGGAGGCTTCTCTTCCTCACAGTGAAATCACTGGAGGGATGGGGACCTGCCTGGCTGGGGAGTGGATCCCTTCTGCCTTGGTGTATGCTGGCTCTTTTAGACTTTTGAGTCCCATTGTGAGGGCTCATGCCCTCCTGCCTTCACCTTTCCTGGGGTCCCCAGCTCCAGGGTGAGTGGTCCCAGGGTTGTGCCTTGCAGGTGGCCCAGGCCCCTCCACCCTCCTGCTCTGCAGCAGCCTCCTGCTTGCCTCCCAATTCTCTGGCAGACACAGTAGTGAGATTATCGTAATGATGTCCGACAAGGCAGTATCAGGAATTATGCTGATAAATCTAAACAGACAGCTTACAGAAAAAAAACCAAACAAAAACAAAACAACCACAACTGAACCCAGGCCTGTAATTTAATATAGGGTTATTAGCCTGGCCATCAGAGAACAGAGCTCTTGTATCCTGCAGTCTTGAGTCTCTTCCATCCCTGGCTCTGCCTTGAGAAATGGCCTCTTGCCATAACAAAAGACTCCAGCCACGGTTTTGGCTTGGTTGGGGGGGGGTGAAGTCTCCTTGGCAAGTGCTGGGTGTGAGTGGGGGGTACAGACTCAGGGAGGGGTGGAAGACCCCAGTGGCAGGAGGCTGCCTTCATCCCTGCAGCACACAGCGGCTCAGTACCCATCACCTGCCCACTTTGGGCTCTTCTTCCCAGGGTAAACTTCAGCGGGCAGAGACTGGGGAGCCAGAGTGAGAGCAGGGGCAGCCTCACACGTGGGAGGTGTGAATGCTGGGGAGCTGCCCAACGGCACACTTGATGCCCATGGGATGAAGGCAAATAACTCTCAGCGTTGTCCCTGCCCTGAGGCAGCCCCATAGCAGGGCAAGGTGCAGGGCAGAGGCAGCATCTCTCCTGGGAAAGGAACAATCTGCTTTGTACTGGCTGTGTTAAATGTTCTTTTGATGCAGCAATTGCTGGCTGTTTTTTACCTGCTGTGGATTTTGCACACTTGCTGTGTTCCTCCTGGTTTTCTTCCCTGTGAAGGACTCTATAGATAGCATTAACATTGGTGGGTGCTCCATGTGAGGTAAATGTGTCTGTGGGGACCATAAGTCCAAATGGGGATCTGAGTTGAGCTGCCTGAAGTGAGACACACACACACGCACACACATAGAGCTCTTTGTCCCCTAGCAGTGCCAGCAATTACCTCAAACCAAGGAAAACACACTTTTTTAAAGGATAGATTTAAAACAGGGAGTGCATTTAAAGCAGACATTTATTAGACTACATGTGTATTAGAAGGCAGGCCCCCGCCAAGCAGCTCGGTGAATTAAATCTGATGGCAGAGTGATTGCACTGCAGGGCTGCCATCTCTCTGCCCCTGCAGTGGAGAAGCCTTGGGGGCTGCAGGAAAACCTCCAGAGAGACTTGGATTTGCCTCAGTGTCCCAGCACAGGAGGGACACGAGGCAGCTGGGCTGTGTGGTGCAGTGCCTGTGTGGTGCTGGGGCTTGTCTGCTCATCTGGGATGAGTTTCCCCTCGATCAAGTGGCTACATATACCAACAGTGATCTCAGCTCCATGGAGGCTTGCCAGGGTTAGGGGCTCCAACACTTGCAGTCCAGGGATCAGTGTCTCCTGCTGCCTTCCTGTCTTACTGCTCTGTAACAGTTGCTGGCACCTTCTGCAGAAACCAGCAGCTTACAGAAACGATATGGACCTGTCTCCTGAGCAGGAAGGTGTCAACAAGGGCAGCTGAACTTCTTTGGAGAGGAAGCAGCAACAGCTGGACTCTTGCACGGGCCACTGGGCTGCTGGGGACCCCGTGCAGTGCCAGGGAAGGAACTCAACTGCCAGCAAGGGAACTGCTGTGTAAGTACGCAGGTGGGTTAGTGAATTCATGAATTAATGAAGTAGTGAATTAGAAAATAAACCAATTAGATTAATCTTCTAAAGGGGCTTGATCCCCTGGTTGCTTTTTCCCTCATGGCCAGGCAGCAAGCTGTGTGGGACAGTGCCTGGGAGACAGTCCTCAGGGGCACACAGCTGGCTGCCAGCAGCAGGCAACTGCAGGCAGGCACGGGTTCCGTGCACACCACCTGGCTCTGTAGGCTAGACCCAACCCACGGGCACAGTGGTCATGGGGAAGATGGGCTGTCTTCTGTGTCGCGTGGGAAATGCCAGGGGAACAGCACAAGCTTATATTCCCACTCTTTTTTCCTCCTTTTTTTCCCCTCCATTTTTTTTTTTTTTTGATAATAGGTATAAGTGATTCAGAAGCACTTTCCCTCTTCCATTATCCAGAAGGCAAATAAGAGTTGCAGGAGTGCGGACCGCAACAAAACAATTATATTGAAGTATTTGAAGTCGTGCTTGTATGGCAAATCTGACAAAACTGAGCTCAACCTTAAAATAGCAGCAGCAATCTTTTAAAACACAAAAAGCAGATGATTATTGACTGAAGAGATTACAGTGCACCAGGCTGGGTGCAGGCTGTTGTGTTTAACTCTCTCCAGAGGTGCTGCAGCGGGCACAGGCTGCGCCTGCCCTCCTGCTTTGATGAGCTCGAGCAATTGGCAGTGCCCAACAGCCAGCTTTCCAGGGCTAGCATCAGGTGACAGAAGTCTGTTTTGCCTGCGTACCCCTTCACTTGATTTAAGGCACCAGTATTTGTGGTCAAGCTGAGAGCACAAGTGTCTGGTGCTCTCACTGGTATTTACAGAATGCTCATGGGCTTGTGGACTGGTGTGAATTTCCCGGTTGTGAACCAGCCAGGCGTGGGAGGAAGGCTTTCTATATTAGTCACAACTCTTTTTTATGCTCACCTGGCTTCTTTGCATGGGCCAGAGTGGCTTTCCTGGCTTTCCTGGCTGTGCCCTGCCAGGGATCCCAGCATGAGTGGGAGCTGCTGGTGCCATTGTCACCCCAGCCACTGGGGCCACACCTGCTGCGTGACTAAACATAGTCACCTGCTCCCTGGGGCCGTGGCTCTGGCATCCTTCACTGGAGCTAAAAATGACATTTTCCAAATCATGAAAGAATCTTTCATTACCCTGTCTCTGCAAGCAGCCTGGGAGGCTGGGAAATAGCTGAGCACTAAGTGATGTGCCTAATGTGAGTTCAGCATTGGTATTTTGTTCCTCTGTCTCCAGTAAAGGCATCCCATGAAGCAGGAGAAGATGTGACCATGGCTGGCTCCTGGGGGCCTGGCTGAGGTAGCAGAGAACAGCTGGGTGCCTTCAGTTGCCTCCTCTCAGGAAGGCTGCAGCAGCACTGCTCCACCTTGACCCTGCAAGTCCTCCTGCCCTGTTCCCCCACAGTATTTGTTGCTCCCTGCAGTGTGGTTTTATTCCAGCATGATTTGGGATCTGGCTCACCTCACATCCATGAGTGACTGCCCTCCCACAGAGCTCACATCTGGACACTTGTGGGGCTCTATGTGCCTGATGCTGCCCTGGGGACAGCTGGAATGAGCGGGAAAAGCTGTTTCCCTGGGGATGGTGCTTGAGGGGGAAGAGGATTTGTGCACACACCATCCTGAGCCTCCTCAGTTGGGAGAACAGTTATTGGAGGCTCCAGGCAAATGTGGCCTGAGGGTGATACTTTTTTTGGACCTTTTAAACTGTCCCAATCCACTTTAAAAATATGCCCTCGTGTGTCCTTATGCAAACTATTAGGAAAAAGGCACGTGTGTCCTTAGGCAAACTATCAGGAAAAAGGCACGTGACCACCAGGTACTCTCATCTCTCCCATCTCCCACAGCAATGATGCTGGCTCAGGGGTCCCCCATGGGCTGTGTTTCACCCACCAGCACACACAGGGCAAAACCCCACCCCCAAGTGGCATTGCCCTGTCACCTACAGCCCTGGGCACAGGCAGAGAGACTGGGTTATTGCCCTGGCATTTAGACAGCTCTATCCTGCCAGGCAATGCCAGCTCCATGCCAGTGAGTGAAGGGACTGCATGCCCAGAGGCTCATCCTTCACCATGTGTCTCCTCACTTGGCCAAGAGCAAGCAAAACAGCTGCTCCTGCCCCCTGTGTGACACTTTACTGTTCTCACTGACTGCTGAGTGAAGCCTTCACACCCATTTCCCTCAACAGAGTGATGCTCCTGAGGGCTGAGCCCTTCTCACTGTCATTGGTTGCTTTTTCTCTCTCTGATTCTCCTCTTCTGAGATGGGTTTATTTTGTTCTTGAACTGATAGATGGATTAACGTTTATCACCAGGCTGACTACTAGAGAACTATTAAAAGTGATTTGCAATGTAAATACTTTCATCATTAACCACGTTTTCTTTAGACTAGGGTTGACTTCTATGAATATTAAAGCCGTGTAGATGGGTTCAGCAAGTCTGTGGGAGTAAGTCTGGCGGAGGGAGGAGGACTGGCTGCCTGCACTGTGCTGGAAGAGGCAATCTGAATCCACCTGAGGGTAAAGGGATCTGGTGCCAGAGGGAGGGAAGTGGAGCATGAAAGGGTGTGTGAGGTAGAAAGAAAACCTCAGCATCTTGAAGGACAGAAATGAGAGAGAGCATGTGAGCATATGCAGGAGTGCATCTCTCTATGAGCAGGATGGGAGGACAGACTTGGGCCAGATGTTTTTGCTGGAGACTGTCAGGGACTGTCAGGCTAGGGGAGGACTTGTGAAGGGAGAGAGAAGACTGGCCAAAACTGATGGTGAGCAGGCTTGTGCCCAGCAGCATCCAGTGCCAGAGGCTCGTGTCTGAACAGGTATATACCCCATGTGCTGCAGGGATGGATGATAACTGCTTCTTTACCTGCCAAGTCCCTGCCAGGAGTCTGGAGTTGGAGGGGCAAATCCCATAAGTCCCCCAGCAGCCACAGCCTGGCATCAGTTTGTGTGCCAGGAGCTGGTGCTGGCTGCTGCCAAGGCTGTTGCATGTGTGAGTACAGTTCCTGGGAATCCACCAGGGATAATGGATGGATATTCCCAGGCTTGTGGGGAAAGCCAGAGTAAAAGATCTATAACTGCCTTTTCTGCTCTTCAGACATATCCATCTTGTGAGCACCTGCTCAGTGGTGTAACTGCTCTGCCTTGGGATTGCTATGGATGAGAACTGTTGCAAGCCAAGGTGGAACATCAAGATGGTCACTTACCAGTGGCCTCTGCATCTCCCACTTCAGAGACAGAGATGAAAGGAGTGGCTTTGTCAGTTTCTAGGTGTTGTGGTGTTTTGGTGTGAGGGCATTTTTTGATATGGAGAAGCATGATGGAGCGTTGCCAACGGATAATGGAAGAGTAGCAATTGCTGATTAGACATCAGGCACAGCACAGCACAGCATGGCTAGGAAGAAAAAGAAAAAAGACAAAGAAACCATCAAAAAACAAAGGCTAGAAATACATTGATGGAAAAAATGGGAGATGTGCAGTTACATGAAAAATGGCCAGCTCCAGGAGTATCCAAGGTCTCTACAAGGTGGTGGGTGCTGGGTTTTACTTCCCCAGACCAAGCTGTGTCAGTCAAGTAGGATGGCAAAGGTCTTGGACTGTCACAGGTCTTAATCTCAAAAGAGAGTATGGAAGGCCATTAATTTGGCTTAGGCCACTGAACATGAAGCTAGCCTTTGTCTTCTTCCATGGAGAAACCACAAGTACCCCGTGTCCCATCTCACAGCCTATCACAATGTATTTGTCCAGGGGAAGGATGGGAGCTGGGGTCAAATTCTGGATTCTTGTGGAAACAAGCTGGAAATGTATGAATATGTCAAGCCAAGGGAAGCAAGTGCTGTCTTTAATTGGAATATGTATGGGGAGTTTGGGCTTTCAGAAACTCTACTTTTGACTAATGAGTGCATAAAGCTAGGCTAAGAGTTAGACTGTTGAAAAGTTTTTTATTCAGTTTGGTTACATATTTTTATAGCTGTGACTGATCAGCTTTGGAAGAAGACTTCTCACTGTTCATTACTGTCTTTTGTCTATCTATGGGGAGTTGTAGTTTGGAACAAGAGTCCAATCAAACAATGCAACTCCAGTGCAATTAAATTGTCTTTGAAGCAGATATTTCCTCAGTCTGTTGAGTTCGCCCAGAGCGTAACAAAGGTTTATTTACATTAACTTTTTTTAGGAGGAAAGAAAGAGGAGGAGAGAGTGGTATTTATCTGAGGTCAGAGCTTTGGGGCAAGGCAAGAGACTCAAATTAACTGGCTGGAGTCTTTGACAGGTTTTGGTCAGTGACTGCAAAAACTGTGTGGGCAGATGTTAAGCTGAAAAGAGTCTGTGAAGCTTCATTGCACTCAGTGCAATTGCATGGCTCCACACCAGCTGACACTGGGAAAGCTTTGTCTTCTTGCTCCTCAAAGAAGGCAGGAAAGAAAATGAATACCAGTGGACTGAACTCACTAAAGAAGTGCCAGAATGTGGCCTTGGGTGACCAAAATAGAGGTGGTGTGCCTGCCTCACTGCTGTGGCAGGGGCTTCTTGGTGTGCAAAGGCAGAAGCAGAAGCAAAGGCCAAAAGGCTTTAACCTTTTCAGGGAGCAGAGAAGCACCTGGAGCTGGAGATGTGTCATCAGAGAATATTTTCTGAATTATCTTAGTGATGTTCTCTCTGCTGGAATTCAGAAATGTGTCTTCATCTTCAGGGAGAAGATACCAGTTTACAGAATCTTGGGAAGAGAGAGGTCCAATTTGTGAACTGGGCACATCTGGCTAACACTTTAGATGAGAGATTGACATGAAACTTTGGGCTTTAGTTAAGTGCTACCTCCTCCCAGAGCAAGAGAAGTAAGAGACAAGGGTGAGGAGTTGAAGGAATGGGTGGTAGGAACTGGTCTGAGACTGTAATCACTTCAAAGTAGGGATAAAGTGGGGTGTTTATTTGTTTATGTGTATTTACGCATGTATGTGTGAGAGTGGTGCCGATGGGGAAGTGACACCCGTGTGTATCTGGGAGACAGTACAAGTGAGAGGCAGAGGGTGGGTGAGAGTTGCTCTAGGTATAAGCAGAGGGAAGGATAAAGGTGTACAGGGAAGGGAAGACAGATTTTTTTTCTTTTTCCTTTGTTTCTTCTTCGACAGACACTTTCTCATTACTATGAGGAAAACAGAAAACCAAACCTGTGGGAAAAGCAACTGTTTGTGGAACTGCCTGATGAGCTTTTTGTTCTGAGCGAACATCCCAGCCCCGAGCTTTAGTGACAGCCTGGCAGTGTTCACCGAGCCTCTCGAGTTTGCAGACGTGTGTGCCGCGGCTCTATTTTGAGGACCAGGCAGCTCGTCGAGGGTCCCTCTGCCCGAGCTGTTCCGGGCCCTGCTCCATCCTTCCTGGCCCCTCTCTGTCTCCCGCCGTGGGACGCCGGTGCTCCGGCGCTGCCTGCTACAGCGGAGTGGGGCTGTTCCTCGCCGGGGTGTGCGGAGAGCAGCAGGGGCCAGAGCCCGGCGCCGGGAGCAGGCGGTCTGGGGAGCGCTGTCCGCGGTGCTGCAGGAGCGCTCCCTCACGACATCTGGCCGGCGGGGACGGGAGGCCACATCTGGGACGGGAAGGAAACGACGCCGTGGGGATTGGTCGCAGGTCCTTACGTCGTGGTGCTCCCCCCGGCCCACCCCCGCCCCNGCGGCGCCGCCGGGACCGGGAGCCGGGACCGGGAGCAGGGAGCCGGCCGGGCCATGCCAGCCGGAGCCCCCGGCGGCGCGGCGAGCTCGGCGCGGCACCATGGCCGCTGAGAACCGCTCGGCGGCGGGCGGCGGCGCGCCCTGGGCTGGGCTGCCCGGTGAGTCGCTGCTCGGGGGCTCCGTGTGCGCGGGGCGGGCGCAGGGCATCGCCGGAGCGTCCCTGCCGGGGGGTGTCAGCATGGCTTTAGGGTGCATGGGGAGGGGGGTGCCCACCTCCGGAGGATGAGGCACGCGGTCGCCCCAGAAATGGGGAGAGGTGTCTCTCTGCCAACTTTCCCGCCCCACTGCATCCCTCTGGGAACCCCGGGCTGCCCTGCGGGCCGGGACCCCCGCACTAGTTCGCTGCCCCAGGATATGTGGAGCCGTGCGGTCCTGACAGGGCACCGGGGTGATGTTTAGCACTCCCTTTCCCTGCTCACATCAGAACTAACACCGTCCCAGGCTCCTTCGTCATCGGAACCTCGAGTCCCTCCCGTCACCCAGGAAACGGCTCTATCAGCACCCTGAGTCGGGTATATGAGGAGCCTCCATCCCCAGGGACAACCACCCCACCAGCGGGAAACCCAGAATGGGGGTTATTCACTCCCCTCATGCCTTCTCTGGGAAGGAGATATTTCTGGGCAACAAACTACCTGCACCCTTTCTTTGGTTTCCTTACGATTACAACAAGAGCAGCAGGGACATAATCCCACATCTTTTGGATACTTTGTCCCCATGCTGCATAAACCCATCTGGCCCTTGTGGCCACCTCCCAGGACATGACTAGGCAGAAGTTTTCCCTCTCCACAGAACCCTTTGCCAGGTTGGGCATTGCAAGGTGGAGATCTTGTCCCCTCTCTCCCTCGGTGTGGATCCCATCTTCCCTTTAGCCCTTTCTGGCCCTGGTGCACCCTCCCTGCTGCTAATGACAGAGCTGCACCGTGTTCTCACTTGGCCCATCACAGACACAGGTCAGGCAGCCACACCCTTCTTTCTTCCCGAAATAATGTAATTGGCTTCAAATCAGGGAACAGTTGTCATTTTTTAAAATAAAAGCAACAGTGGCTTCTGTCCTGACCTGCTTTCAACCCATTTGATTGGTCTGTGAAAGGATTTTTCTAGCTGGTCTTTGCAAAGTCCAAGGCTAGGGAGATACTTTCCAGCCTGAGTTGCAGCCAGTGTTCCCCTGTGCCCTGCTGGTAATTGGCTCTGCTTGGGCATTTGGAGGCTCCCTGCTCTGTTGCAAGTGCCTCAAGTGACCTCCAAGAGCAGCCTGGATTCTCCTGCCACAACTTGCAGAATGAGCAGAGGGTCTTGAAGCATTGGTACCAAAGCAGTTGGGTGGCTTGTTGATGCTGGCAGTGCCTATAAAAAATACTCAGATGCCAGGGTCCTAGGGCCAGGCTTTTGGTAAAACATCACCGGTGGCAATGCACGCGTTGAAATCACAGGTGACAGCAAGATGCTTTTTGCTGTCATTGCTGCTGGGCATCACCTCCTGCGTCCTAACGCTCTGACTTCTGTGGTCTGAGCACCTGCTGCTGCTCTCCAGCCTGGACTAGGCCCCCTGAGACATCCCAGCAAAGAGTTGGACATCCAGGAGATCCTAAGAACCAGTGACCCAGCTCTGGTTCACCCTTCAGCTGGGTTGGTGGTCACTGGTCAGAGCCCTGGGTGGGGAAGTTGGGCATGGGTGCAGGTGTGTGCAGTAGCCCCCAGTTCCTGTGGGACCCAAGCCACTGTGCTCTTGCTCAGAGCCGGCAGCATGTTTCCAGGTCTGCCAGATGGAGCAGTGGCAGCCCCGGGAGTGACCTGGTGAGTGGGCAGAGGAAAGCTGGCTGGAGAAGGAGGAGAGCTACTGGTAAAAGTGGTTTGTTTATTCACATGAGGGGCATACCCTCAATGGGTCAGTCTGTTTTCTTTCATAGAAGAGAAATGAACTGAAATGATTAATTAATGCTGTGATCCAATTACTCTGAGTTTGCAGAAGGAGCATGGTTTTTCTCTTTTAACTGTCCCCAGGAGCATCCTATTGATGTCAGGTTTTGTCATGGCTGGGGTTTTGTTGTTTTGTTTTTTAAATTAAAATGACAAACATCTCCCTAGGGGGAAAAAACAGAGAGAGAGAAAGAAAAAAGACAAAACCAGGAAATAAAAATAGTGAGACCAGGAGCAGTAGCTGATGAAGAGCGGTCCCTAGCACACCTTTGCCTGGAGCCCTTCTCTGCCTGCCCTGCTGAGACCTTACCAGCAGCAGCTACAGGGGTGAAGAGGTTTTGTGAGTGCCCAGCCGAGGTAGCAGACGCAGCTCTGCAAAGGCAGTGGGGAGAGCAGGAGTAAGTGAAGAGGGGAGTGGAGGCTGTTTTCAAGGGGCTGCTGCTTTCTGCACAAATGCAGCTCCTCTTTCCGCATACACAGGCATGCCGCAAGAGTTTCATGTGCATAAGCTGACCCCTTCTCTTTGGCACGCTAGATCAAGTCTTTGATGGGCATCTTCTGGAGAAGCAGGCATTGTTCTGGAGCCAGTTGCTGCTCAGCCTGATGCAGGTCTATGCCCTTGTTGCTCTCCAGTAAGCCAAGGGAGCAGGTTTGCTTTGCATTTCAGCATCCATTCTGGGCTGACTCTAAAACTGTGTATTTAAAGGACATGTTTTGGGGAGATGCAAGAGTACAGGGCCTGGCATAGCAAAGAAATGGAAGTTTTGGACCGTGTCATTCCCATCTATTTCCTCTCCTCTCTTCAACTTTATCCCAGCAT